>JAXQQM020087338.1:0-22565 GCA_034641835.2 Pinus albicaulis | reverse complement strand
AAAAATGGAAAATGATCAGAAAAGACAAGAAGATGAAACTACCTTTGGCTTTCCAATAATTGACACAAGTGCAATATTAGGAGAAGAAGTAAAAATGAAAAATATTCCACCTTCTGTATTGCCAAATTTTTATGGAATGTCAACAGAAGATCCTGATTCATTTATGTTTGAATTTGATATTCTATGTAGAACATATGGATATACTGATGACATTCATAAACTTCGTCTTTTTCCTGCAACATTAAAAGCAACAGCCTTGAAATGGTTTATGGGTTTAGGAGAACATACAATAGCTTCTTGGGATGATATGAGATCAGTCTTCCTTAAAAAATATCAAGCTTATTGCAGATCTAGAGATTCAAAGGAAGATATTTTTAGAATGACACAACAAGAAGATGAAAGTTTAGAAGAATATTTGGAAAGATTTTTGTATAATCTACAGAAATCTAAACAACACTCTCTAAATCAAGAAACCATTAGAACAATCTTTCTCAAGGGTATAAGGGATGAATACCTTGACATCTTGAATGTGATGGGTAAAGGAGACATTTCAAACCTACCATTCGATGAAATTGTTGACTTATGTCAAAAATATTCTAGAGGAAGAGCAAAAACAGGAAGAAGAGAAGTAAGTTCAAAAGCAGCAAAGTCAGCTGCAGGAGGGATAAAACGAGCTGAAATAGGAAGTTTATTGGAAAATTTCAAAACAGATCTTTTAAGTACATTAGGGACACAAGTAGATGTGCTAAAGGAAAATAAGAGGAAAGAAGAACAAGACCAAGCTTTAGCAATCTTTTGTCCCAAATGTAGAAACAAACATCCATTAAGAGAATGTCCTTTGGATAGTGTTAAGAGTATTCAGGTTTGTGGTCTTTGTACAGAAAAGCATTCCATAGAAAATTGTCTAAAAATGAAAGAATTACAAATGAATTCAATGGAAGAAGTGCCAGGAATGGAAGGTTTTTATTATGTAGCACCACGAAGACCATGGCAACCTAGGATGCCTCAACAAAATTAGCAACAATTCCCTCAACAAAATTACCTCTATCCACCTCAAAATTCTTGGACCCCTCCAATGCCATGGCAAGCTTGGCCTCCACAACAATATCCACAACAACCTGCACAAGGTTGGAGAGGATATGGTTATGGAAACCAGCCACCTCAACACTACCAGCAACAATATCAACAGCCATTCACATATCCGCAATATCCTCAATCCATACCATTTCAACAACAACATTCTGCATATCCACAATCCATTCCATATCCGCAGCAGAATCCCCCACCGTTGTTGACCCAACCACAACAGTTGCAGCTACCCATAAATCAACCCAGACCAACTCAATTACCAGCACAACCAATTGCAAATCCAAATAATAAGGTGGAAAAAGCTGCATATACTGTAGAGGAAGCAACATGTTTTCCCACATATTCAATTCTTCCTCTTAATGAAGTCCATCTAAGGTCTGGAAAAGTGCTTAAAAAGGATTCTCCACCAATTATAGAAGAACCAACTGAACAAGGAGAATCACTTGAAACATCACAAACTAAGATACAAATTCAGAAAGAAACAAACATTACAACTCAAACACCACCTTATCCTGAAAGGTTAGTGGAACAACAAAAAGAAATAACCCTTCCTGAATTTGATATTTTAGATGAGTTAAAAAATGCTTATGTAAAAATTCCTTTGTTGAAAGCAATTAAAGAAATACCAATATATGCTAAAACAATAAAGGAATTGTGCATTAAGAAAACTCAGAGAAAGAAGAAGGATCCTACTACAATCCAAGTCATTGGTAAACTAGCAAGTCTCATGTCTACAGAAACCAAAATAGAAAAATATATTGATTCTGGTATCCCTATGGTTACTATATCAATAAATAATTTCTCAGTACCAAACACATTAATAGACTTGGGAGCAGCTATAAATGTAATGACAATAGAGACAATGAAAACTTTGCATTTGAACAATATTAGATCAACCTCTACAATCTTAGAATTAGCAGACAGATCTAAAGTTGTTCCTGAAGGAATATTGGAAGATATTATAGTCTCTTTGGATTCATGGGAGTATCCTGTTGACTTCCTTATTCTGCAACCAAAATCAAATTTGGGAGGACATCCTCTAATCTTAGGCAGACCATGGTTAGCTACTGCTGATGCCTTTATAGGATGCAGATCAGGAAGCATGATTATTTCACATGGAGAAGAAAAGAAACATATTGCTCTTTATTCACCTACACAGTCAACTTCTTTAGAATCAGTACTTGAAGCTCAAGAAAAACAACAAACTAAATCAGTTTTAAGTATAAATAAATTCTTTGATTTAAGAGAAGAAGAAGAGAATGAAGACTTAATGGATCTTTTCATTTCAGAACCAAGTATTTCAGAGCAGCTTAGAGAAGTGCAATATGAAGCTGCAAATAACCTTTTGAATCAATGTTTTCAGGAAACTTGTACTATTCAAACTTTGCGAAATTCTTTTATAGACATCTTTCCTGTAAACACAATCTCCAATCCAACAATAAAAACAATTGAGGTAAGTCCTGGAAAACATTTAAACATTGGAAATGAGTTGCAATCAGAACAAGAACAAGAGGTAATTGCATTATTACAGAAATATTCAAAAGCTTATGCCTGGGATTATACTGACATGCAAGGAATCCATCCTAACACATGTGTCCACCACATCTATACAGATGAACAAATCAAACCTGTAAGACAACCTCAAAGACGAATGAATCCTATGATGAAAGAAATAATGAAAGATGAACTGCAAAAATTGTTAAATGTTGGATTCATCTATCCTATTTCAGATAGTCAATGGGTTTCTCCACTGGTTATTGTACCAAAGAAAAATGGAAAGTGGAGGGTATGTGTGGATTATCGAGAACTAAACAAAGCTACACTCAAGGATCATTTTCCTCTACCATTTATTGATCAAGTGTTAGAATCATTGGCTGGAAAGAAATTCTTCTCTTTCTTAGATGGGTTTAGCGGGTACAACCAGATTAGAATAGCAACAGAAGACCAAGACAAGACAACATTCACTTGCCCATGGGGAACCTATGCATATAATGTTTTGCCATTCGGCTTATGTAATGCACCTGCAACTTTTCAACGAGCAGTGCTTGCAATTTTTGCTGATTTAATCCATGAATGTGTAGAGGTTTACATGGATGAATTTACAGTTTATGGAAACACATATAATGATTGCTTAAATAATCTTGAGAAAGTGTTGAAACGATGCATTGAAACAAATTTGTCATTAAGCAATGAGAAATGCTATATAATGTTGACAGAAGGCATAGTTCTGGGACACCATATTTCTGCTTCAGGAATTAAAGTGGATCCAGCAAAAATCCAAGTCCTAGTAACCTTAATGCCTCCTACAACACAGAAAGAGGTAAGAAGTTTCTTAGACTATGCAGGCTATTATAGACGATTCATAGAGAACTTCAGTAAAATAGCCCAACCTCTGTTTAAATTATTAGCAAAAGATATTGAATTTCAATGGACAAATGACTGTCAAAATGCATTTCAAAATCTAAAAGAAAAATTATCAGTTGCACCCATTCTCCGTGGACCAAATTGGTCTTTGCCATTTCATATATCAACTGATGCATCTGATACCGCAAGAGGTGCCTCCCTTGGACAGAAAGAGAACTTGTTCAATTATGCAATATACTTTATAAGCAAGAATCTAACACCTGCAGAATTGAACTATACAGTCACCGAGAAAGAAATGTTAGCCGTTATACATGCAGTAAACAAATTCAGACATTATATAACAGGATATCAAGTTTTCATTCATACAGATCATTCAGCAATAAAATACTTGATGAATAAACCTATAACCAATGGAAGAGTAACAAGATGGTTACTGTTACTGCAAGAATTTAATATCACAATACAAGATCGGCCAGGAAAGGAAAATCAAGTGGCTGACTTTCTGTCCCGCATACATTCACCCAATGATCCAAATCCGGTTGCAGATAACTTTCCCGATGAACATCTGTTTGCTATCACAATAAAAACACCATGGTTTGCAGACATGGCAAACTATTTATCTTCTGGAAAGTTACCAAACCAATTCACTAAAAAACAAAGACACAAAATTATTAAAGAAAGTTCCAGGTATAGTTGGGTAAATGGTGATTTATTTTATACTGGTTCAGATTTGATAATTAGAAAATGTGTGCGAGAAGATGAAATATTAGATATTCTAAAGGCATGTCACGATGAACCATGTGGTGGCCATTTTGCAGATAAACGAACAGCATATAAGGTGCTGCAACTGGGCTACTACTGGCCATCCATCTTCAGAGACTCTAAGAAATATGTCAAGCAATGTGACAGTTGCCAGAGAACAGGGAGACCAATCACAACAGATGAGATGCCGCTGAAGCCACAGGTCCTCATAGAACCATTTGAGCAATGGGCACTTGACTTTATTGGACCCATCAATCCACCATCAAATGGAAAGAAGTACATCTTAGTATGTACAGATTATGTAACCAAGTGGGCAGAGGCTAAAGCAGTGAATAGAGCAACAGAAGATACAGTGGTCAACTTTCTTTTTAAAGAAATCTTTGTCAGATATGGAGTACCTAGACAAATTGTAACAGATCAAGGAACACAATTTACATAAAAAATGGTACGAGATCTAACAGAGAAGTACAAGATCAAACACAGAACATCTACACCATATCATCCTCAAGCAAATGGGCAGGTTGAATCAACAAATAAATTCCTAGAGAATATCATGACAAAAACAGTACAGCTGAACAGAAAAGATTGGTCTGAAAAATTACAAGATGCACTATGGGCCTATAGAATTACATGGAAGAATACAACTGGTTTTAGTCCGTACCAGTTAGTATATGGAAAAGAGGCCTTATTGCCTATAGAATTTCAGATACAAACATATAGACTAGCAGCTGAATTAGGACTAGACCTGACAGAAGCACAACAGCAACGGATCATGGAACTGAATCAGTTGGATGAGCATCGTCAACAAGCTATAGAACATACTACATTGGTGCAACAACAGAGAATGAAGTGGCACGACAGATATATCAAAACAAAGACATTTCGTAAGGGAGATTGGGCATTACTTTTTGATTCCAAGTTCAAAGATTTCAAAGCAAAGTTTACAACACACTGGTTAGGACCATATGAAATTGATGAAATCTTCGACAATGGAGCAGTCAAAATCAAGACAATTGACCAGGATTCCACCTCCTTTATAGTGAATGGACATAGGCTCAAAGTTTATAATAGGCCTATCAGTAAAGAAGCATTTATGAAACAACTGACAGAAGATACATAACTGGAAGTCATGGCACACCAAGCTCAGCCATCTTCCAGTCCTGTAGTTGAATAAAAATATATATAAAAATAATAAAAATAAAAATAATAAAATATATAAAAAATAAAAAATAAAAAAAAAACATAAAAATAATAATTTGTTTGCTAGTGAAAACCAGGCAACTGGCACTATGCAAACACGAATTCATAGGGGAAAATCAAGGCAACTTGGACTCTATGAATTCATTTTCTTGTTCTACTATTCTCACATAATTTCAATACAGGTACTCTCCATCAACGATTGACTTGAGGACAAGTCATATCTTAAGCAAGGGGGAGACTTGTATTAGATCTTTAGCTGGAAAGCTGAAGTATAGAAGAAACTTGTATTGTCAACAGAGGGACCTGAAAGAAGAAATCAATACAGAGGGACCTGAGAGACCTGCCAATGTCAAAACAACATCTGCATATTATGTAAGCAGTGCAGAGGGACCTGAAACAAAGAATCATTACAAAGGGACCTGATTTTTCAATTCAAGAACCAGAGCATGAAGAACAAGGAGCAGCAATAAAATTCACTTTTTGATTCATCTACAACATCTGACTTCATTCCACCTGTACAAACATCATCCAGGGAAGTATATGTATAGTCATTTTGTGCTTGAAATTCAAATTTTTTTAGGAATTTTTAGTTTTTGTTAAGTTAAAGTTAGTACCTGAGGATATTCAATATTCCCTATACATATCCTATATTCATAATTCCCTATACATATCCTATCTTCATAATACCCTATACATATTCCATTTCATTCATATACACATTTCTTATACATATTCCCTATAATCCTAAGTATTTTTCTTGAGCAAAAGACCAAGCTAGGACAACTTTCTCCACCTGCATACACAAATCAAGCATTAGTATGGTGATGATTTTAAACATGACCTAAGATGGTCATTTTAAAATCATAAAGATATGCATAAAAGGCAAAACAAATAATGCGCTATACAAAAACTATATACCATAAGTGTAAAGAAGGAATGCGTTAAAAACCATCTATATAAGAATTGAGCGCAAAGGATATAAGGTTAATACGCACAAGAGATAAGGTTAATGGCATATAATTAACGCACATATGGTATAAACATAAGCAAAGGTATATGGCGCATACAAAATGAAGGACGAGCATGATGGTTATGATCTGGTTGACAGGCTTGACAGGGTATGGTATAATGATAATTGCAACGCAGGAGTATCATTGCACGTATGGACGCACGGCGGAAGTAATAAGTGGCGATGATACGATTATCATTCAAAGTGAAATGCGTTGGTGCATATCACCAGCACCACGACGATGGGAAATTAACGTGCACGGTGGTGATAACACAGCCATGTCATTCAAACATAGCGTGCGCTGGTGGTGGTAGTACGTGTATATAATTTAAACATAGCACAAGGCGGTGGTATCCTCATGACACAGTCGGGCGACTGGTCAAAGAGGACAGCCATACCAACCGCGCATCATAACACCAATAGGCACGGTACAACCATGACCGTTTCAACCTCATGACCGTTTCAACCTCATTCCTCATTGCCAGAGCTCAGAAGGAAGGCGTTCTGAAACAAAACATCAATCCGGAGAGAAGAGAAGGCGTTTGAAGCAGCGAAATAGTGAAAATTGCTCCGGAAAAGCAAGAAGGTAGATTTAAGAAAGGAAATCGCTCCGGGTTCGACGATCAGAGATAGAAGATTTTCAGGATTGAGTCAGGTAACAGTGAAGTTCATTAACACTCAGCGATTATGGAATATTGTTTGACATTAACTTTTGGATCCTGTGTTTTGACACCAGCTCAGTTAACCGAAACAATAGGGATTTGGAGCGCCCGGTTACACTCCACGCGCTCGTTGACAGTCAGGTAACTTCAAACCCGTGATTATCTCCAGATCGACAGCACTTAAGGATTGTTGATAGATTTCGATGCGCAGCATTTTGAGGAAAATTCGTTGCATGAGTAACACGTTTTAATTGAAGTAGTATGGCGGAGGGTTGTTGAATTGCGCACTAAGCCGTGTTCCTCTGAAGTATGCGCACCAATATTTTCACAAACAGTTAGTGTGTAAATGAAAAAAACGCCATAAAACATTTTGCTGCCAATGCGTTTTGTTTTGACAGAGATCGGATGCCTAATGGTCATTGAATTATGGTTGAAAAAGAGAGTCGGGTTCGTTGAAGCCATGTTGAGGCCGAGAGCTTGTTGCATAGTTGCATTTTTATGATGAGTCTGCACGAAATTTTTGTTTGCAAACACCTTTGCTTAAGTCGAAAACAGTGCGAAAAATTTCGATTAGGCCGAGAGCACTCTCTAATTTTTTTTATTTTTATATATACACAAGTAAATCATGTTTGTGTGATTTGTGATACTGTGTGTGTATTTAATTTAAAAAAACAGAGACCAGTGTATTAACAGAAGTATACAGGTGTTGCTTGTATTCAACAGGGAATTCAGAGAGTGCTATTGCAAGGGAATATATCAGAGGTTAAAAGTGCAGAGTTGAGTTGAGTCAGAAGAGGAAGGTAAACTTCTCTGCTTACTGAATTTCATTTAAAAAAAAAAACGATAGTCATAATTTTTATTAAAATGAAGTTAGTAACAGCAGAAGCCTACATTGATTGGTTTACAGAAACAATGGCAAACAGGGTAGAGCCAAAATTTCAAATAGAAAGCTGGGGAAAAGAGACTATAGAAAATCTCTATCAGGCAGGAATGATAGGCTTCCTACAGAAATTTAATGGCCATTCTGAGGAGATAACCAAAGATTTTATAAAGAATTTCAATCAAGACCAAACTCGAGGAGGAGAAATCATTGTTCCAGTAACCCAAGAATACTTGTCCAAAGCCTTAGATTTGCCAATGTTAGGAGAGAAGTATTATAAAGGGCTACACTTCAAGGAGAAAGCATGGACTTTCTTCCTTGAGAAAAACCGGAAGGGAACATTTGATAGGACAAAAGGTATACCCAGGGAATGGTTTAATGAGCCATGGAGAGAATTAGTCTTGATTATCCAAAAGTTTTTGACTTGTGACCGAGGATATAGTGTTGCCCATTTATATCATGTTAAACTTCTGCGGCACATTAAAGGGGAAGATAGGATTAATTTACCTTATTTTCTATATAAAAGCCTCTTAAGAATGATTGAAACAGCAAGACATGAAAACAGGCTTAAGGCAGGACAAATGTATCATCAAGGATTGATTAAAATCCTAGTTGAGTATCAAGTGAGATTGCAGGGCATAGTGTGGAGAGAATTCATGGTTAAAAATCATTTTACTGAACAGATTACAGAGGTGCAAGAGAAAACAGAGCAGGAAAGTAAAGGAGTGATGAATTCACCCTTATATCCTAGAACAAGAGCCAAACAGCAAAATAATATGGCCATGGATTATGAAATATCTGTGATGTCTATTCCCAAAAGATTTACAAATAAAAGTCCCATCAATTTAGAAAGGGAAGAAGAAACATATTTTCCAAGACCACAAGAAGAAAATAATGTTCCACAAGAAGAATTTGATAGGGATTCTGCCTATGATGATGAAGTAGCTGCATCATTAATGAAAACAACTCATGATTTTGAAAAAGAAATTAATGATGGGAAAATCAGGGATTATTAAGTAATTAAGAAAATTAGCCAAAATTATGAAAACAGTCAAAGAGATGTGACAAGCAAAAACAGAAAAGAAATACCAAATTAATAATAAGCAGGCAGAGGGTGGTGTGTGGTGGGGGGGTGGTGGATGGGCTGGACGGAGGCATGGGTGGGGGGGGACATGAAGAGGCTGTGTGGTTGCAGCAGGCTCAGCAGCTTGTTGGCTGATATGGCAAAGACAATTAATTCTGCAAGCAGCTGTGGAAACATCTAACAGACAAACATCTGCTAGAAGAAGAAAGGTCAAAGAGGAACCTTTAGGCAAGCATGGAACATGGCTGATGATAAGCAAAAGATATTGGGCAGGCCTTAGTTTTGGTCTTATTTTGCTCAAAGAAATTTATTAATCCATCTATTTTCCATCCATTTTCCATTCATTTATTCCATTTTGACATATATTTGATATCTATTCAGGTATTTAATTTTAATTTTCAAATTCTAAAGTTTTTATGAAAGTTTGATTTTTAGTGCAAAATTGGCTGATTCAGAAATTCCCGTAATAGCTATATGGTTGATGTGGTTGCAGGACACTTGGGCACGAGTTGAATGCATGGATGGACAGCTTGGCAACTAGGACTAAGCCACCTATGCTTAGTTCGAACAGAACAAGCTTTATTAGGCCCATTTAGTTCTAGTCAATCATGACTAGTCATTCAGAAATCCCATAGAAATAGGCCAGTTTTGAGATTCTATGGGATTGACCATATTTCTTGGGATAAGAATAATGAATTCGACTTAGATAGGTGGATGAGAAGTAGATGGGTTTTTTTGAGTAAAAATAGATCAGTTTGTTCATGAGACTTCTTATTTAAAGCCAAAGCTTTGATGGCTTAGGTATTAGGATTATTATTGACTTATATACTTTTATATTGTGACAATTTTGGATTGAGAAGTTGATTTGAAGACTTGTGCTGTTATCAATTTGTTGTTCAATGTTATGGATGTGTGACTGAAGTTAAGCTTCTGAGATCATTTATCAAGTGTGCAAGGCAAGGGTGGAAGGGCCCCCATTCCAAGCTAAGTACACTTTCTTGTTAACTAGTTTTATTTCCTTGTAATTTGATGATTGTAGAACTGGTTTTCAAAGATTTATTTCAGATTGTTTAATGGTTCATGCATAGTGATTGATGTCATTAGTTTATAACTTATTCATCACTTTATCAAGTTGGAAAAACAGATGTATCAAGTTGAGCATCCCTTCTATGAAAATGATGAATTAAAGTTGGATTCTTTTGTTTGTGTGCAAGCAGTTTCTTGTTGAGATTTTTAATATTAAGATGAATGAATTATAATGGAACACTTTACATGTCTCTTAAGTTAAGAGCTTCTTTCATTCATAATTTATCCATCTTAAGTTCTTGGTTTTAATCTCTGATTCATTAAGTGGTAATTGAGGTGAAAATGAATTTCTTGAGTCAAGAACCATTTCAATATTATTCCTCTTTTTAAACTAATTGAGTTAGAGTTGTAGAATGTATTACTTTTAGCATATCTTTCAAGGTTATTATATCTGATCTTCACATATAGTGATCTTGCCTCAAAGCATAAACAAACCGGATTGATAATAAATAATTGTGTTAGTTTAGGTACATAAATTAGCTCAACGGTGGTGTAGATGTTACTCTGCGACATGAAAAAAATGTATAAATCCACGGGGGAGATGGAGTTGTCAAATATTGTATTAAAAGAGCCAAGAAAAGTGATCGATTGCATAGGAATGGGTCGAAGTGGACGGTGTAATGAGTTGGGTGGAAACCACCTGAAATATATGCAACCCTTTGCCATTGATGTCAAAGGGGGAAAAAAGCAAACAAAGAGAGTATTAAAGCATTGCCAAGGTAGTACGAAGAAGCGTTGAAATATTTTCATTGATGGAAAGGAGAAAAGGAGCGACTTGGATAAATCACTAAGACGACAAAGAAAGAACCGATGAATAAAAAGAAAAGGAGAAAGAGAAAGGAATGACGACAACCAAGGTGAGAGCGGAAAAGAGACATCGAACATTGACAGAAAAAGTGAGCGGGAAGATAGAAAGAGCGACCATCATAGAAAAAGAGGCGACGGAGATAGCAAAAGAGAGCAGATAAACCAAGCACATCCCAAATTAAGTACCATTTCCTCAAAGAACCAGTAGCACAGAAAGTAGTGAAGTTGGAATATGTACTAACAAAGGAACAAACAACAGACATATTCACAAAACTTCTTCCTAAAGAACCATTCGAATACCTAAGAGACAAACTAGGGGTAGTGGCTGCAGATGTTACTCTCTGACATGAAAAGAAAGCATCATTCTAGGGGGAGATCAGTCAACAAATATTGTCACAAAAGAGCCAGAGAAAGTGAGCAGTGCATGGAACAGGTCCTCAAGATCAAAGTATAATGGATAAGATTTGGAAACCACACTAGGAAATGTGCAACCCTTTGCCATTGATGTCAAAGGGGGAGGAAAAGAAAGCAAAAGAAGAGTATTAAAGCATTGTCATCAATGCCAAAGGGGGAAACTGTTGGAAATATTGTCATTGATGGCAAAGGAGAAGAAAGGAGCAGCACCTGAAATATCACTAAGGCAGAAGAGCAAAGAAGAACCAGAAATAAAGCAAAGGAGAAGAGAAAGGAACAGAAGCAACCAAGGTAGAGAGGCAGAAGAGACAGCAGAGGAAACAAATGAAGCAGAGAAAGAAGCAGAGGCAGCAGAGATAGAAAAAGAGAGGCAACAAAGATAGCAAAAGAGAGGCATCATAGATAGCAAAAGAGAGGTAGTAGAGATAGCAAAAAAGAGGCAGAAAGGAGCAGCATTAGATAAGAAACAGAGGCAGCAAAGGAAACAAAGGCAGCAAGGCAGACAGCAAACAGAGGCAGTGGATAAAGCAGAGGCAGCGAATAGGAGCAGAGGAAGCAAAGGCAGTAAACTGAAGCAGAAGTAGCAGATGAAGTAGAGGCAGCAGAGTTGCGATGTGATGCGATGTTTGTATTTGTGAGGCGATGTTTGTATTTGCAATGTGATGTGATATAATGCGATCGCATATCACAATCGGCGAAACATAAAAGGAATAGGCAAGTGCTTTTATTTGTGATGCAATGCAATGAGATGCGATGAAACGCGATGAGATGAGATGCGATGCGAAGGGTTGAGTGCTTTATTATAATGTACCGAAGATTGTCTCATGGGTACAAAAGAGTTTCATTAAAGGATGTATTTCCGAAACTTTTCAAAGGTGTTAACGCTATTCCGAAGGTCTAGTTAAACAAACAAAGGATTAGAGTGGGGCCCACAACGAAAGTGGTTTTTGGGAAACCATACCACTGATTTTGCACAGCTTTTGGGCCATGAGCGGTTTATTCAATTTGGAATGCGATCGTATCATATTATGACACATCACAATACTAAAACCTCCCATTTCGTGTAATTTTTTAGAATTAAAGGACAGGGGTCGAAGTAACACAATAGCCGTCTGATTTGATGCGGAGAAGATCCAATGGTGATCGCATGGGAAAATGCATCGACGTTTGGAAATGTTAAATATCAAGTATGTTGTGAATGCGATATTCATTAGATAAAGATCGGTGAAGATCTAACGGTGGTCGCATCACGCGAAAGGCAGAGTCTTAATGATAAGGCTTAAAGCGGAAGTTTGAAGATCGATGGCAGAGATCTTATCGAAGATAGAAGATCGACGGTGGAGATCTCATCACATCGGTGATCTCTGATTGCATCGGAAAGCAGAAGTGCTGAGGAGACGAGACATTGAGCATTAATATTGTGATGGTGCGATTTAATCGCAACCATCCGATCCTAATTAACGGCAACCATTGGATCTACAGTGAGTTATCGTATCGGTGCAGCGGAAGAGCAAGGGAACAAGGTGTTGAATGTTGCGATTGCGATGATGCGATCCAATCGCAACTGTTAGATCACAGTCGATAGCAACCGTTGGATCATAAAGATTAAGTTGGAGTGGGGTCTACATTGACCCATCGCATCGGTGGAGATTCAGAAACGCCGAAGTACGAAGTACGACGAAGAGAGCAGATGCGATGTAGATTCAAAGCAAAGGTGTACATGTTTTCAAATCCGAAAGTATATGGTTTTCCTTCGTTAAAGCGCATCAATGGGTAAAGGAGAAATATAACATATAACGTTGAAATGCTGAGGTATTGCCTGGTGGGACCCTTCGCTCATCGCATCGGCAAAGATCAGATGACCAAAGGCACAACAGAACACTGAATGTTGCGATTGCAATTACGATGGTGCAACTTAATCGCAATCGCCCAACCGGTGATTCATCGCATCGGAACCATCGCAAAGGGTGTCATCACAATCGGAAGTCATCAGAGGCAGCTCATCACATCGGCGGATAGAAGGAGTTCGACAAGTGGGCCTGAAAGGTTATTTACTATGTCAAAAAGGTCTATTATTATATGCTGAGAGTTATTTGGGTTTTATAGAAGAGCATTGTATATGTGTTGAGTGGTTTGAACCATATGAAGAGCTTTTGCAATTTAAAATATTGTGAATTTTGATAAAGCTGCCAGATGTGGAACATAATTTGGGAAATGAATTCTACATGCATGGAAAACATGAGAGTATTCAGAAACTGAAAAAGACAATGACAGCAGCAGAAAATACAAACGCACAGTGAGCCAAAAACTAAATGGGTTGAATTGAAATTCTTATTGTAACTGAAAATGTAAATGTTTTAATTGATTTTATATTGTTTGTGATGCAAAGGCAAGTCTCCGGAGGCAAAGAAATATCCCACTGTAATATTGAAATGTATACATATTGTAATATTTTTCTGAATATGTTGGATAAAGAAATTAGAAGGCAGAAGTCAAAGAGTCATAGTTGTTCACTTCAAATTCCCTGTGGAATGCAAACAGTCATGAGGTGAACTGTATAAATGATATCACATGTATGTGTACTTCCTGAAAATTTGAAAATGGGTAAACATGCTTGCAAAAGAGGCAAGAAGAGGAGGCAGATGTGAGGTCACATGAAGTTAGAAGAGGTGATGTCTGAGCAGATCTGCATTGGGTGCCAAAGCAGTGAAGAAGGCACTGAACAGACTAATGTCAGACAAAAGCTCAGTATATCCTCTGACAGAAAAGAGTGAAAGTTGGACTTGTCAGACATAGCACTGAGCTGGGCAGAGATGTGGATCAGATGAGAGGCAGAGCCTCCATGGTGGGAGCCTATGAAAAATAGATAAGAGATTGTCAGCTACTACCTGTGGTTATCTTCAGTATGATGGGATCTCTATAAGTTGTAGCCTACGAGAAGAAGAAATCAGTGGTGAGACGGAGTTGGAGCTTGCCTTTGCATCACAACAATAATAAGATGCAGTTTTCTCCCTTTTGGGTTTCCACTTATATCTATTGTATATGTGTATGATGTTTGTGTGTTGATATGGTTTATCTAATCTGCTTAATACTTGCTGCTCACATATTAAGATTGTTGTTACATTATGTAATATTTTGATCATGAAATGAAGGTGTAAATAAGTTTAAAAGAAAAGTTTTAAAAGTCCATGAATTTGTTAAACTGATTCACACCCCCCTCTCATTTTAACTAAGGATTCAACAATTGGTATCAGAGCCGGTTCCTTCTGTATCAGTTTAACAACTGGAAGGAGACCCTAGGTCCCCAAGATGGCTAGTCTAGAAGGATGCTCGTAAAATAAAACCCCTTTGTTCACCGGTGCAAATTATGCCTTCTGGAAAATAAGAATGAGGACGTACATAATGTCTCTAGGAATAGAAGTTTGGGCTGTTGTGGAATTTGGATATGCCCCAAAGGAGTCTAACTCAGAGAAAGATGCCAAACAAGATTTTGTATCTAATGCAAAATCCATGAATGCACTCTTAAATGGACTGTGTGAGGTAGAATTTATCAAAGTAATGCATAAAGAGAGTGCCAAAGAAATATGGGATACATTAGAAAACATCCATAAGGAAGACAAAAAGGTGAAGATAGACAAACTTCAAGTCTATAGAGCTCAGTTTGAAAATATAAAAATGAATGATGATGAAGACATTGCCAGCTTCTTTTTAAGGGTTGCAAAAATTGTGAATAACATGTAAGCTCTAGGAGAAACCATAAAATAATGTGTAATTGTTCAAAAGATTCTAAGATCTTTACCATCCATCTTTAACCCCAAGGTTTCTGCCATAGAAGAAACAACTGATTGGGAAACTTTGACCATGAACCAATTACTTGGAAACTTAACAGCCTATGAGATGAGACTGCCATAGAGGAAGTCAAATGTGAGGGAGGCAGCCTTTAAGACAGAGAAGAACAAAGAAGGAAAAGAAGATACATGCTCCTGCTCTGATGAAGAAGAGGCCAAATTTGTCAGAAGATTGGAAAGAGGCTAAGGTAAGGTAAACTTCCATTTAAATGCTTTAATTGTGGAAGAGTTGGACACTACGCATCTAAGTGTCCTTATAAGAAGAGAAAGAATCAGACTCAAGAGACAGAGAAAACCATATCAAAGAACTGGCAGAAAGGGAATAGACACAATAGAAAATCATTGTATGCTCAGTAAGACAACAGTGCATCTGAAAGCTCAGATGAATCCTCCAATGAAGAGGGAACCTCTAAATTTGTATTGATGGCCAAGGAAGAGTTTGAAGGATTCCTTCTAGAAGATGAGGAAGAAGGTGAAGTTGATCTTGAGGGGGAGCTAAGAAGTGCCCTGGAGGAAATAGACAGACTTAAACTAAAGTGTAGAAAACAGAAAGACATTCTCCTCAAATATGTAAGAGAAGAACAAAATTCAGAAGACCTCTTTCAGTTAACAGTAGAGCTTGAAGAAGCCAAGAAGGTAGAAGACACTTTACTTAAGCAAATTGAGGATAAAATTCAGAAGCAAGAGAAATTGGAAGAAGAAGTAATATTCTTGAGGATGAAATTAGGAAACACCCAAAGGAAATTGTCAATAAACACTTCTCAAATGACAAGCTCTAATAAGTTGAATAAAATACTAGATGCTCAAAGATCTCCTCTGATAGAAATTGGGATAGGCTATGAAGGTGAAACAAGTAAAGTTAAAGAAACAGATAACAGGAATATCATTTTTGTAAAAGTTGTCAAGGATAATGAAGCATATTAGAAGGTTCCTACAGAAGTAGAAGCCTGTAATGAAGTAAACAGAAACATGAAGGAACCTCAAATTACAAAGAACGAAAAAAATAAACAGTCAACTGAAAAAGGCTCATATACCCCTGAATATATCAAATTTGGAAGTTGTCAAAGGAGATTCTTCCCCCCTATGAAAAATGTCAGTTTTTATGCCTGCCACAAACTGGGACATATTGTTGCATACTGTCATAAAAGAAGAATCGATTCCAAACAACAAAGGATGCAAAAAGTGAAAAGACTACCTCAAGCAAACAAATGGAGAAGACAACCCTTGATCAGGTATGCTAATTGTTTTTATGGGTATTGTTTTTACTGTAAGGAGTTTGGCCATAAAGCCAAGGAGTGCACAACATATGGACAAAGACTGATGTTCAAAACCTCAAGGAGATTTATGAATTATGGAGAGTTCAGTCGTACTCATAATCCTGTTAAAAATATGATCAAATGCGTTGTATGCCATAAAATCGGGCATATGTCTTCCCAATGTCCTCTCAGAGAATGTGTTCCATCATCTCAGAAAAGGTACCAAACAAAAGGATGCATGCAATGGAAAAAGAAGGTGAATAAATGTGACCTAGCCCTAATAGCTCAAGACCTGAAAAGCCAATGGTATTTAGACAGTGGATGCTCAAAACATATAACAGTTGATAGAAGCAAGTTTGTAACCTTTGATGAAAAGAAATCTAGGAATGTAACATTCGGCAATGATAAAGCAGGGAAAATCAAAGGGAAAGGCTCAGTCAATCTACAAAATGGAAGAGGAAAGGCTCAAGATGTACTATTTGTGGATGGGCTAAAAGCCAATCTGCTAAGTGTCAGTCAAATATGTGACAAAGGCTATGATATTCTTTTTAGAGCACAAGACTGTGAAGTAAGATCAAGCACCATAGGAAAGACCTTGATCAAAGGTGTTCGAACAGAAAGTAATGTCTACATAGTGAAAGAAGAGAATGAAGCATGCCACCTTAGCAAACTTGAGGAATCATGTTTATGGCATAGAAGATTGGGACACCTAAAATTTGACCACATCATAAGTCTAAGCAAGAAGAATGCAGTCAGAGATATGACAGTCATAAAGAAGCCTTCAAATACCATATGTAAATCCTGCCAACTAGGCAAGCAGACCCCGCACATCTTTCAAGACCAAAGAGAAACTATCTACAAGTAGACCTCTTCAGCTTGTTCACATGGACCTGTGTGGACCTTCAAGAACTAAAGCACCAAGTGGAGAATCTTATTTCATGCTGATAATAGATGATTTTTCCAGAATGATGTGGGTAGCATTTCTCAAATATAAATCTGAAGCACTTGATAAATTCAAGATATTCAAGGCATTGGCAGAAAATCAAACAGGATGCAAGCTAAAGTGCATCATATCAGATAGAGGAGGTGAATTCACAGACTATGATTTTGCAGAATTATGCAATGAGCATGGGATAAAACAACAGTTTACAATTGCAGGTACACCTCAACAGAATGGAGTGGCAGAGAGACAAAACAGGTCAGTACAACATATTGCTAGAGCAATGATGCAAGAAAGTAACATTCCCCAAACCTTCTAGGCAAAAGCAGTACACATAGCTATTCACATTCTTAACAAAGCTCATTTAAGACCAAACTGTGACAAGACTCCTTACGAATTATGGCATCGTAAACCAACATCAATTAGGCACTTTAGAGTCTTTGGAAGCAAGTGTTTTATAAAAAATAATGATGAAAATCTGGGAAAGTTTGATGCAAGAGCAGATGAAGGAATATTTTTAGGATATGCATCCAAGAGTAAGGGTTACAGGTGCTACAATAAAAGACTGCATAAGATTATGGAAAGCATTGATGTAAGATTCGACGAAGAACTACCAAATAAAACAAGAAGCACAAGATGTGAAAATTCTCCAGATGATCTTGAAGATGAGAACCAAGATAATGATGAACTGAGCAAGACAATAGAAGATACTGAACTAAACTCAAGAGGTCCCTCAGGACACACTCAAAAGAATCATCCAGAAGACCAAATCATTGGGGACAAGAGTGTTGGAGTCTAGACTAGAAGACAGTTAGCTGAATAGACAGAAGAAGCATACCTAGCTATGCTATCACAAATAGAACCAAAGAAGTTTGAAGAAGCCAGCAAAGACAAATATTGGGTGAATGCTATGAATGAAGAACTAGACCAAGTTGAGAAGAAAAATACCTGGGAATTAATTCCAAGACCCACTGGGAAATATTTCATTGGCACAAAATGGATATTCAAGAATAAGATGAATGAACAAGGACAAGTAATCAGAAATAAATCCAGACTTGTATGCAAGGGATATTCACAAATTGAAGGTCTTGATTATGATGAAACCTTTGCCCCTGTAGCCAAAATGGAAGCAATCAGAATGTTTTTGGCCTTTGCATGCTATCATGATTTCAAGGTATATCAAATGGATGTGAAGTCTGCCTTCCTGAATGGAGATCTAGAGGAAGAAGTCTACATGGAACAACCTGAAGGATTCTCCTTAACAGATAAACAAGACTATGTGTGCAGATTAAAGAAAGCCTTATATGGTCTGAAACAAGCTCCTCATGCATGGTATTCAAGACTGGACAAATACTTGCAAAAACAAGGTTTTAAGAAAGGAGGAGTAGACACAAATTTGTACATAAAGGCTAATGAAAATGATCTCCTAATTGTAGTAGTGTATGTAGATGACATCATGTTTGGAAGCAACAAAGATAAGTTAGCAAAAGGATTTGCTGAAGAAATGAAATCAGAATTTGAGATGTCTATGATTGGAGAGCTCACCTTCTATTTAGGACTTCAAATTCAACAAAAGAACACAGGAACATTCATCTCACAAGAAAAATACTTAAGAGAGATGTTGAAAAGGTTCCAAATGGAAGACTACAAACCTGTGTCAACTCCCATGATCACTGGATGCAAACTATGTGCTAATGATGGATCAACGGATGTAGATCAAAAACTTTATAGATCCATGATAGGAAGTCTACTATACCTAACAGCTTCTAGAGAAGACATTATGTTGGCAGTAGGAATTGTGGCAAGATATCAAGCAACACCAAAACAAAATCACTTACTAGCCATCAAGAGACTATTCAGATATCTACAAGGAGCGCACCTGAAAATATCCATAGGCGAGAAGAAAGAGACGACACACAAGGAAATATCACTAAGGCAGAAGAGAAAAGAAGAACCAGCAATAAAGCAAGGAGAAGAGAAAGGAACAACGGCAACCAAGGTAGAGAGGCAGAAGAGACATCAGAAGAAACAAATGAAGCAGAGAAAGAAGCAGAGGCGGCAGAGATAGAAAAAGAGAGGCAGCAGAGATAGAAAAATATTGGCAACAGAGATAGCAAAAGAGAGGCAGAAAGGAGCAGCATTAGACCGGAAACAGAGTTAGCAAAGGCAGCAAGGCAGACAGAAAACATAGGCAGCGGATAAAGCAGAGGCAGTGAATAGGAGCAGAGGAAGCAAAGGCAGTAAATTGAAGCAGAAGAAGCAGATGAAGCAGAGGCAGCGAAGTTACGATACGATGCGATGTTTGTATTTGTGATGCGATGCAATGTTTGTATTTACGATGCGAGGTGATGTTATGCGATCGCATATCACAATCGGCGAAACATAAAATGAATAGGAAAGTGTTTGTATTTTTGATGTGATGCAATGAGATGCGATGAAATGCGATGAGATGAGATGCGATGCGAAGGGTTGAGTGCTTTATTATAATGTACCAAAGATTGTCTCATGGGTACAAAAGAGTTTCATTAAAAGGATGTATTGCCGAAACGTTTCAAAGTTGTTAACGCTATTCCAAAGGTCCAGTTAAACAAACAAAGGATTATAGTGGGGCTCGCAAGGAAAGTGGTTCTTGGGAAACCATACCACTAATTTCGCATAGCTTTTAGGCCACGAGTGGTTTATTCAATTTGGAACATGATCGTATCATATTATGACACGTCACAATACTAAAACCGCCCATTTCACGTAATTTTTGAGACTTAAAGGACAGGGGTCGAAGTAACGCGATAACCGTCCGATTTGATGCGGAGAAGATCCAACGGTGATCGCATGGGAAAAGTGCATGGACATTTGGAAATGTTAAACAGCAGGTATGTTGTGAATGCTATATCTGTCAGATCAAGATCAGTGAAGATCTAACGGTGGTCGCATCACGCGAAAGGCGGAGTCTTAATGATAAGGCTTAAAGCGGAAGTTTGAAGATCGACAATGGAGATCTTATCGAAGATAGAAGATCGACAGTGGAGATCTTATCGCATCGACAATCTCTGATTGGATCAGCAAGCAGAAGTGTTGAGGAGATGAGACGTTGAGCATTGTGATTGCGATGGTGCAATTTAATCGCAACCGTTTGATCCCAATTAACGGCAACCATTGGATCTACAGTGAGTTATCGCATCGGCGCAGCGGAAGAGCAAGGGAACGAGCTGTTGAATGTTGCGATTTTGATGATGCGATCCAATCGCAACCGTTAGATCACGGTTGATAGCAATCTTCGGATCATAAATATTAAGTTGGAGTGGGGTCTACATTGACCCATCGCATCGGCATAGATTCAGAAACGCCGAAGTACGAAGTACGACGAAGAGAGCGGATGCGATGCAGATTCAAAGCAAAGGTGTACAGGATTTCAAATCCGAAAGTATAAGGTTTTCCTTCATTAAAGCGCATCAACGGGTAAAGGAGAAATATAACATATAATGTTGAAATGCTGAGGTACTGCCTGGTGGGACCCTTCTCTCATCGCATCGGCAGAGATCAGATGACCAAAGGCACAACGGACCACCGAATGTTGCGATTGCGATTGCGACGGTGAAAATTAATTGCAACCTCCCAACCGGTGATTCATCGCATCAGAACCATCTCAAAGGGTGTCATCGCAATCGGAAGTCATCGGAGGCAGCTCATCGCATCGGTGGATAGAAAGAGTTCGACAAGTGAGCCCGAAAGGTTATTTACTATGTTAAAAAGGTCTATTATTATATGTCGAGAGTTATTTGGGTTTTATAGAAGAGCATTGTATATGTGTTGAGTGGTTTTGAACCATATGAAGAGCTTCTGCAATTTAAAATATTGTGAATTTTGATAAAGCTACCAAATGTGGAACATAATTTGGGAAATGCATTCTACACGCATGAAAAACAGGAGAGTATTCAGAAACCGAAAAAGACAGTGACAGCAGCAAAAAAGACAAATGCACAGCAAGCCAAGAACTGAATGGGTTGAATTGAAATTCTTATTGTAACTAAAAATATAAATGTTTTAATTGATTTTATATTGTCTGTGATGCAAAGGCAAGTCTCTGGAGGCAAAGAAATATCCCACTGTAATATTGAAATGTATACATATTGTAATATTTTTCTGAATATGCTGGATAAAGAAAAGAGAAGGCAGAAGTCAAAGAGTCATGGTTGTTCACTTCGAATTCCCTGTGGAATGCAAACAGTAATGAGGTGAACTCTATAAATGATATCACATTGATATGCATAGAGAGGTTAGAGAATGGAGAAATGATGTAGAAAGGGTAAGAAGAAGGAGGAGCAGATAGAGAAGTTGTGAAGATTCAAAGATGATATAAGGCAGATATGAAGGCTAGTGCACAACAGTGAAGAAGGTACAAAACAGAGCTGATATCCAGGTAAATCAGCATGTGTTTTTGAAAGAGTGAGGAAGTTGGTGCTTCCATATCAAGTTGTAGCTTGATAGAAGTTAGTTGTAGTTGGCTGAGGTAGGAGCCTCCTGTAGGTTGGAGCCTATAGAAAATAGATGGGAGTTGGAGTTTCCTTGCAAGTTGTAGCTTGCATAATTGAGGTAGGAGCCTCCTGTGGGTTGGAGCCTACAAAAAATCAGTGGTGAGAGGGAGTTGGAGCTTGCCTTTGCATCACAACAATAATAATATGTGGTTTTCTCCCTTTTGGGTTTCCACTTATATCTGTTGTCTATGTGTATGATGTTTGTGTGTTGATATGGTTTATCTAATCTGCTTAATACTTGCTACTCACATATTAAGATTGTTGTTACATTATGTAATATGTTGATCATGAAATGAAGGTGTAAATAAGTTTAAAAGAAAAGTTTTAAAAGTCCATCAATGTGTTAAATTGATTCACCCCCCCCCCCCCCACTCTCAGTTTAACTAAGGGTTCAACAGGGCTTGCATGAAATCCACAAACTGTCTGCAATAATCATCAATGTCAGGATCTTCAGTGGGGTTTGATTCCTCTTCCTCTTCCTCCTTTGGGAGATAGAGCTCTACCTCCTCCCCTTTTGAATAGGTGAGGTACTGGTCATCCTGTCCATCGAGAGCATCTTCAGTAGGACCCTCCATTTGTCCTTCCAAATACAAAGGGGGTTGTATGTGCTCTTGCTGCTCCTTTCTGTCCCT
>JAXQQM020092096.1:0-38624 GCA_034641835.2 Pinus albicaulis | reverse complement strand
GGAGTTTACCATCTGTTGGGAAAATATCGAGAGCGGTGAATCTCCGTATAGGACTTACTCAATTTTTTTTTACTTTTCATTCACTAAAACCCATACGCTACTTTGCTGAAGCCAACTAGCGTATACACGTGGATATCCTTCATAAAACTCGCGTATGAACAGAGATCTAATTATACAGATAATTCTTAACTTAGTTCTTTGCAACATTCATTCATCTGATGTTAAGTTAACAATAAGCATGTGCAGTAATAACAGAATAAACCATCACACATAAGCATCATACATGAACACCAGGATTTTAGGTGGAAACCCAAGTCGGGAGAAAACCACCGCTGCCGTTGTCTCAGCCTTCAATATTTTATTATAAAGAAAACATCTTACAACTTATGTGCTGGCGCAGACTCCTACCAGCACGCAGGCACCCACCTGCGCTCGTTTACCAGCCTCTCCTGGAAGGGAGCTACAACCCCCTGACTCGTTTACCAGCCTCTCCTGGAAGGGAGCTACGACCCCCCGCTCTCGTTTACCAGCCTCACCTGGAAGGGAGCTACAACCCCCTGACTGAAGGCTACAACCCTCAGCACCACCATGGACCACGTTTCATCAATTTTCACACTGGATCCAATATCTTCAATAGAATACAACTTGCGGGCCACTTTTCATCATATTTTCAGACTGGACCCACTCCACACATTTAAGCTCAATCATACATCAAACTGAAACTTATAACTCATTGACAGATAGCAGTAACACAGTAGAACAAATCAGACATTCCATACTTCATACTTCAGCAAACCCTAGTTTTCATACGCGCTTTCCTTTCATTGATGCCGCATATATACGCGCTTTCATGCATATAAACCCACGTATACATCTGCACATATTACAGATCTAATTTCACAACCCATACGCGCTTTCTCTGAAGACTACCCGTGTATACACGCGCTTCCTCTGTTACAAAATTGCGTATAGATCTTCAGACATTATAGGGCAGCATACTTCTTTAGATCAGATATTCAGTTCAGATTTTACCCTTCACTTCAGACAGATGTTCGCCTCATCTTAGATCTAAGTATTCCATAAACAGATCTAGAAGATACAAATACATTTCAGATCTAGATTCCCTTCTTCATCATTTTCTTCATAGGTGCATCACAGATTCAGATCTATCATCAACCTACATCTCTTTCTCATTCATACATACTTCAGAGTGAAGTATACATTCAAACCCAGACTCATGCACACTCATTTCACAATGAATTTCCTCTCCTTAAATAGATCTAGCCTTTGACAATACCATGAGCCAAAACCACGCAACTTCCGATGGTATTCCTGGACGGGATCACATAGACAATCCAACGCTCAATACAATGGGTCAATACCATGGTAGTAACCCCTGGTTTTATTATTTTAGAGCGCAATTGAGCATACGCGACTTGGCACGTACTTTTCCGTGTACATACGCTACTTCGCCTTAAAAAATCCGCGTATGCATAGTGACATACCTTATTTATCATTTCTTTGGTACTTCCTGAAATTACTTTCTTCTGTTACTTCTGAGCTACTTGTAGAACATCAGATTTACATCATTAATAAACTCATCAAGCATCAAGAACAACTTCATTAAGTAGGTTGCCATCATCTTCATCAAGTGGGTTGCCATCAAGGACAACACTCCGCATCATATTGCCAACAATCTCCCCCTTTGGACTTGATGGCAACCACGATGGTGTTTGATCACCACAACAGATAGATACATTAAGCATAATGATATTCTCCCCTATTCAAACACCATGTCACTCTCCCCCTTTGACATCAAGGGCAAAGGGCAGATCAAAACCAACACAAGGTTGTTTTCTCCTCATGTAGATAGAAGAGCGCTGTAGATCTGATGTGCACTAAAGTTACCATGCTCCCCCTGAGTTCATGGTGAATCTTCAAACATATTTTTCAATGAAGTACATGACTCTATGACCTTCCTATCACCAAGGACTCATACTTTACATCAAAGATCCAACCAAGTGGATTTACATATGAGACTCAAATACCCAACCAAGTGGGTTTACACAATTTGACTCAACTACCCAACCAAGAGGGTTTACACATTTTGACTCAAGTACCCAACCAAGTGGGTTTACATATTTGATCAAGTCCTTACATGACTGAATATTACAAATTTACATCATAGATCTCAACATGACCTTTTCATCAAATTGCAAATATGACTTTTTATGCCCAATACCAGAAAGACCTCAAGAGAGAGATCTTATTTCAGAATCATCATAATGCCAACAATGCATTATACTCAACAAGGCTAATGCTCCCCCTGAAAGAGTGCATCCAGGCATCATTTCCATATGACCAAGGCTCCTCCTTAGTTTGTGCAACCTGAAACTCTTTCAACAACAAGTTGTCAGCAACAATCTCTGCATGATCTTTCCTTATCTCTGAATCATAAGACTTCCATATCATCCATGTGTGAAAACAAAGAATACTCTTTAGTAAAAAGCAAACAGGGCTCATCCATAATCTCCTCATAAGAAACCATGTATCATGTCATCATCATTTAGATCTGAGAAAAAAGCAGATACAGCGCCAATAATACAATCATTAGTAGTCAGACTGATGCTCCCCCTGAACCTATGCTCTTGATCTTCAGCTGTCATACAAATTTTCTTATCATTAGTGCATACGCGACTGTCTCTACTGTAACTCGCGTGTATACACGGATTTAGTTCACTGAACCCACGTATGGAAAGTGACACATTGAAAATTTCACATTCCTTCATCTCCCCCTGAAGTTGTACCTCTTGTACCTGTCTTCTTCACATCAAATTCTCTATCAGAAATAAACATAACCAGAATATCCAAAACAATCATGGGAATCACCATACATTTCTTCCCCTGTGACAATACATTACTAATCCCTGTAATGTATCTCACATCACTCCTGCAATCATTAAGAAAAGTAAGCTTTAGAAGCGGATGACTGCAGTAGGGTCAATATTCCCTACGTTTCTGACCGGTCCTCCTTCTTTTTCCAACTTTTCTTGAACTTTCTTATTGTGTGCTGGAAGTTCTCCAATTTTTCAGATCTATTCATCCTGCATTCTTTTTCTACATGTCCATACTTGTTACAAGTATAGCATCTTATGTGACTAGAAAAGTAAGCATAAGGATCATAATGTGTTGTTCTATTCTTCCTTCTATTGCAATCAGCTGCTTTATGACCATACTTGCTGCATGAAAAACAATATCCCTTGAAGAAACCAGAGTACCTTTCTGTGTAGAATCTGTTTGTTTGTGACTGAAACAATCTACTTCTGCAATTGGCTGCAACATGCCCATAATTATGACATTTAAAGCATTCAACATTATTGAATGATTTCCTTTGAGTGTTCATGATTGTCGGTTGACTTCTTGTTTCTTTCAACTCTTCAGGTTTTGCTTTGACATCCTTTGAATCTTTAGCACTTCCTTGCGAACTAGATTCTCCTTTGACAGTTTCATGAAAACCAAGACCAAGTTTAATAGCAGAAGACCTTTGATTACTAAGAATATTGTCCAGAATCTTAGTACTATCTTGAAACCTCAAGAGTTTATCCTTTTCTTCTAATTTACCTTTGAGAATGTTTACCTCAACCTCCAATTTTTGGCATTGCTTCATCATGCTTTCTTCAACCCTTTTTCCTTCTTCTATTTGATCATTCAAATTTAAGATCTCTTCTTTCAACCCATTTTCTTGCTCTTCAAAGATTTGTAAAAGTTCTTCATTCTTCTTATTTGATTTTTCCAGATCTTCTTTGAGCGAGATGATTTCTGCTTCAAGTCCTTCCTTTTCAAATGATTGTAGAGGTTCTTTATTCTTCTTGTTTGATGCTTCAAGATCTATTCTCAGAGAGATGATTTCTGCTTCAAGTCCTTCATTCTTCTTATTTGATTTTTCCAGATCTTCATTTAGATCATTGATTTCTACTTCAAGTCTTTTATTTCGATTGCTTCCATAATTGTACAACTTTTGATACTTGTCTACCTGTCCATTCAGAATTTCTATCTATCCTTTCAGTTGAGAGATCATCTCATTGTAGATACCGTCTCTTTCTTTAAATGATCTTTGTTGATCTTCAACTTTAATCTTGAGAGCTTCTTCTAGATCCATAACATTACTTTCACTATCTTTACCATTGCATGCACAAGAAAGTGAATCACAAGAACCACATTCAATACCTGTTTTATTTTCCTCATTTTCTGCTGCACATGTTTTCTGAGAAATCTCCTTTTGAGGAGCCTTCTTCTTTTGCTTCCTTGCCATGAGCACTAGTAGATCTTGGTTAGAATCTTCTTCATCTTCACTTGACATTTCATTATTATCTTCACTTGCATAATAACTCTTTCCCTTTACAAATTGTTTCCCTTTATCATGATTTTCTCTATAAGGACATTTAGCAGCATAATGACCAACTCTTCCACAATCAAAAAATTTGAAGGGAAGCTTACCTTTGAATCTTCTAGTACCTGGTTGGAGTCTTCTCACAAAATTTGCTTCTTCTTCTTCTGATAAGTAACTTGATTCCTTGACAACTTCCTTTTCTTTTCCTTTTGCACACGCCTTAAAAGAAGCTTCTTTGATTTGAGAGGGACCTCCTTGTCTCATTTCATAAGCAGTCAGAATACCATGTAGTTGAACAATAGTAAGAGTTTGCAGATCTTGCCTTTCTTCAATAGCCGATACTTTTGACTCAAATTTTGAAGTTAAAGATCTTAAGACTTTTTCCACCAGAGTAGTATCGGTTATGGTTTCACCCAAACTTCTCATACGATTTACAATATCATCTAGACGTAAAAAGAAACTAGCAATACTCTCATCACTATGCATCCTTAAATTTTCATATTCAATTCTGAGAGTTTGGAGTTTTGCACTTTTTACCTTTGTATCTCCTTCATAGCTCAGAATGATTTTGTCCCATATTTCTTTTACTGAATTTAGCTGCATCACTTTAGCAAATTCTGGTTCAGACATGCTTCCTAATAAGACATTGACGGCTTTGGAATTGATTTCATATTTCTTCCTTTCTGCTGCATCAGTAGGAATACTTGCCGGATACTGATAACCTCCTTCCACGATTGCCCATACTTCTGCACCAAGACTTTGCAGATATGCTTTTGTTCGTATCTTCCAGAATAACAGATTATTTTCATTGAATAGAGGTGGCCTTATAGACATTATCCCTTCATGACTTCCCATTGTGACGGATCTCCTTCAAGCGATCAAGCTTCTGCAAAAGGACCTGCTCTGATACCAATTGTTGGGAAAATACTGAGAGGGGGGGGTGAATCAGTATTTAGGACTTACTCAAAACTTTTTACTTTTCATTCACTAAAACCCATACGCTACTTTGCTGAAGCCAACTAGCGTATACACGCGGATATCATTCATAAGAATCGCGTATTAGCAGAGATCTAAATATGCAGTATTTATTGACTTAGTTCTTTGCAATATTCATTCATCCGATGTTAAGTTAACAGAAGTTAACAGTAAGCATGTGCAGTAATAACAGAATAAACCATCACACATAAGCAACACATATGAACACCAGGATTTTAGGTTGAAACCCAAGTCGGCAGAAAACCACCGCCAATGTTGTCTACAAGCCCTTCAATTATTTTATTATAAAGAAAAAGATCTTACAACTTATGTAATCGTTGCACTATACCAAGACGTTGAAAAACCCACCGCACTCGTTTACCGCCCCAGCGGGAGCCAAACCGACCGGCTACAATCCCGCACCTCTATGGACCACGTTTCATCAATTTTCACACTAGATCCAACGGGCTTCAATAGAGGCCAACTTATGTGCCACTTTTCATCATATTTTCTTTTGTAATTAGATTAACAACCGACATTCCATACTTCATACTTCAGCAAACCCTAGTTTTTCATATGCGCTTTCCATTCTCTGGTCCCTCTTATATACGCGCTTTCATGCATATAAACCCGCGTATACATCTGCACATATTACAGATCTAATTTCACAACCCCTACGCGATTTCTCTGAAGACGACCCGCGTATACACAGACTTCCTCTGTTACAAACTTGCATATAGATCTTCAGACATTATAGGGCAGCATACTTCTTCAGATCAGATATTCAGTTCAGATTTTGCCCTTCACTTCAGACAGATATTCGCCTCATCTCAGATCTAAGCATTCCATAAACAGATCTAGAAGATACAAATACATTTCAGATCTAGATTCCCTTCTTCATCATTTTCTTCATAGGTGCATCACAGATTCAGATCTATCATCAAATTGTTACCCTTTCCATTCAGACATATTTCAGAGTGAAGTATTCATTCAAACCCAGACACTTGCACACCTATTGCACAATGATTTTCTTCTCCTTATATAGATCTAGCCTTTGACAATACCATGAGCCAAAACCACACAACTTCCGATGGTATTCCTGGACGGGATCACATAGACAATCCAGCGCTCAATACAATGGGTCAATACCATGGTAGTAACCCCTGGTTTTATTCTTTTAGAGCGCAATTGAGCATACGCGACTTGGCACGTACTTTTCCGCGTACATATGCTACTTCACCTTAACAAATCCGCGTATGCATAGTGACATACCTTATTTATCATTTCTTGTCACTTCAAATTCTTCTTCACATTTCCTAAAGCATTGTAGAACATCGATTTACATCATTAATAAACTCATCACATTAAGAACAACTTCATTAAGTAGGTTGCCATCATCTTCATCAAGTGGGTTTCCATCAAGGACAACACTCGTGCAGTCATTCTACATGTCTTGCCGTATATCAGTTGTAATTCATTGATTCATAGCCTCATCCATTTACTACATAATCTCGGCATGTTTCATGCCGATTGATGGGGGATACATTAAGTCGCTCTCTTTATGGAGCTTCTCCTCTTGACTTCAACTCATTATCCATGAGCTTCATCTAGGAATTATTAGTAACTTAAAGCTTGTAGGCCTTATTAGTATGATTCTTCATGATTGATAGTGGGTTTTTATTATTGACTCTTGATTATTTGATTATATGTGTTCAATATCATCTCATCTATTCACACTCACTAGATTGTGGTAGCTAACTTGGGATACATTTTCATCATTGGCGGGTCCCCTTGAATTTGTTAATGGTATACCTCATTGATTGGTAATCAGGTGGTTTCTACCATGTTCAACATCATCTCATATATTATCATGTCATAGGTTTATACTGTCGGGGTTATGTTGAATACCCTAGATTAGCGACATCTCAATCTTATATGGAAACCTTCTGAGGTTGTGTTGGAGTTATGTATGTATTATTTACTTTGATGACTACCCTCGGGCACCTCCTATTTCATGTGTCCATAGAGCTACTAATGTTTATTGTGACATAGATCCACACTATATTTGTCAGTGGCTATGGTTTGTTTGATGAGTCACATGGATCCACTATGTATTGTTCATGGCCATGTCCTATCATTTCATGTCTTGGATCCACAATGTATCTTTTTGGAAGTCATTTTTAGTTTCTCTTTATGACCAAGCATGGGTATGTTCCTCTTAGGGATATTATTCACACATATGAGATTTCAACATTTGGCTTCTTCCGATCCATATTCTTCGCTTTGTATCCTCCCTACCATTTTTATCTCTGATATTTATCATAATGCATTTTGGCCATGAGTTACTCTTTTGAAATCATGCATTAGGGGGAATTTCTTTATCAGCTTATGTTTCTCCCTAGGGTAAGTAATCATCATTCATTTTACTGTTGATCACTTGTTGGGTCTTTGACCTTTATTTTGACCTATTTTTTCCCATAGTTACTAGGATCTAGTTTCTAACAATGCGATTCTTTCCTTAGAGTCACATGGTTAACCATATCTTGATAGTGACAAGTGTCAAATTTTCTTAATGTTTTCCCTACAACCCTTACTCCTATAAAGGCTTAACTTTCCTAGGAGATCAATTCAAAGCCATATGGTATCTTATCTCTTCAAGTTGTTTTGGGTGCATTATTAGAAAATCCAAGTAAGATATCTTCACCCTAAGCATCTACATTTTCTCTCCTTGGAAATCCTTTCGATCTTTATATACTGGTACATGCTTGAGGGTCAAGCTAGTTTGGAGACATAGAGAGTCATTATTCTATTCTGATTTAGTGAAGTATTGCAGGTTATTTTAATCTCTAGGTGATATTGCATAGAAAAGGGTAGACTCTGTTGGAATTTGGAGGAGAACATGTAGTTCTAATGGTATAGCACTCTTTGGATCTATTTAATTTTGTGATCAATGAAAGTAAAGATTCTCTTCCATTAAATCCTTTTTTTATGTTGATTTTTTTTTTAGTTGAAGGTCCTCCATGGAAATCCACTTGAGTGGTTTGTTTGGTGGTTATTTTGTTCAGTATTAGTATTTTTTGTACACTATAGGATCTCTTGGATGGACCAAAAATTCTCTACATTGGATCCAACACTCTCCATCAACCTAAATGGATATCAAGTTTTAAACTCAAACCCTAGGCAAGGAAGTTAATGCATCAATGATTGATTTTCTTATATGGTTTGGGGATATACTTTTTTTTACACTTATTTACACATTCCACCTACTTATCTCTATGGTATTCTTGTGAGGGCTAATACTATGAAGCAATAGCTCCTAATATTTGTGAAAATATAGCCATAACAAATGGCCAATTTAAAATTATTTTAACAACATTTTAACTTTTTATTTAACAAATATTATATTTATATAAGTATTCAAAAATTAATCGTGAATTCAATGGAAAAAACACAATAAAATCATGAAATACATGTATAAAATGGATATAAGTGGAAACTCATAAACAAAAAAACCAAAAATATTGTTGTTGTGATGTTAATGCAAGCACACACACTGTTTTACATAAGCTTTTTAAGGATCCCACCTGCAAGAGGCTTCAACCTCTCTTTTCTTCTGTAAGGTAAAAATTGCTATAAGCACCCACTTCCCTTTCTTACTGTCTCCAACCTATTATTTTTCAAAATACTACCTAAAGGAAAAACCAATCCCCTAAAAACATTAATATTTTACTTTTTTGGTTTACCTAGTCTTTGAATTTTGCTTTATTTTTTTTATTTGGATTATTTTTGTACTTTTTCTCTACATATGTATCTTATTTTCTCCACTATCTTACTTTTACTCCTCTTCCTCTCTATATTCATCTCTCTTTTCACATAATTTTGAAATCGAGTCTCTCCACAATTCCATCAACCAGAACTCTTACCTTCAAAAAGTATATTTTTATATATACATAACTTGATGTCCATTTTTATTCCAATGCATGGATTTGAAATTATTCAGTGTGTAATTCTAGGTTCACATGGTATATTGGTTTCAAATTATCTTATTGGAATCACATTCCATGTATATATACCTCGATACTAGGGAAAGAACCACTATAAAAAATAAAATTCAATATCATGTTTATGTTTAGATACCTCTCAAGACTTGTTGCACAAACATAACATTTATCATATGCACTTCCAACATTTTATTCTTAGCAATATGAATATCGCCTTAAATACTTGTAAGTATTGATACATCTCACATATATATATATATATATATATATATATATATATATATATATTTCTTAGATGTCAGCTTTAGGTGTATTCAAAACAACCCATAACTAAAGGAAAATAAAGACTTTTAAACAAGACATAATCCTAAAATTATCCACCCAATAACACTAAAGTCTTCTTTAGTTTCTTATTTTTCAAATTTGTTTCTATGAGTATATGATACCAAAGATAATATTTTGAGGAAACTATCACAATATGTACACAAGTTAGAGCTTTTAGTCATGTATCTTTATGAAGTAATTTTAATATTCGCTTAGTATGAGTTATTAGATATTATCATTCTATATTTTACATCTCATCCTGCTTTCAAAATTGACTAAGATTGTTTGAAAATACAGAGAATGGGTTTCTTTTGGTACATAATACACATAGATACACACATATATGCTCCACTTTTGTAATAAATTTAAATTTTATTATAAGGTCACTCTGCTTCAGAACTAGGCCATATATCTCCTCTTGACATTACATGTAATGTAATTTCAATGGGAAAATTTTATTGTACCATTGTAGTCCTTGACCAACTATTGGCAGCTTCATTTCCATAATTCTATTGAGGTTTTAAGTGGACAATCCCTATCTTATACAGATCCATCAATATATACTTGGAACATTTTTTAAGGAAGTATGATCTTCTTATCTCAAACCATCTCGAATTCATTAATATTTTTTTTAATTTCGATGGTCTTATTATTTATGTCTTACTCCTTGAGATATATTTGTAATTTTCCTAACTTGGTCTCCTTCACGAATGACTCCAATGCAATCACTCAGATCTCCTCTAAAACCAACACACCTCCATTTCTCTATACTCATTGTGAATCTTTGTACTCCTTGGTAATGTAAAAGAACAATGAGCTCATAATTTCAATCAAGTAACCAATTACTCATGGTTGGTGTCACATAAATGTGTGCTAATCATTGGTATCTATAGATGTAAAAGTTCCTTATATTCTTATAGGGTATGTGCAATGATATGTTGAGTGTAAAAAAAAGGATGTTACATGTCCAAACAGCCCACATATCCCAACTCATAATGATAATAAAAAGAACCTTGTCTATGATTCACTAAATTATTTTCTTTTAGAGCTCAATTTCAAGTTTGATCACTGCAAACATGGATGGTTGAAACTTAGTCTATCACTAGTATACTTTTGAGAGTGATATTTCCCATGATTATCTACAAAAAGATGCATTACATACTTAAAATTTTGAACTAGTCATAATCATTGTGAAGATGTCATTTGTTTCATACTCAAAGCATGGAATCCTTCAAATACTTATCCATTAGGATTGGAGTGTCTTGATGCATTTTCAAAGGCTATAAATTTTCAAATGCTAGCTACATCATCTCCTCCTATTACTTTAATTTTGTTCAAGAAAAAATTGTATTAGGGAACAAATTAACAGATAGAGAAATTACCAATCCTACCTTGCATGATTCCTATAGTTGTGGGCTTGATCTTTCTTACCCCATGGACTCACATTTTTATTTTTTTCCAATAAAGTACCAATGGGGAACTAAAACACCTTTGACATCAATCCCAATAAAAATAACAAGATTACATTCAATACCAACATAAGAACAATATTTTATTTTTACAATGATTCTTGGATGAAGAAACTAATATTTGAAAGGAAACCCTAGGAATAGTTATGGAATATACATATGAATTCTTCACTTGTATATCAATACTTGTGAAATAATAGTGTTTAATGGTATGAAGAAGAAAATGGTGGTGATATCTAATATCATATTAACTCATAACTACATTCAAGTATTGTTTATATGTGTGATCTCGAGAAGGAATGCATGTTTATAATCTTTTATATCTTGTCTCTTCCCTTGTACTTGGTCTCTATCTCTCTCTCTTTATATTTTTCTCACAAGGTTTCTAGGATATTTTTAAAGAATATTTAAATTAATGGTTCTGCTATAATCCTTTGGACGTTTTATAAAAGTTTTAAGATGAAAATTGAGTACTATTTTATAGTTCCTTCATAGACACTATAGCAATTTTTTTCCTAACAATAAATTTCTTATATAAATTAGCGTTGAATCATACATTCCCAATAACATTTAAAGAAATAAATGATAATCTATGAATTATGTGTGTGAATGAGTGATCACATGGGCCTAGTAATGTGAAGTTATATTGCCAGATATTTTTAAACAAGATATCTAAAACATAACCTAATTATCATTTCCTTAATAAGCATTCTCTATATTTTAAACATATTTATTATTTGTAATAACCATTCCATAACTCACATGCATATATAAAAATGACATAATCCTATATTTTACTATTATATTTTAATACAATGTATAGAATCAATAATCATTTAGGAAATTACATGCATTATATCACCTTTTATGATAAGCATATCTATATAAATATAATAGGACATATACTCACATCAAGTGGCATTATTAAATGCTAACATCAATTCTAAGTATCATAAATATTTATTATAAATTCTAAGCATTATCTTAAAATGTTTTTAATGATGATTCTCTTTTTCATGCTATTCTTCCATTTTTAAGAAAGATGGTAAATATTCAGTTAGGTATATATTAAGATCAGAATACAAAGACTCAACCCTATGTATTTATGCATTGTAAATAAAAATTACGTTAATTTAGTTTAACTATTTGATCAAGAAAATCAAGAATCAGTTAAAAAAATGAACGAATTCTTGAATCGGTTGAAATGAAGAGGTGTTGCGTATTAAAGTGGGGCAAGCCTGTCAAACAGAAAAAGGTTTTGCGTTATTCTTTGGTATGAATAAGAAACGCTTACGAAAACAAAATATTTGCCGTAAGAGTGAAGGAGGACTATTTTATTTAGCTCTCCAAAATTCACGTAGGTTTTTCTTGCAGTATTTCATTTCTTGTAGATATTTACATGAACCCTCTCAAACCCCAATCGAGTGAAAGCAAGCAGAAGAGAGGAAACGACCGCTTGCAGTGCCAAATGGGGTTATACAAATCCATTAAGGGAGCCAAGGTGTCACACAGGCTCAATACTTTAGGCTAAAACAAAGAAAACATCAGTGAGATTAATAAGGGCAAAGTGTCTCTCCTGCCAGAATCATTCCATCTATCAGAAAAGTGGAAATTCACTGCCCACTGGCCATCTTTTGAAGTTTGTCATCGCTTATTGCAGACTCATGTGGAGTTCATGCCAAGTTACCATGAAAGAGAGAGGTAGTTCTTGCCTTGAACCTATCATTCATTATATACTTACCTATAGTTCAGTAGCGTATGGAGTAGAGTAAGGATACCATGAAAAAAAGACAATGCATCTCTAAATTCTGGTTTGACCAATATGTTTTTAAGAGGTAAGTATTCTTATTGTTATTTTCTTGAAACAGTAGTTTTCATATAAATAATTATTATGGTATTGAAAGAGATGCATACTAAATTCATGGTATAAGAAAGAAAATAGAATATGCATGTTTTATCTTTTAAAAAATATTTTCTTGAATAGATTCAAAGAGGGTAACTCTTTAACATCAATATTTATATAATATTGTATAACAATAAATTAGAATATACATTATCTATATTTTAAAAGAGGTTTTCTTGAATATATTAAAGAGGGTAGCTCTTTAATATAAATATTTACATAATATGGTATAAGCAAGAAAATAGAAGATGCATGATCTTTATTTTAAAAGGGATTTTGTACTCATTTAGTTTAGGAAATGAGAACAAATCTAAGGTATTTTCTTGAATAGATTAAGGAGGGTAACCCTTGAAATATGTTCATGTGCGATGAATAAGAAAAGAGAAGTTTTCTCAGATTTATATTCATTAACCATGTTGTAAATAGTAATGAATTAATAAATCCATGGACAGTTTCATAAATCCATGAATAGTTTACCATGGTGCTGATAGAGATTAATAATTTCATAAAACCATGGGTAGATTACCATGTTGTTTGTGAATATTAGTTAATTCATAATTCCATGAATAGATTACCATGTGTTAGTAAAGAATGGTTATTTAATAAATCCACGGATAGAGGAACTACTTAGTTATATTTCTTTAGATGAACAAACTGAGTGATTAATTTTTATCATGATTATGATGTTAATTCCTTTTGGAAGAAGATCATGCGTAGGCATGCAACATAACTAATCACTTTCATTGGAAAGAATATAAATATTTGTAGGTGAGAAAGATAGCATGTGGTTCTAAACTATATTGGAAATTATTTTTTAGTATAATCTTTGAAAAAGAAGACATGTATTTATATTTTTAATTGCATAGTTTTACAAAAGAAAACATATGTTTACATGCTCACTAGCATTTAGGCTTCCTTTGGGAAGACTCATGAAGGAAGCTACGTGCTTTGTTGGAGACTCTTTTGGAATCTATATGCCTTTGCATGCATGGGAGCAACATTTGATATGTTATATTGCACTCCATGTACTAAAAGTAACAGTTTAAAGGTTATCTATTTTGATTAATTTATGTAAATTGCATGAACGACTATCATAACTAAGTATCAGTTTATTTTATATGTATGTTAAGGAGAAGTAACTATTGTCTTGTAGTGCTTATGCGACAGAAACATTAGTTAATGTGATGACTTATAACCAGCACATATGAAGTATGTGTTGTTAACAGGAGAGTTTCAAGGTACTTTACTTGCATGTCATGAATATACATGAGTAGATGGAGAAACTACTATAGTATAGATATGTGAAATGATTTATTATACTTTATGAATCTTGACAATAAATGTATGTTGAAGGTAACATTACTAGGGTATGATGGTGATATGTATAAAGAAAATATTATGCTTAACCTGGTGGCAGGTAAATGATTATGGTTCATACAGATAAGTACGAACTAATGGATGATCCAATGTACGATGGACCATTGTAGGTACATCCATTCCATCAAGATATGAAGATATGAAGACCAGAGGGTCAATGGTATCATATTTATTGTAATGGCTTTAAGCTAGATATTTGTATATTTCCTTGTAAGAATTATAAACGATGGTTAACGGATGGTCTCCCTTATAAGCCATTGAGTGAGGGCTGATCACCCTCACGAGCATTTAATAATAAAATTAAACGCTTGCTAGTTTTCACCCTACGGGGTTTCTAGGGTATATTGGTGTTCAATGATGTGATTGATTATTGTGTCAAATTGATGATTTTGATTCCTTTCTTGTTATGATGTTCATAATGGCAAGTATGTGATGACTATATGAATAATGAAATGAATGGAAGGTTACATCATACAGTATTATGTTAATGTACTGTAATGGAGGTTGTTAATGGTTAAGGAGCTTACTATTCTTAATCTAAAGTTACACTATGAAATGGTAAACATTCTATGTAATGATGAGTAAGGAATATTTAATAGTGAATGGATAGTTACCCATGAGTAACTTGTATACAAAATTTTTAACTCCTTAAATTTCCATGTGAAGTTATCGGTGTATGTTACAAGTGGTATCAGAGCTAAAGGTTGCAGCACTGGTGCCTTCGGGATTTGTTAAGCAAAAAGAAATTGAGAGATCCGAGATGAAATCTGCATATGTGAAGGAAGGAATAACATCTCTAATCCAGGTTGAATAAAGAGTTTCAAGATATAAGTATTATTATCTTTCTTTTCTTGAAACAATAGTTATTAAATTTTTGGAAAATAAAATGCATACAAAGTAAATAGCAATGGAGTTAGAGTTTCTTTAAAAGGGATATATCTTTTCCATGTACGTAAAGAAAAACTTACATTGTAATTTCTTGAAAATATTTCTATTATGCTAATGTTTTAGAAATATATTATTCCTAGAGATATACCATGGTAAAATACCAAACTACTATGCTAGTTTTGCTGAGAAGAACCCATGTGAGTTCTTGCAAAGATTACTAGTATGTATCTTGAAAGGTGTGAGTAGTAGTAAAACATCAATAAGTAAACTTGCTTGCCTTTATATATATCTTATTTAAGAAAATATGGGAAGCTTGTTTTCTTTTAAAATGGATTTCATACCGGTGTGTTAAATGATAAGGAATCCAAGTTCTTTTCTTGAAAATAAATATAGGCTAAAGAGAATAACCTCTTGAATATACTACATTGCTAGATGAATTACATGTACAAAAACTAAAGTAATGTTTTGGTTTCCTTGAAATATATACATGGCTAATGTGGGTATAATATTTCGAGAATAAGGCATGTATTCTTATGTTTATTCCATTAGTTTTATGGAAAATAAAACCATGTTTTGCATGCCTATTATGTTATATTTCCTTGAAGAGGAATCATGAGTTTTCCTACTCGATTATGTTAAGTACTCTGTTGGTAAATTAATATTAAAATATTTATGCATTGTATGCATAGGAACAACAACCAATATGTTAGCTTTATTATATTTGCATGCTCCAAAGGAAAAAGCTGAAGTGGTGGTTCTTTTGTAAAAGTTTAAGTACAGCGAATGCACATTGTGTCATTTTCCATTAAAGGAATTTCTTAATAGATATAGTGATTTTTCTTGTACGAATGTGTGTGTGTGTGAAAAATGTCATAATAATGTGGGAGTTATTTGACATGAATTGATAATTAGTTACTCACACTAATGTAGAGATGTTAGAAGAAAGCACGTTGTGACATTGTATTCACATCTCATATATGCATATGAATAGGTGTTAGAGGATCACTCAAAGATTGATTATTTATTGATTAAGGTTTTATCTAATCATGCTATAAAATATTGTCGATGATGCTAAAAGAAAACATTGTTGTAGAGGAGAAATGTGAATTTCCTGATGGGGATGAGTACTGCAGTAGGGAGAGAAGTTCTTCAAATGAGATAAAGATAAGTATTTTATGTTATTATATTTCAAGAATTATATGCATATGCATGTTTATTTCCTTTAAAAAAATGAATTTTTATATACATGGCATTGCATGAGATTAGCTTCCATTTAAGAGAATTATTAAAAATGGTACATGCTATTATAATATACTTTTTCTAGATAAGAATATGCATATGAGATTAATATGTGTATTATGCTTTATTTCTTTAGGAAAGAAAGTATAAAAAGCATGAAAAAAAAAGTTACTTTTTCCTTTGAGTTTGAAAAGAAGTAATTGCTTTTGCATGAAATAAAATTTCTAAAGTTACCATGCACTACTTTAAAAAGATGAATGTGTATAGTGATGGTGTGTGAAACTAATGCATGAATGAAAAATATGAGGAAAGTCCTTATATAAGATGAGAGAGTGTTAAAATTAAATTGAATGAAGCCTCTTAATGGGTCAAGTTGTGAGACTTAACTATGATGACTAGTTGACTAACTAGTGTTTGCATGAGTCATCATGGATGCATTAAAAATATTAATAGCATTGATTAGTTATGAATGAATAACTAATGAAATTTATATGAATGAATCTATTTTGACTAAAGCTATTTGAAATTTGTGAACAAGTGATTATGATAATTACTTCGTGTGTTAGTCTGTTGGAACAGAACATTATGGGAATTGGAAATTTTTGCACCCATACCCTAATCGTTATTGACACATACACATTAATGAATATTTGTATATACTTTTATGCATGACGAAATTGTATGCATGGAAAAATTTTATGCAGGAACTTGAAATTATTGCATAAGATAATATGTGCTTGAGAAATGCATATTTACAATTAGCATTGTTTCTTATAGTAAGCATGGGTAGCTTAATGGAAACAGAAAATCTGTGAAAATAAAACATCGCAAACATTGCGATGTGAATTGCAACAATAAATGTTAAAGTATCATTTTTTAATGTGCATGATTTTTTTAATTTGGAAATAATAATGTACAACACATGTATGTTACTTCTAGGGGGCGAAGTGACAACTTCGTTAAAGTTAACTAGTATTAACTAGTTAAAGACAATTTGTTTAATTTTCTTTTATCTGGCAAGAAAAAATTAAATCCTCATTGTTGATAAATCAAATTATTTAATTTTTTGAAATTAATTAATGAAAAGAAAATATTTTTAAGCTGATGGTAAAAATATTTCCAAGAATAGGAGGTGGTTGGGGACAGCTGGAAAGATAGTTACCTACTCCTCTAAGGATAAAGTTGAATCCCAGAGGAGGAGTAGGCATTCTGTGAAATTGGTAAAGGGGGAGTATTTTATAGAGCTGTTTGGGACTAGTTGAAAATAGCTAACAACAACCCTTGTAAAACTAGAATTTCTGAGTGTGACTGGATTGGCCATCCAGAGGTCATAGCAGAAAGATCCACTATTAACCCGTGGCACCATCTAGATTCTGGAGCTAGGGGCAAGTGGAGGACGTAATATCGTCCCTTGATGGTTGGGAGGACCACAACTTGAAAGACTAAATTTCCAAATAAGTATAAAGACTTTTTAGTGTGGAAAGATTGACAATCTAGATGTGAAAAATGACTCGATTTGGTTGCAGAAAATAACTCCTATGGGTTAGGAGGAGAATTTTTTTTACCATTGTGGTTCTCATAATGGGAAAATTTAAGTAAAAAGTTATGTGTTGTATTAAAATGAATTTTTAGAAGATTGTGTAAATATCCTATGTAGATATTAAGAGAAAAAGAGCTTAGCACTCGAAAAAAGAATTACTGAATGTATAAGTTCATTTATATTATTAATAATTTGTTTGAATGTCTTAGCAGATGCTAGGATATGCCTATGGTGCATGGGTTGACCATTGGTATGATCAGAGAGCTAGGTGCTCTCTGAGTACTTTTTGAAGTACTGTGTGGATGTCTTTAGCAAGAACTAAGACAATGTGCACGTGATGCATTGATGAGAGGGCTGGTTCTCTCTGAGTACTTATGGAAATACTTTGAATAAAACATCTCTTTATATTGAAATAATGTTTGATAGTTGCAAGTATTTTCATTTTGAAAAATATGTGACTAATGTGATTGAATAGTTAGTCATACATTACAGGCTCTTTCCAGAAAGTGTTGATGGGTGTTCAACCATTCTATGAGAGCTTGCGTAAAAGCCATCATTTCTTCGAATAGTGCTTGGTAAATAATCGTAAGTTCGTATAGATATTTTTCTATAATTTTATGAATTGAATAAGGAATAATCAGTTAGAAATGGAAATGAAATATTCTTTGCAATATACATGCTTATGACTATGGATAAAAACATTATTGTTTCAATTAATGGTATTTAAGGAAACGAAAGTGTTTCATTGTGAAGGGGAATGACCCCCTTTGAGTTGTTTATATTATTATATCATGAGTATAATTTTAAGTTTTAGTGAGAGAAACACACCGAGGAAAATGTTCTCTTCAAGGGGAGAGTATGTAACACACGTACTCCTGGAAAATAATTATTATGTTACTATCTTTAACTGTTCAAACCAAGAAAATCAAGATTCAGTTAATGTAAAACCAATTCTTGGTAACGACTTGTTATTCTTTATTTACATGGAACCTAGACGACTGATTTAGACACAGCTCCTTGCCACACAATATCAAATTGGAAAATCTGGGAGCATATTAATGCGAATGCACTGGATAATGACTGCGGAGTGCTATGATGGAGGATGGTGATGGGTGGGTCTCCATTGGGTTGCGAAGGTCGAAAAATATTGAGGTTCCCTCCTCCTGATACAACAATATAGGGGTTCAACTGGTATTTAAAGCTTCTGCCATTGAAATTCATATGCAACAGGGTGTTCATCCAGTCAAAGGACCTCCGAACCCTTATACATGGCTTTCGTACCAATGTGGCAGCGTTAGTTGTCAAGGCAGTGTGCCTCTTTTCAAAAGCATCGCCAAGAGAGATGTAGTTCTTTCCTTTAACCTATCGTTCATTATATACTTAACTACAGTTCAGTAGCATATGGAGTAGAGTAAGGATATCGTGAAAAGTGGACAATGCATCTATAAATTCTAGTTTGGCCAATATGTTTTTAAGAGATAAGTATTCTTATTGTTCTTTTCTTGAAATAGTAATTTACATATAAATAATTATTATGGTATTGAAAGAGATGCATATTAAATTCATGGTATAAGCAAGAAAATAGAATATGCATATTTTATATTTTAAAAGAGATTTTATTGAATAGGTTCAAAGAGGGTAACTCTTTAATATCAATATTTAGATAATATTGTATAACAAGAAAATAGAATATGCATGCTCTATATTTTAAATGAGTTTTTCTTGAATATATTAAAGAGGGTAACTCTTGAAATATGTTCATGTGCAATTAATAATAAAAGATAATTTTTCTTAGATTTATATTCATTAACCATGTTGTAAATAGTAATGAATTAATAAATCCATGGATAGTTTCATAAATCCATGAATAGTTTACCATGGTGTTGATAGAGATTAATTATTTCATAAAACCATGGGTATATTACCATGGTGTTTGTGAATATTAGTTAATTCACAATTCCATGAATGGATTACCATGTTGTTAGTAAAGAATGGTTATTTAATAAATCCACGAATAGAGGAATTACTCAGTTATATGTCTTTAGATGAACAAACTAGGTGATTACTTTTTATCATGATTATGATGTTAATTCCTTTTGGAAGAAGATCATGCAGAGGCATGCAACATAAGTAATAACTTTCATTGGAAAGAATATAAATATTCATAGGTGGGAAAGATAGCATGTGGTGCTAAACTATATTGGAAATGATTGTTTAGTATAATATTTGAAAAAGAAGACAGGTATTTATATTCTTAATTTCATAGTTTTACAAAAGAAAACATATGTTTACATGCTCACTAGCATTGAGGTTTCCTTTGGGAAGACTCGTGAAGGAAGCTACGTGCTTCGTTGGAGACTCTTTTAGAATCTATATGCCTTTGCATGAATGGGAGCAACATTTGATATGTTAGATTGCACTCCATGTACTAAAATTAATAGCTCAAGGGATATCTATTTTGATTAAATTATGTAAATTGCATGCACGAGTATCATAACTAAGTATCTGTTTATTTTAAATGTATGCTGGGGAGAAGTAACTACTTGCTTGCAGTGCTTATGCGACGGAAACATTAGTTAATGTGATGACTTATAACCAGCACATATGAATTATGTGTTGTTAACCAGAGAATGTCAAGGTACTTTACTTGCATTTCATGAATATACATGAGTAGATGGAGAAACTACTATAGTATAGATATGTGAAATGATTTATTATACTTTATGAATCTTGACAATCAATGTATGTTGAAGGTAACATTAGTACGGTATGATGGTGATATGTATAAAGGAAATATTATTGTTAACCTGGTGGCAGGTAAATGATTATGGTTCATGAAGATTAGTAAGAACTACCAGATGATCCAGTGTATCATGGACCATTGTAGGTACATCCATGCCATCAAGATATGAAGATATGAAGACTAGACGGTAAATGGTATCATATTTATTGTAATGGCTTTAAGCTAGATATTTGTATATTTCCTTGTAAGATTTATAAACGATGGTTAAGGGATGTTCTCCCTTATAATCCATTGAGTGAGGGTTGATCACCCTCACGAGTGTTTAATAATAAAATTAAATGTTTGCTGGTTTTCACCCTACAGAGTTTCCAAGGTATACTGGTGTTCAATGATGTGATTGATTATTGTGTCAATTATATGATGTTGATTCCTTTCTTGTTATGATGTTCATAATGGAAATTATGTGATGAATATATGAGTAATGAAATGAATGGAAGGTTACATCATATAGTATTATGTTAATGTACTATAATGGAGGTTGTTAAAGGTTAAGGAGCTTACTATTCTTAATCTAAAGTTACACTATCAAATGGTAAACATTCCATGTAATGGTGAGTAAGGAATATTTAATAGTGAATGGATAGTTACCCATGAGTAACTTGTATAGAAAATTTTTAACTCCTTACTTTTCCATGTGAAGTTATCGGTGTATGTTACAATTTTCTTACTTAATTCTAAAAGGAAACATGTTATCATTACTTTTGAGATATATATTAACCCTCTATCGTATATTCCCATCAAAATTAAATCAAATTTTCAATAAAATTAAAGATGAAAATACTTTTATATATAAAGATGTGAAATATATATAATATAAATAATATTACTAATAAGAAACATAAAGTCATCATAACTAAGCATCAAAGTGATGAGAACAAACAAATTGACTAACAATAATATAGGAAAGATAGTGCATGGTTGTTTGAAGTTTTTCATTATTGTATTTTCTTTGACATGGTTGATCCAAAACATATGCTTAATATTTTACAACCAAATGGTTTCTTTTGTTAATTTAGATAGTTTCTTAAACAAAATATTGTTTAAGAAAAAATGTTATCATTTCTTTTGAGAGATATATATACCCTCTATCGTATATTCCCATATAAATTAAATCAAATTTTCAATAAAATTAAAAATGAGAATACTTTTATATATAAATATGTGAAATATATATAATATAAATAATACTAAGAAGCAAGATAAATTCATCTTAACTAAGCATGCAAGTGATGAAAACAAACAAATTGAAAAACAATAATATACGAAATATATATTTTTTTAAATAAGTTATATTAAAAAAAAAGTGTGATATATCTTTAACTATATTAATTTTGGAATTTTTGTTTAAATAAATTATATTAAAAAAAAAAAGTGATATATCTTTAATTATACTAATCTAACCTTCTTTTTTTTAATATAGCTTTATGTGATCTATTAAATTTTATTTTCAAATATTTAAATATTGAATAAATCATCAAATTTCATATCCAGGGTGTGGATTCTAGTAAGAAAACAACAAAGTTCCACCAAATTCAAAATAGTAAAGAAAAGATGTTAAAAAGAGAAGAGGATTTGAAAACGTTTTCAACAAATTCAAAATAGTAAAGAAAATATGTTAAAATGGAAAGAGGATTTGAGGACTTTAATTTGAAAAACCATTAATTTTAATTATGTAATAAGCAAGTAAAATTCTATAATACAAGTTATAATATTAATAATTAGTAATACGGTGCAGTCATATATATTAAATGGTTGGTAAATGTAAATAATGGTACATCCATTATACTCATCAAAACATTTCTCTTTGCTAAATTTTTAAAAGGTTATTAAAATTAGCTAAAATATAACTTTATTTTCAATTATTATTACCATCAATTAAAAAAAATAACATAAACATATCTACATTTAAAAAAACATGTGACAAAATTTGAGAGCTTAAACTTCTATGATCCATATCATAGTATAATAAATCTTACCCAAAATCACATAGGAAATTATAGAACCGACATTGAATGCCTATAATAAATGGAAAAATAGATGCTAAAGAAATATTAAAATAAATATTATACATTTTATAAAACAAAATCCATAAAATTAGACATTGAAAATCACAAACACCATCAACCCTCAAAATAAAAACAACCAAAAAATAAATAAAAGAAAACATATCAAACACCATCATAAAAATTATATAAGATAACAAAATAATAAATAAAGACTAAAAAAAATATGGACGTATAAATAAAAATAATACTAAATACATAATAAAAAAAAACCAAATATAGAGTAAAACTTTGTCAACATAAGAAATATTATTCAAAATATATAATTATAAATTAACAAAATAAGTGAAGAAACCTAAAAAACATCAAACCTAATAAATGACTGTAATAATAAATACGTATTTATATAACTATATCAATAACTATATCAAGCATAAACCCTTTCTCAATCTCAACAGCTTTCCTAAATTTATGGTGATGGAAATTCTCAACCCTAACAATATTCTTAACGCTGAAGTTACTTCCACTTTATCATGAAGACTGTTAACATATAAATAAGGTTCCAATTTGTTACACTTATCCCAAAACCATAACAGATTATATGGTCAAAGATATTTTATATATTTTTTTTATGTTGATTTAATTATATGACCATCATTTTTTAATTAAATTTAAATGAAAAAATACATTAAATCTTAAACCTTTGTCTTGATTACTATTAAATATTTTCCACTTATTATTTATCAATGATTGCTTGAGAGGTGCTCTACCACCTTATAATGGGTATAAATGTCAAGCATAGATGTTTAACATTTAACATTTACATGTCCACTAAATTATTAAAAAAAAAGTAATAAATAAAGTTAAAAGTAATAAATAAAATGTTAAAAGTAATATAAAACCTCTAAAAATTGAAATGTTGGCTCAATTAATAATAAAAAGTTAAATTTTAGATCAATCTTTTATATGTAAAATTTATTATTAACTTGTGAATAAGTTTTGTGAGCATGCCATGGGTCAATACAATGTCACTTCTTTGAAAATGGAAATATTTTATAACAATATGACATGATTCTTAATCATGGAAATTCAACCCCAATTTATGGTCGATATTATTAGCATAAAAATAGGATTTTTTATAATATCATGGGTCAATACCATGGTTTATAGATACCACATGGCCAATAACCATAACTTATTTCACAATCAAGATAGTTTAAAATAATTTAATTTAATTTAATTTAATAACATTTTCTTAATTAATTCTAAAAGGAAAAATGTTACCATTACTTTTGAGATATATTTAAACCCTCTATCGTATATTCCCATAGAAATTAAATAAAAATTTCAATAAAATTAAAAATGAGAATACTTTTATATAAATAATATTACTAAGAATATAATAATATTACTAAGAAGGAACATAAATTCATTTTAACTAAGCATCCATGTGATGAGAACAAACAAATTGACTAACAATAATATAGGAAAGAGAGTACATGGTTGTTTTAAGTTTTTAATTATTGTAGCTTCTTTGACATGGTTGATCCAAAACATATGCTTAATATTTTACAACCAAACGGTTTTTATTTTTTATTTTTTATTTTTTTTATTTAGATAGTTTCTTAAACACAATATCATGGAATAAAATTTAAGAGAGAGGGGGTGGGGGGAGGAGATTGTGAAAAATAGGGAGGGAAAAGAGGAAAATATCGAGAGGGAGCGGGGGGGGGAAGCAAAAATGAGGTGGGAGAGAGAGGGAGAGAGAGGAAGGAAGAGAGAGAGAGAGAGAGAGAGAGAGAGAGAGAGAGAGAGAGAGAGAGAGAGAGAGTTGGAGGGGGAGGGAGAGGGAGGAAAGAAAACATATAGAGGGAGATAGAGATGGAGAAATAAAGGGGGTGACAAGGGAGGGATGAGGAGAGAGTGAGGGATATAGGAGGTAAGATAGAGAAGAGGAAAGGAGAGAGAAAAAGAGAGAAGAGGGAGAGAGAGAGGGGGGAGGTAGTGATAGAGTTAGAGGGAAGAGAGAGAGAGAGTGATGGGGGCGAGAGATAGAGGGATGTGGGATAAAATGATATAGAGAATATAAAAGAGAGAGATGAGTCAATAGGGAGATATAAATATGGAGTTGAAGGGGAGAGAAAGGGAGGGAAGAATAAATACATGGAGGGATAAAAGTAGAGAGAGAGGGGGAGTGGTAAGGGAGAGATGGAGAGATAGTGTGAGAGAGAGGAGAGTGGGAGGGAAGAGGAAGAGAAGAGTGATAGGGAGATTAGAGAAAGAGAGAGAGAAACTAGCCTAGATCCATCTTAACCCTAGATCAATCAAGCATCGAGAGCGATCAAATATCTCGAGGAGAAAACCTTTCCTTAAGATTTGAACTCGAAAACGATGTTTGCACCTCAAGAGATTTGATCCCTCTCAGCACTTGATAGATCAAGGGTTAAGATGGATATAGGATGGTTAAATTTAAATTATGAAATATGTATTCCAATATTAAGAAAAATATAATCCAGAAAATATCATATAATTAAATAGTACATTGTAATCTAGGTATTCACATCATTAGCTACAAATACACTGTACTACAATATTCATATGTATTTTTTTATGATATTATTCAATTTCATTTTAATAAAAAAAACATGATAGTCAATAAAAAATAATAAAAAAATAACACTACTTAAAATTCTACTTTAGTTGATTCATTCGAAAATAGTCTTGAATATGGATCGCCATTGCGATTTGAAATGTCGACGGATTTCTTATAACATTGCGGGTATATAAATCATCAAAATTAAATGTAAAAAACAATATAATAGTTAGGAATTTGGCTTCGGTGATCCATAAAATGTGTGTAATAATTTTCGATGAAAATCACATAAAAGAAATTTTTTTGTCGTCGCATTTCGAACCAGCCAATGTGGTTCGAATCTTGTCCTGATGATGAACCACACTGGCTGGTTCAAAACGCGTCGACAAAAAAAAAAAAATCTTTTATGTGATTTTCACTGAAAATTATTACACACAATATAATAGTTGTTAGACAAACAAACAATATTTAAATTAGTTTTATTAATTCATAAAAAAATATATTTAATATAAATGTGAAATTTTGTAATATTATTTTATATAATGTTTTATTTTTTTCTTTTTTTACTTGGAAATTCATTGAAGGATTTGTGTGTATAATTTGAAGGAAAATACGTTAAATTCCATGCAAGGAATCTATTCAAAGGAATAATAAGAACGAATTCTGTGAGATTTAATCCTCGTCACTAATATTGATATTCTATATTAATATACTTATATTTCCTATATTCAAAATCCAATAATATGGATTTCTTTTGTCAATTTAACCAATAAATAACCCATGCATATCTGACTGTGTAATTTTTTTCCAATCCTACACCAAATTGATTGAAGTTATCAAGAGATATGAATCAAAAACTAATGTTTATGTGAATTTGTAATGATTTTCCAATGCTACACCAAATAGATTGAAGCTATCAAGAGATATGAACCAAAATCTAATGTTAATATTCTGTAACTTTGTAATTCTCCTCTCGATGTTTGTGATGTACTATTATTCAAACCATACTTTGGGAAGCTTCATGTTGTGTATGAGTCTAGGTGTCACACTATTATTATCACATTAGGAAATAATCTATAAAGGATACCGAAGTTAGCCCCACCTACCACCATTTCTTTGACCTCTACTAAGCAATGAAACAAGATCATATCCTAGACTAGTAAATTTGTTTTCTTTCTTAGTCACTCTCAAAATAAGAGGAAGATCATGGCCACATTCATGGCCCCCAGGAGAGGTACCTCACATAGCAGAAGTAGGTGGTGAATATCATGGAAGAATAGTGGTACATTGTCTCCTCACCCATATGGGTACATTTTCACTATCAGGTGAAGCATTCCATCAATATAACCCCCATAGAATGTCTAACCAATGGGCCAATAGATCGCTAATCCATTCTAGAAAATTAAGAAATAAAGAAAAAAATCTAGGAGTTGTTGCAAAAAGGGAAAATTCGACTAAGTTCATCACCTTGTGGGAGCCCGATTTTACTTGTACAGAAGATGGATGGGATGTAGAGACTCTGCATTAACTATCAGGCACTAAATAAATTCATTTTTAGGAACAAGTACCCAATCCCATGGCTTGATTACCTTCTTGACCATCTCAAGGGGGGCATCTAATTCAATAATATTGATTTGAAGTCTGGATATCACCAGTTTCTAATAGAACCCACAGATGGGTGGAAGATTTCCTTCAAATCTAAGGAGGGTCTGTTTGAGAGATTGGTCATGCCTTTCGGGTTGAAAATTTCCCATACAAAATTTATGAGGCTAATGGATCACATGTTGTGGGCCTTTAGCGACTCGTTCATGGTTGTACAACTAGCTCACATCGTCATCTTCAACAATAACTGGGAAGAGAACTTGAAACACATTTGGTAGGTCCTTCAAACACTATGATAGCACAAAATATGCTCCCAGTTGGAGAAATGCACCTTTGGCATGAGCGAGATGCAATATCCGAGTTACATCATTGATGAAAAAGGCATGCATATAGATTTGGCTAAGATCGCTAAGATCCAAGTCATTTGAGATTGGTCAGTCCTAGTCACTCTAATAGACCTTCATTGCTTTTTGGACCTTGACAGCTTTTATCAAATGTTCGTATTGCGATTATCTCATATCACTTGGCCTTTGAGTCAAGTTTCGAAGGGCAAAGTGAAAGATTTTTTTTTTTCATCCATCCCAACAGAAGTTGTTTGTTGATTTGAAGTGTTATCACCCAAAAAAAGTTCACCTAGCCATTTCTTACTAGGTGGATCTAAATACACCATGTAGGATAGGTTTTTCCATAGAAAGCTCAATTTCACCATAAGAAATAATTTAGTGAACCATTTTCCTAAGGTATTTCTGATGTAGGAGAATCCTATTCCATAAGTTCTTTTTTTGAATAAACCTAAGGGGAATCTTTATTTTATGAAGGGGGAGATTCCCTAATGTTTTAATTATGAAAATGATTATTAATTTGTGATTATTCTCGAATGTGTGAGAACATTTGAGGTCTTAGGTGTTATAAATTCCATGCATATTTTATGGAGCTGAAATATCTCTTGGAGATTAAGTGAGGGATTTTAGGATTTTGGTGAGGATATTTTATAGGATCTGAACTAAACTTAGTTCAGAATCCTTTCATTGTCAATATGATATGCCTTGAAGGCATTCGTGGTTGGATTGGATAGTAAGTAGATAGTGAGTGGAAGAGAGTGATAAGTGTGAGTAAGAGAAGGTCCATGAGACCAAAAGGAGAGGGAAGTGTGACATTACTGCTAATTGTATTGATCCTCCCTTTGTGGTGTAAAATAATCAGATTTTTATTGAATTTACTAATTGAAATGAGTCTGGCGTGATTGGGTGCATGATCCATTAATGTGATGAATAGATCAATTTTGTTTGGTTATTGTTATAATAGAGTATATACATTAGTGACAAGACTAGTACTCTTTTCTATTATGAATTTCATTCGAGTTTACATTTGATACTATGAATATTTGGGTTAATACTTTGGGAAGTGAAAGAAGCTACAAAGTGATGAAGTAAGATTGGCTCACTCTTGTACATAAAGGAATATGTGTTGATTTTTTTTCTGAGTTGTGGAGCATCAAATCCCTTTGAGGAAACACAATGATGATTTGAATTAGTCAAGGTTCTAGCTTCCGGATCAAGCTTTGGCTTATCTTTTTACTAGATGAGGTTAATCTGAAGTTCTTAAGTCAGATTTGAACATATATTTTGATGTCAGTTATAGTCAGAATTTGTTGTCAAGGGTCAAAGTTCTAGACCTGATCTAGAGATCGATCATTCTATCAGTTGTTGAGGTGAGGGTTAGCATACAGGTGAAATCGTAGCGTGTGAAGGCAAGTGTAGCACAAAATTTATATGTGTAGTGCCTCAAAGGTGTTTTTGTAGCATCTTTGGTGTGTGTCCAATGCATGTGCAGTGAATTTTTACACTCAACTGAAAACACAGGGTTATGGCCAAATCTTGATTTTTATATACTTCTTCCAGATCTTTGGAGAATCACTCTACGTGAACGCTGTGTTTTTCCCTTATACATTGAAACATGCTCCATCAACCTCTAGATCAATCACACCAATTCCAAGAGAGCTCCAATTATGTGATAAGATCGATGAAAAAGGTTCCAGAGTGTGATAATATTTGATAAAGGCATAAAGAAATTCTATTTCCCACTATGAAAGTTTAATCTGTTGTTTGAATGGATCATTCACGTGTTTCTGGAAATGGAAGGCCAATCTCTAGTTTGAATGAAGCATTTGCGAATGGAATTAAGAACCTCTTCAGTTTTAGCAATGAAACGTGTTTTTGTGGATTTATCTTTTATTAAAATAAAAAGAGCCGATACAGATCTGTGGTTTTTTATTAGATTCAAACCCTGCCAATTGATTATATGTTGTAGATTTGTTTTTTTTTTCTCTAATATGTAACCGTTTCTATAGATAAAACATGTATATCTAGAGGTAATATCCCATATTGGGCATCATTTGGTATTAGAGCAAGATTTTCTCTAAAATATGATCAAGGAGGCTCAGTTCAGCTCATTTTGAAATTGAGGAACAAGTATTTTTATATGTTGGAGGTTTAAATAAGACCATGACAGTGGAAAGAATACAAAACTATTCAAGAGGGAGATATATGAATTGGGTATAGAGCTAGTAATGCCCTTTGAGGAAATATAAGTGAAACTTGTGTATGGATATTGAATTTTTTGTGCAGAGGTGAATTTCTAGTACTGGAATTACAAAAGAGTGTAGTGAATTGTAGAGGAGAGTTAGCAAAATGTACCTAAAGACTAAGGAAAAGTAAAACTTGAGGTCATTCCATCTAAGGGAAGAGTGATAAAAATACAACATCATTGAAACAAGGTCTTGTTAAGTGGTTAATTTTGATGAATATTGATGTGTATATGTAGGTAGCAATAGACAAGGGAATTGTGGCAGCCATACAGTAAGAAGAAAAAGAAAGGGAGTAGAAGTGCAGAAGCCAGATAAGAGCAAGGGAATGATCAAAAGGGTTGTAGAGGAAAGATAACCAAGTGATCCCATGAGATCAAGCATAAGAGGGAAGCTTGATAGGGGATTGTGTAGCAGTAATTGAGACTGACTACAAGAGAGAGGCTTTAATGTAGCTCCCAAGTGGACATGGAAAGTTCATAAGAGGAAAGGTGAAAATGACTCTAGAGTGTCAAAGGAAAGACTTAGAAGAAAGCCATATAAAAAGGAAATAAGATTCTAGAATCGATGGCAGAATGAGAGTATATGATGAAGAAATTTATAGGGATATCGTTGAATTAAGGGCACAAATCAAGCATTTGGAACAACTGCTGCAAAAGTAGATCAGAGAGGATCTGAAATATGGAGTGAATGTAAGGAAAAGTGTCAAGTGGTCTATTATGGGGTTATTTTCCAAGAAGTTGATGTAAAATATGAGTATTTGGATGAAGGAGGAAAAGAAAACTAGTAGAAGTAAACATAGAGAGGAAGTTCAATTTTGTGAACCTGAAGAAGGATCAATCCTAGCAAAGTATGATGATGAGAGTGAAGGGATGATGGAGTGCTTGGAGTAACAAAGAAAGGAGATGCCAATAACATCAAGTGAAGAAGGAAATTGTAATGTATTTCAACCTAATTTTTTGTATGATTATGAAGTTTTAGGTACTAAATATCAAGAAAATGGAGCTAAAAAAATGCCAAAAACGAAGGAAGGAGCAACATTCCAAGAATAGAAGGACTATTCTTGTAAAGGAAAACAAGGGGTAGCTTATTATGGAGTTGGACAGTTTCAAAGGAGTGTTTTAGAATAAGGAAGTCTAGCCTTATGTCATGAAGACAATCTTGAAGAAAATTATGAAAGAAATCATATCAAAATTTCACAATTTTGTGAAAAGTAGAGTAATATGGGAGGTATAATTTGTTGGTTGTAAATTTTTTAATTTAGTGCTTATCTAATATTTCTAAAGAAATTTTTTGTATGACTGAGAGTTATTGGAAACTGGAAAAGGAGGAGACAATGTATGCCTTGCAGATGTGCAGTTATGGAAAAGGAAGAGCTGATAAGGAGAGTTCAACTCAAGACAATTCTATCAATGGAAAATAAACTGTAAAGATTCAAAGAATAGGAAGCATCCAAGGACCCAAGGAAGAAGAGATATTATTATCTCATGCAGTCAGGAAAATAAGGTGACTAACTTATGAAGACAATCATGGAGAAGTATTTGTAGAAATTTCTCATGGAAGGATAGAATATGGCTATGCTTAGAAAGGTCATGAAGAGGTTTATGCAGAACCAAGAATTAATTGGGATAGAAACTAGATTATTGATTGTGATCAGAGAGCTATAGAAGATGGATAACAAGTACAAGAAGAAGCTCATGTAACAAAAAATTGTAGCCAAAAAGAAGAGAAATGTGTGTTGGAAATTGAGCATGAGCCCAAGAAATGTCAGAAAGAATATAATTTCTCCAAAGTGTTTGAACGTGAAGGTACAGAAGATGGAAGAAATAAACCTTCTGTGGAGTAGATGAAAGGAGAATGGTTAAAGAAATCATATTCTTTGGAATTTTATGAAGGAAAGTGGGAGAAAACTCTTGAAATTATCTCACAGTACAAGGTTGGAACATTGATGGCTGAATGGAAAAGATTACTTTACGATGACAAGAATTGTAAATATAGGTTTGAGAATGGAAGAAATTCTTGGAACATTGATAGAGGTCAAAGGGATAGGCTTGAAGACAATTTATATTTTAAATTTCTGAATTGGTTTCAATAGGAATATCATAATTTTTAAGATGTAATTGCGTATGATAATTTACAGATGACCGTGATGATCATGAAAAATTTTCTTTTTAATTTTTTTTTAGGGTTTAGAGAAAAAATTAGTGGATGGTTTGCATGAAGAGCAGTGTTCCCAATAGGATGGAAATTTGGATGAAGAAAGATTAACTTTAACAACTCTTATGCAGGGTACTATTGAAGCCAAAGAGGACTGTAGTGAAAGAGACATGGTAGAATTTGAACAAAATTTGTTCACAAGTCCAACAGGAGGTTGGTTTTTGGTTTTCATACCAAGCAAGAAGTTAAGGGAGTTTGAAGATTAAGGAATTCCACATAAAGCATTCGATGTGTGGACAATGGTAAACTAGAGGAATGGTATATTATAACTGTTTCCAATGAATTGTGTAGTGATATTCATCATTATTAAAAAAAAAAAACCTCTTGGAGGCAACCTATGATGGTGATAGTGGAAGCACAAGACAAAAGAATTGATAAAAGGTGCATTGAGAAAGGTTTTAAATATTTTTAAACCTTGAGAAAGAACTTTGTTGAGTGTAAGATATATTGTGAAGGACTAAATTATTCAATCCAAAGAGGTAGAAATCAACAGTGGGTAGAGATAATGAATACAACATTGGAAATAAAATCTTTCAAGTGGATAATAGGGAACAAAAGAAAGAATAAGAAGGTGATTGTTAATTCAAGTAAGAGAAAGATGACTGCACAAATACAATTTAAGAATTGGGATCCAGGAGGAATGCATACATCTACAAGGCAGAAACAAGATGGAAAATCATGTGAAAATTGAAAACTATAAAGTTCCACTGGGATGACTAAAGAAATGTTGGAATCTATATTATATAGTCATATTGTTGGCTAACTTACCCTCTGTCTATTGTTCCCATTCCCTTGCCAATTCCCCATTTTGTTATTATTGTGCCCTTAAATTATTATTGTTAGGTCGGCTAGGATTACATTGTGGCTCACTAGGATTACATTATGGCCCCATGGACTCCTATATATAGAAAGGAGGTTTTGTAAATTGTATCATCCAATAATTGTTCATTCATGTAATGTATTGGAGGTTGCCCCCTCGAAGTGGCTTATTTCTAAGGCGTTGATATCTCTTTTCTTCTATTTTTGGAGCTGGTTTCACAACATTTGGTATCAGAGCTTTGGATTCTAGAGTTGCTGCTCCCGACATGTCATCGTGAATTTTTCTAATTTTTCTACGAAGTTGTTGAAGCTAATTTTTAGGGTGTGCAGTAAAATCTGAGAATATTTTAGAAATTTGAGCTTGGCCCGCAATATTTTGGAAGATATTATCTGTGATTAGATCCTTTTTCATGCTCCTAAACGAGTCATCAGAATTTGTTATAAATTTATATTTCACAAAGTTAGAAACAGAAAATTTCTTGAAATTTCTAAGAATTAAATCTTTGTGAGAAGAATTATTTCAAAAATTACGGCTCTTGATTCACAATATTTTTTGAGATATAATCGAAGGAAGAGTAGTGCTTTTTGGGCTCTGGTCACTCTCAAAGGCGATAAAACAGGTTCAATTTCATCAATTCTCTCTCTGGGCATCGGATTGGAGTGTCATAAAAAATGGTCACAAGTACACAGATTTTAGTTTATTGGCTATCAATTTTAGAGATAAAGGACAAAACAGTGACACGTGGAAAGTCGTACAAGTTCGCTCTACTGAACCAGTCCAGAATTAGGTCATTGTGGGAGATTGGACTCAACTTTGTCTTGGAGAATCCAAATCAGGTCAGACCTGTGGCATTTGAAAGAAGCTTCAGAGGGCTACTACAGGGCTGAATTTTAGATATCGAAGATTTTCAATTACAGAGATAATTCAATTTCAATATCGAGCTCCTAAAAGCTAGTAAAAGGTGTGTATTTGTTTTTCCGAATTGCATAAGTCTTGTTTGAAGAATCAAGTTGAATTGATTCCAAGGGCATCTTGTAGAATAGATATCAATATTGGATTCTAAAATGGCCCCTAAAAATAATTCAACACCCATTAAGCCTTCAGAAGGCTCTACTATGACTCATGAAGATGAAGAATTGCAGCATGATCTATCAAAATTACAAGAGCAAGTGCAACAAATTTCACTCTCGCAAAGAGCAACAAAAAATGAAATGGAAGTTTTGAAGAAAGTCGTGGAAGCGAGAATGAAGGTTTGAAGAAACATAGAAGCTGAATGGATACGTGGAAACTAGATGAATGAGCGGCATGGAAGCTAGATGGATGGCAGGAAGCTAAGATGGATGACATGAAAGACAACATGGAAAACATGAAGAATGATCTAAAAGTAGACATCGAAGGTTTGACAAGGATTAATCTAAAAATGTTCCTAATGGTAGAGAAAATAATTGAAGAACATAAGAACAAACCCTTAAAATAAATGTTAATCATGATTTCATAAACTCATGTTGGCGGGAAGAACTACCATATTCCAAAAATGGATATGAGGAAGTTTAATGGAAATGATCCTGTAACATGGATACTACAGATGGAGCAATATTTTGATCTCCATAACGTGCAAAACACACAAAAGGTACGCATTGCAACTTTACATTTAGAACAAAATACATTTGTATGGTATCGATGGCTTTTCTCCCATAAAAAAATTATCACTTGGTCAATTTTTACGGAGGAAATGATAGCACATTATGAGGATACAAAGAGAAACACCTTCTTTAGCCAATTGATAAATCTCAAACAAAAGGGTTTAGTGGGGGAGCACATTGAGGACTTCCAAAAATTGAATATAAGGGTAACTGATATTCCAGAGGAACACACGATTGATCTCTTCATAGGTAATTTAAAGGATAAAATCCAACATGAAGTTCTCATTATGGAACCTGATTCATTGGAGAAGGCATTGATTGTAACAAATGTTCAATGTAAATTATGGCAAGGACATTGAAATTATGGCAAGGAAGCCTACACTCAGGTCTATAAGAGGAAGTATTGCTCATACTATATTTCCTAACCTACAAGTTGACTTTAACAATTGGAAAAAAAAAAGATCCAAAAGGAGCTTCTTTCTGATTCATGATAGAAAATACTAGGTCTTTAAGTGTGATGAGAAGAGAAACTATTTTTTATGAATGAAGAGGAAAATAGACAAAAGAGGGATCATCTACTTGAACTAGCCCTAGAAGGAAAAAATAAATAGACCATATAATACAATGCATTGGAAGGAATTACCACTCCTCAAACTCTCAAAATCATGAGATGAATCAAGAAGAAAAAGGTAATAGTGTTGATTGATTCAGGAGTATGATATAATTTTATTCATTGCAAGGTAATAAAATTAGAAATTTTACCTGTAAACACTATAATGAAGTGATGGTTGCAAATGGAGGAACTATAAATTGCTCTGGAAAATGCCATAATATCAAGCTAACCATGGGGAATATGTATTGACTAGTCCAATGCTTGCCATTCCTATGGGAGGTGCTGATGTTGTACTAGGAGTACAATGGTTACAATCTTTGGGGACGGTAGCTTTTAATTTTCAAGAACTTTTCTTGAAATTTTTTTCAGAAGGAAAGGAAGTCGAATTACGGGGTATTGAAGGGAAGCCAGGAATGATAATAAGCTCTAATGTCATGACAAAGCTTCTAAAGAAAGAACAACGAGGCGTAATTGCACAATTATGCTCTCTAGAAGTTCCGACATCAAAATCATCTATTTCTGCAGATCTCCAACAAGTCTTGGACAATCATTCAAGGTGTTTGAAAATCCCAAAGGACTCCCACCTATTCGTGATCATGATCATGCTATTCATTTGATTCCAGGAAGTGTTCCTCCAAACATCAGGCCTTATAGATATCCTTACTTCCAAAAGAGCGAAATTGAACGTATGATTGCCGAAATGTTAGAGGCGGGTATAATTCAACCTAGTCAAAGTTCTTTCTCTGCTCCCATAGTATTGGTACACAAGAAGGATGGATCATGGCGAATGTGTTCGGATTATAGGGAGCTCAATCAGCTCACCATTAAAGATAAATTTCCCATTCCTGTGATTGATGAATTATTGGATGAATTACATGGAGCAATTTATTTTACCAAGTTGGATCTTCGTTCAGGATATCATCAAATTAGAATGAAGACTGAAGATATTCCAAAAATAGCATTTCGAACTCATGAGGGTCAGTATGAATTTTTGGTCATGCCTTTTGGCCTTACCAATGCACCTTCTACATTTCAAGGGTTGATGAATTCCATTTTCAAACCCTTCCTTAGAAAATTTGTGCTAGTATTTTTTGATGATATACTAATCTACAGCAGGTCTTGGAAGGATCATGTTGAACATGTTGTCAGGGTGCTCAAACTATTGCAGGAGAAACAATTATATGCAAAAAAATCCAAATGTTTCTTTGGAGTACAAGAGGTGGAATATCTGGGTCATATTGTATCTCACGAGGGTGTTAAAGTAGACCCTAACAAAATTAAAGCCATTAAGGAATGGAAAGTCCCCACAACCATAAAGCAGTTGTGAGGATTTATTGGGTTAATAGGGTATTATCGCAAGTTTGTTAAGAATTATGGGAGAATAGCAGCACCTCTAACAGCATTATTGAAGAAAGATGCATTTTCATGGACTCCTGAAGCAACTAAGGCCTTTGAACATCTTAAAGAGGCAATGTGCCTAGCACCGGTCTTAGCTACGCCAGACTTCACAAAAACCTTTGTTGTGGAATGTGATGCCTCAGGAAATGGAATTGGTGTTGTTTTAATGCAAGAAGGAAGACCCATTGCTTTTGAAAGTCGTCCAATCAAAGGAAAGTATTTATAGAAACCTATTTATGAGAAGGAAATGTTAGCAATACTACATGCACTAAAGAAATGGCGAACTTACCTAATGGGAAGACACTTCCAGGTAAAAACTGATCATGATAGTCTTAAACACTTTTTGGAACAAAGAATATTTTTAGAAGAGCAGCAAAAATGGGTCACAAAGATGTTGGGTTATGACTTTGAAATAATCTACAAAAAGGAAAAGCTTAATGTTGTTGCAGATGCACTCTCAAGAAAGAATGAAGAGGTGGAAGCATTGCTTTGTGCCATTTCTATTATCCAACCAGATTGGATAACTGAAGCAAAAGATGAATGGAAGAAGGACAAAGATGTATGGATACTCATTCAAAAGTTGCAGCAAGATCCTAGTACATCTGATACATTTAGTTGGAAAAATGATTCCTTATCGTACAAAGATCGCTTATATCTTTGTAAGAATTCCCAACTAAAACAAAAGATTCTTTTGGAATTGCACACTTCTCCTTTAGGAGGACACTCGGGATTTTTAAAAACTTACCACAGGGTGAAGAAAGAATTTTTTTGGGATGGCCTTAAATCGGATATTCAAAATTTTGTGGCGGAATGTTTGGTTTGCCAGTAAAATAAAGTTGAGACAATTAAGACCCCGGGTCTTCTACAACCTTTATCCATTCCAAGTCAACATTAGGAGGAGATTTCAATGGATTTTATCACAAGTTTACCTAAATAGGAAGGAAAGTGCCTCATGTGGTGATGGTGATATACTTACACAAATGTACAAATATACATCTCTGTCCATTTAAGAAAATGAGTTTCTACTCTGATTTCTGGACAAAATTCTAAAGCTTGGAAGCCCAAGAGGTTATTGTGGTAGCCAGAACACATTTTTTTATTTTTTGGCGGGAGTTATTTTCTTGTTTGGGTATCGGTGGCTCATATAACTCCATATTATCCATCCTCAATTTGATGGTCTTACTGTCTTAAATACCAGATAGTATTTAAATATTTGGAAAGATCTTCTGTTTTGTTGTTTGCAAAAAAACAACTTTAATGGGTCATTGGTTATATTTGAATGGTATAACACTTCCTTCCATCTTGACAAATGACTACATTCTGCTTACTTCTGATTATCATGGTGTGATCACATATCTTTAAGTGGAATTGGAAGAGTTTCCAACTGATGAAGATCCCATATGACAGTATAAGAAGTTCTCCAACTCTTAAAGGACAACCTGAATTTGGCACAAAATCGAATGAAACAACAGGCATATCAACATCATGGCGAGAGAAGTTTTGATGTAGGAGACTGGGTATTTTTATGGCTACAACCATACAAACAAATGTCCCTCAAGCAAGCTAAGAAGGATAATAAATTATCGCCAAAGTACTATGGTCCTTACAAGGTGTTACAAAAGATTGTTACTATGGCATACAGGTGGAACTTCTGTATCCCATGGTATCAGTTCATGTTTTAAGCAATGGGATTACTTAGAGCAGAAAATGCGATTGAGCACTTTTGTGAGAACTGATGAGGAAAAATCATATTGGGTTTGAGGAAAGGTCAGAGCAAGAAATGGAAACAGTCTGAAAAGATGAGTCATTAAAGAACCTCTCATCAAGTGGAAGAACTTATTAGAAAATTCTACATGGGAAGATAAGAATTTTATACAAAAAACTTGACTACTCAAGCGTTGAGAACCTTCTTTTGGAGAGAAGAATGTTGATTTCTATTCAAATTAGCAATCATATTTTGATGATGTAACACTTTATTGTTGTGTGTACCTTGTAACCCCAGCGTTATTATTGTACCCTTAAATTATTATTGTTGGGTCATACGCGAAGTTACATTGGCTAGCCTAAGTTATTATAGCCCCAGGGGCTCTATAGAAAGGAGGTTTTGTAAATTGTATCATCCAAGAATTGTTCATTTATGTAATGTATTGGAGGTTGCCCCCTCGAAGTGGATTATTTCTAAGGCGTTGATATCTCTTTTCTTCTATTTTTGGAGCTGGTTACACAACCAAAAATAACAATT
>JAXQQM020091223.1:0-392691 GCA_034641835.2 Pinus albicaulis | reverse complement strand
GTTTGAGCTTCTGTCGCTGCAGAGACGAACACTCAAAGGGGCAAGATCTTATAGGGTTGTGGGAATCCAATTTCCCGAGATATCTCATCCCCTCAGTCCTTATTTTCCCAGAAATTATCCACTGCTATCATGCCAATTATGATCCAAATCAGAAAGTAGTTTTATCCCCAAGTCAAAGCGTATCAAAATCAAAGAGTATCAATGGATAAAGTGTATCAGGTAAAAGTCAGAGTGAAAAGTCAAAACAAAGTTACAGAGCAGTGGAAGGTAAACAGTAAAAATGAAGTTACAGAGGCAGTAAAAGGGTAAAAAGAGATGAAAATACTTTCACCAACATTGAATTTTATCTAAAGTGAAAGTAAAACAGTCAAAGGAACAAAAAAGTGAAAAGATGAAAAATACAACAAGAAGGAACATTTTTGCAGAAATTGCATATTTTAGTCATAGTTTTTCAGAAACTATTGTGATCAATAAAAGATGAATTTTGCAAAACTGAAGGAGGTTTATGTTCTTAAGATTACCATCTACAAAAACCTCTCTCACTTTCCTAACAACTATTATGGTTTTGGAAATATTAAACAATGTTGAAAAGCACTTTTTGCAGAAAATTACAGTCAAGTCATCATTTTGCAGAGAATATTGTGGCCAATTAAAAATACATTTCACAAAACTGAAGGAGGTTTTTGTTCCTAAGAGACCCATCTACAAAAACCTATCTCAGTGTTTGCACAGTGGTTTTATAATGAGAGATACATGCGCATCTTTACAGGCCATTTTTCAGACTCTGTAAAACTCTGTTTTACACATATTTTTTACAGAGAATATTATGCACAGCTGGAGAGGAATTTTAGGAAAGTGAAAGAGGTTTATCTCACAAACATATTTATCCACAATAACCTCTTGCACTTTTTACATAGCTATTACGGATTGATAAACACGAAGATATCATTGGACCCCAAGTTTGCAGAATTGTTGGAGCAGATTGCACAAAGAAAGGAAGCAGTTAGTGACTTGGATGCCTCATCATCAACTAAGATTTGGATCAAATTCGAATTCTCCTCTTTGTCATAACCTATCCATCAAAAATAGTGCCAAATAGTTTGAGTGTCCTTTACTTTAGTTCTATTTATGTAAATAGTTGGAGAGATTTGTGAACCAATTTTGATATTTGTTTCAAGATATTTTAGTTTAGAATTTGTATAAATAAACCCTCAAAGAGAGTGTTGAGGGTGGATTCTATTACTCTGCTGTAACACTGAGATTTTTGGAATAAAAGCTTTTGGAGAAATTTACTTGTGGCTTACTGGATGACGATTTGAAGCACTGGACTTGTTGCAGGATTCATGTGTTGGACTACAGTTCAATAAGTGTTCTACCCTTTGTCTGAAATTTTATATTAGTTTATAATACCATCATATCCATTTCTGAATAATTTACATAAAGGATTGAAACAGAATTTGCTTAATTGTACTCTGTTTTCAAATGTGATTGTTCCTAAATGTTTTCTTCTAAATTAGCTACAAGCATGAATTCTTAAATGCTCCTGCTTCGCTAATTTAAGCACTGTTGATTGCTATAATAAAGAATCCTTTATTGCTCTTTGTTTGTAGTCAATTCACTTCTTTCCTTTGAACATGGTGAAAGATTCTTAGTTGCCTTTCATCCCTTCAAGATCATCCCACCCACTTTAAATTTTAAGGATTTTTCTCTGTCTAGCTATCTTGCCCTGTAATACCATCTTGTGCGTAGAATAGAAATCCAGTAAAGCCATCCTTTGACTCCATAGCCCAATGGACTGAAAGCTCTCAGCCTTGCCCTTAGTTTGTGGATTCCACCATTTTCCCAAAACAAACTTTGAAACTATAACTAGCCTGAAACCTTTCAAGAACAAAGATAAATCATAAAGAGAGAGCCCTCTCTGGATGCAGATTGGCTAGATTCTGCATCTAAAAGGTTGGTTTGTGGTTACCTCGGGTATACTTTCCTCTTACACAACTTCTAGGAAAACCTGAGTGATAACAGGGCCTCCGTCTGAATTTGCTTATCATCCTTTTCTGTCTTAATCGGAACGGCAGTTGGATTCTCAGGGTTTTGGTCAGCAGGCCGTTTGTTGGCCCTCTTCTTCCTTTTTACCTTCTGGTTCTTTTTCAAAATCCTAATTTGTTGTCTGAGCTGGGTTATCGTGTTTAACAATTTAGTTCGTTCCTTCCGCAACTTCTTGATTTCCATTGTTTCATTTGAAGGAACGGCAGTCTGTCGATGGTGGACTGGATCATGACCAGTTGCTAACTCTTCCTCCTGGGGTTCTTCCTCACTGCTCTGCTCCGGCTGTTCTAGTGTATGCACCTCAACTGGTTCTGATTCTTCCTCCTGGGGTTCTTCCTCTAGATTTTCCTCTTGTGACATGGGAACAGATTGTTCCTGTTCAGTATTTTCTTCCTCTTCATCATGAATGGGCATGTTCTCTTCTTGAAGTTGGTCGTGGGGATTCTCTGAACTAGAAGGTTGACCGTATTTACTCATATTGGCTAGGATGGCGGCCAAGTCATCTTCTCTTAGTAGGTCTTGTAATGGGCTATTCTCCTGTTGTCCCATTTCTTCCTCCTGTTCAGTTTCTGCTTCTTTTTCTGTTCCCGAAGGCTCGGGTACTTCTTCTTCGGGTTGCTCATCTTCAATTATTACTGGTTGGCTGGTGCTTCCCTGAAGCTGTTCCAGCCTTCCCCTTATTCGAGTCAACCGGGCTGACTTTCTGGGTTTATTTATGCTTCCTCTCATCTGAGCTAACCGAGCTGATTTCCTGGGTTCCTCTGGTTGCTCGGGTGAATCAACGACATGCTTTCGCTTTGCGGATTCTTGGTGTGTCTCTGGTTGTTGTGATGTACTAGCAACATTTTCTCTACGTTTTGCCGGTTGTTCTGGTGGGTTTATAGAATGTCTACGTTTCGGGGATGGTTCTGTCGATCCCCCTTCAATCAGTGCAATGAGCTCTTCCCAGCTGCTCTGCTGCTGGGTAAGACTATAACTAACAACAAGTCGAATTAACCCGTGGTGACTAACAATTGCCTCTACGTGCTGTGCCCTTTTCATACTTTGTGCAACATCATGCAATAACGAGTTTAAGAGTGCCGGTAAATTCACAGAGCATTTTTGTTTTAGAACAGCTAAAAGTTTAAGGTGTCGTGGTCTTACCACGTCTTTTCTTCCTTCGCAAGTAATGTAGCTCTGTACTATTCTTGCTAGCTCTGTCCAGGGTTCGCCTAGGGTCGCTGGCAGAATTCCCTTCCCTTTGATTGTCAAATGATGGCCTTCATCCTGGAAGATGTCGATGACCTTCTGTAATCGTTCCTTTTTGAATGTCCATACCGGTCCGGTAGCTGGTAGTCCTGAGACTTCTGCAATTATGGCATCAGTGACCGCTATTCGTTTCCTTCTTACTATGGAGTGGTCATCTTGTAAATTCTGCAAGAACTCCATTGCTACTATCTCATTACCCTCCTGTAAGCGATTGAAATAGTTCAACCATCCTGCCCTTCCCAGGATTTCTCGGGCAGCAGCAGAGATCGTTAGCTGTTGAGGCTCACTACGAATTGCCTTTCCCCCCATGATTTCGCTGTGATTTCTAAATGGAACAACAAAAAACGTTTTCGGTTTGAAACACAGAGAGCAAGGTTTCGCGAAAGAAAACACAGAGTATGCAACAGTGCAGCAAAAACAACTTGTGCGAAAAATAAAAATAAAAATATGCCATGCCGTGAAACCATGCCAAACCGTCGTAAACTAATTGTTTCGAATGGTGAATTGACACGTAATACAGGAAATGATGAGGTTAACCTCCCCCCCCCGCAGTGTGATAGGCTGTCCCAGCCGGCAAATAAAGGAGCGGCACCCAGTTTGCAATCAAGTCAGAAAGGAACAGCATGTGGATTTATGCCATGTTGAAAAAGGACAACAGATTACCGAAATCGAGGCGGAGGATTGATCGCGTGTTATATAAGAGGCTACTGTGTTATGATTTGAGGCTGATGGATAGGGCATGTATCGTACTTGCCAATCTTAAGCGGTCATGGTCACCTCCGTTGCCATGATTGGTAATGATAAATATTCATGCGGTGTATAAATCGGGAAATAACATATGATTAGTGCCTAGGATATAAAAACAAAAGAGTGTTAATATCTTACCTATTGGTGTAAGCAAGGTGACTTCGATACCATTAACATTACTCTGCTGCCAACAGGTGTCCATAACCTTGGCAGAGTTGTTTTTCACCCTCGGAACCATGATCTTGTGTGTATACTTAGGAATGTTATTATGTCAGAATGTAGACCATTATGCTGGCTTGGTGACCAGTTAACCATAATGCCATTCACGAGGAAAGAGCGAAACGTGGGCAGGCCGGCTCGTGATGAGACCTCCTGTTCCAAGGTTTGTTTATTTTGATACACCTTTTGGACCATATCCCTGGTGTGGTGGCCAGAATGGGAATGCCACTTCACTTCCATCCTCATGATCATGGTAGGTTGGCTCTCGATGAGACCCCCTATCCTGCATTTGACATTTGACATGCTTTTCTTTTTCATAGAATTCTTTTCCTTATTTATACACAAAGGGTGGTTCAGCACTCCTTAAGAGTAGGAATGGTGGAAGAAGTCTTATTATCTCAATAGGAAGATATAAACTCTTTGCTCTTATTCCCAAGTACTAATAATTTTTTTTTTAAGGGAATTAGCATGATAAAGATAACCAATCAGGGAAAAATTAGTAAAACCATGCCAACAAAAGGTAAGAAATAAGTATGTCCTTCCAGTTGTCCTCTTATTGATGCAGAGCCTTATAGATATAGCGATTTATGATTTGCAGATTTTCGGTATGTTGTGTTTTTATATTTCATCACACAAATACATAGCTGAAGCTTGAAGACTAGAAAGAAGACGGGCAAAAAGCATCCTCAATTTAAATCAGCAAAAGAGATCAAAAGTATGCTAATGGTGTTCCGTTGGAAAAGAGACAACGATGGATAATAGAAAAAGGAACAAAACTGCAAATTCCGTTCCTTTTGGAAAAAGGAACGGCAATCATACTATCAAACACTCAATATGCCATTCCGTTGAAAAAGGCAAAACAGAAATAAAAGAACGCTGTTTCTTTGAAGGAAAAGGAACAATGGTAACCAAAAGGAACAGCGAGAAACGTAACAATATCGTTTTTTTTTTTTTTTTGAAAAAAAAGGAACAGCAGAGATCCGAATGCTGTTCCTTTAGAAAAGGAACAGCAGAACAAGCAAAACCAATATGATAAAAAAACATACATATGCTATTAGAAGAGCAAAAATCAAACTTTGTGGGAGAAAAAGGAACAACAAAATGACAAGAATTTATTCAAATCAAATTTATGTACAAGAATCACTCAAAAACAAAAACTTTATGTACAAATTGCAAAAAGAAATAGACCCTTAATGAATTACAGGTGAGGAAGATTTCTCTTCCTCTCCTAAGATCTCCAGATCAGTATCTCGGCGTATCTGCTGGCAGAAGGATTCCCGAGTAAGTGGTTTACGGTAGGGACGGACTCGGTGGCCATTTACCTTGAATGCATATCCAGAACCGTCAATAGTGATTAGAGTAAGAGTTCCATTGTCATGTACCTTCTGGATTTCGTATGGTCCCAACCATCGAGTCTGAAGTTTTCCAGGGAAGTCATGAAACCGAGAATCGTATAACAGAGCCCAGTCTCCCTCGTGGAAGACTTTGTTCTTAATGAGCGCATCATGCCATTTGGCTCGCTGCTGTTGAATTAATGCTGTATTTTGTAGTGCAGAGAGCCGAATTTCGTCTAATTCATTGATCTGTTGTAGTCGATTGAGTTGTGCCTCAGTTAAATCTAGGCCAACTTCCTGTGCTGTACGCAGTGTTTGGATTTCGAATTCTATGGGAAAAATAGGTTGTTTTCCAAACACTAGTTGATAAGGTGAGTAACCAGTGGTGCTCCTCCATGTGGTTCGATAGGCCCAGAGTGCTTCAGGTAGTCGGGTAGCCGAGTCACGCCTATGTGATGCAATAGTTTTCGTTAGGATTGATTCTATTATCTTATTGCTACTTTCTACCTGCCCATTCGCCTGTGGGTGATATGGAGTAGTGATCTTATGCTGGACATGATAATTGTTAAGTGTTGCAGATAATTTATGCCCAAAAAATTGTGGTCCTCCATCTGTAACTATTTCCCTAGGAAGGCCATAACGAACAAATAAAAGGAACAGGAACTGTATGACAGAGTCCTCTGTGGCTCTTGGTAATGCTTTTGCCTCAACCCATTTGGTAACATATTCTGTTGCCACCAAAATATATGTTTTCTGATTTGATGAAGGGTTGATGGGTCCAACGAAATCCAGAGCCCACCGCTCGAATGGTTCGATGACTAACTGCGGTTTCAGAGGCATTTCATCAGCTTGACCAGGTCGTCCTGCTCGCTGGCAACTGTCACAGGCTTGGACGAACTTCTTTGCATCTTTGAAGATTGTAGGCCAGTAATATCATGTCTGCAATACTTTATGTCCAGTCCTATGCTCAGCGAAGTGCCCCCCACATGGTCCATCGTGACAGGCTTTTAGGATGTCAAAGATTTCATCCTCTCTAACACATCGCCTGATATGCATGTCTGCTCCTGTGTGAAACAAATAACCTCCAATCCACGAAAATCGAGAACTTTTCTGAATAATCTGCTTACGCTCATTAGGAGTTAAATGTTTTGGTAATTTACCTACTGCAAGGTAGTTGGCAACATCGGCATACCAGGGTGTTTGAACAGCAACAGCAAACAGGTGCTCATCCGGAAATTGATCTTCCACTGCTGTTGCATCGCTTGATTTTGGTATTCTTGAAAGAAAATCGGCTACAGGGTTTTCTTTGCCAGGGCGGTCCTTGATTGTGATGTCGAATTCCTGCAATAAGATTAACCATCGAGTTACTCTGGCATTTGTGACAAGCTTATTTGCTAAATATTTTATGGAAGAATGATCTGTATACAAGATAACAGGGTAGCCTGTGATATAATGTCTAAATTTATTGACAACATGTATTACAGCTAGGAATTCTTTTTCAGTAACAGTGTAATTCAATTCAGCAGGGGATAAATTTTTGCTGATGTAATAGATAGCATATAGTTTTTTATCCTCTTCCTGCCCAAGGACTGCACCAATGGCTGTATCTGAGGCATCAGATGATATCTGGAATGGTAGGTCCCAGTTTGGTCCTCGAAGGACTGGGGCTGTGGATACAAGCTTCTTTAGATCCTCGAAAGCATGGTCACATTTGTCTGTCCAAAGAAAATCAACGTTACCAGTCAGTGCATATAAAGGAGCAGCAATGTGCGAATAATGCTCTATAAATCGTCTATAATAACCTGAAAATCCAGGAAAACTGCGTACCTCTGTTTGAGTAGTAGGAGTGGGAATAAGCAAAAGTATTTGGATTTTGGCCGGGTCTACCTGAATGCCGGCTGCTGAGACATAGTGTCCTAGGATAAGTCCTTCGGTCATCATCAAGAAACATTTTTCATTGCTTAAGCAAAGTCTAGTAACAATGCAGCGTTGTAGGACTTTCTCTAGGGTGTCTAGAGCTGGATCAAAGTCATCTCCGTATGGTGTAAAGTCATCCATGTAAACTTCAAGTCCATCATTGATTAAATCTGCAAAAATACTAAGGATAGCCCTCTGAAATGTGGCAGGAGCATTACATAAGCCAAAAGGTAAAACTCGATAGGCAAATGTTCCCCGGGGGCAAGTAAAGGTAGTTTTATCCTGGTCTTCAGGGGCAATCTGAATCTGATTGTATCCACTGAAGCCATCCAGGAAAGAAAAGAACTTCTTCCCTGCTAAAGTGTCCAATACTTGATCTATGAAAGGAAGAGGAAAATGATCTTTTTGTGTTGCCTTGTTAAGTTCCCTATAATCCACACAAATTCTCCATTTCCCATTCTTTTTTGGTACCACCACAAGTGGAGAGACCCATTTACTATCAGAGATAGGGTAGATAAAATTCACATCTAAAAGCTTCTGAAGTTCAGTTTTTACGACATCTTTTAGATGGGGATTAAGTCTCCTTTGCGGCTGACGCACAGGTTTGGCATCCTTTTCTATGTAAATGTGGTGTGTACATAACTGGGGATCGATTCCTTTCATATCAGGGTAGTCCCATGCAAATGCTTCTTGATATTTTGTTAACAGATGGATGAGCTTTGTTTCTTGTTCCGGTGTGAGATTAGCATTGGTGTTTAAAGTTTTCCCCGGTGCAATTTCCACAGTTTTACTATTTGCAACAGAAGTGACAGGTATTATTTGATCATGAATATCTTTCAGGGGATCTTCTTCTAATTCATTATCAAATGCTGCTTTTATCATGTGACATTGTGTGCGAGGTTCGGTTTGAGTAATGAAATTATTAATGGCATCGTCTTCTGTTTGATCTTTGAAATCGAGTGCCTCTTGTATAGTTAATGGAGATCTAATGTTATCAGTAAGATATGATACGGGGTGCTTATTCGTTTTAATCATTGTGACACTTGGCTGTGCTGGAGGATATAGAACTAAATTTTTGCTATTTGGTCCTCTGGTTATGGTCATATTTCCCTGCCGACAGCCAATGTAGGCATCGGCAGTAGCGAGCCAAGGTCTACCTAAAATTAGCGGGTGTCCATCAAGTCGGGTTTTTGGATTAATTATCGGGAAATCAGTTGGATACTCCCAGGATTCTACAGAGACCATGACATCATGTAGAGTGCCCTCTGGTCTAACCACAGATCGGTCAGCCAGTTCTAACAGAGTAGAGGTGGGTTCTACAGATGTAATGCCGAGCTTTTGGCAAGTTGTGGTTGTTAAAATATTAATTGCGGCCCCTAAATCAACTAAGGCATTAGGCAGGGTCTGGCCATAAATTTGAACAGTTATAATTGGGTTCCCGGGGTCTTCATATTTAAGGGGTGTTTCTCTTCCCGACAATAGGTCAGATAAGGTGTCGACTACTTGGACTCTTGGATTGTTTGTTATATTCCTCCTTGGTTTCTTTATGCACAATTCTTTTATGGTTTTGGCGTATATGGGAATGTCTTGAATGGCTTGGAGGACTGGAATTTTTATGTACAGGTTTTGTAATTCTCCCAGAATGTCAAAGTCAGGATATTGTATGGATCGAGGTATGGCTAATCGTTCTGGGAACGGAGGAGAGGATGTGGTTGCTTGGTTATGAGTTTGTTGCTTATTTACATCCTCTTGTTGTGACCGATGTTCTCTGGGTAACTGATCTTCAATATGAACTGTTTTATCTCCCTCAGTTTCAATTATACGCCCGGATCTTAACTGAAGGTCATTGCACTCCCTTAAGTCAGGTCCTGGTTCTGGTGATTCTATGATTTGAATAGATTGGACCTGCCTGTTGTTTGGATTGGGATCGGGTTGGGCTGGGAGTTGCGGCCTCAAGTTAGACTGGGGATTTTGTTGTAAAGCTGGCAAAGTAGGTTGAGGGAGCGGAATAGTTCCAGCTGGGTGGTACATCGGTCTTTGCCAGCTTGTCTGCCAGGGCGAACTTTGTGAAGTAGAGGGAGTCCATTGTGAAGGATACGGGCCATTTTGCCAATATGGTGAAGTGTAAGGGAAATTTGGCCAACCAGTTTGGCTTGTTTGATTCAGCCATGGATTTGAAGAAGGAAATGATTGTGGTGACCAGTTTGTAAACGGGGTTTGAGATTGATTTTGCCACATACCATATTGTTGAGCATTATACTGTGGGTTTTGAAAGAAAGAGGTTGGGTCCGGAAACATACCAGGTTGTTTTGGCTGCCATGGGCGGCGCTGGTTGATCGAATTCACTGATTCTGGTTCTTCTTCTGCTTCCTTATATACCGCTTTCAATCCAGGAAGTGAGGGGCAGCTCTCCGTAAGGTGATCTTTCGTACATATAGCGCATGTTTGGACTTTATCCAGAGGACACTCCTTGTGGCTGTGTTTTTTTCTGCATCGGGGGCAGAAGATTGCCATATTCTGTTCTGCCTCCAGCTGCTTCTGTTTAGCCTGCACAATATCAAGTTGTGTAGTTAGTGTCCCCATAATATCAGTTTTAAAATTTTCTAATAAATTTCCAATTTATGCACGTGTTACTCCTTCTGCTGATACTTTGTTATCTCTTGCAAACCGATCATATTCTGTCGGTTTTATTCTTGTGCTGCCTCTCGAACTCCTGATACATAAGTCAAGGATGTCAGTAAAATTCTCTTGATAAATATCCCCTTTGCCCATAATGTTTAATGTTTCAATCCATTGTTCCTTCATACCCCTCATTAATGCATTTTTTAACACATTATCAGGTAAAGGTAGCGATGCATAAGGAGATCTTTGTAAGTTATACTGAAAACGTTCCACATACTCCTCTAATGTTTCATTTGGTCTGGCTGTCATTTGAAATATTTCGTCTTTTAATTCTCTAGACCTACAATAATCCTGGTATTTCTTTAAGAAGGATTCTTTCATTTGATACCAATTGTTGATAACCCCACCACCTAGCCCCATAAACCATCTTAAAGCAGCCCCTTTCAATGTAGAGGGGAATAATTTCAATTTTTGGGGATCGGTGGTGTAATCGTACCCCCGACATAACACATCGAATTCGAATAGGAATGCATCTGGATCTTCTGATGTGAGTCCGTGAAATGTGGGGATATGCTGAAGAGGGATAGCTTTCATGGGTGCATTTGCTGCAGAATCCACTATAGGATATTGTAATGTAGAGGTTTGAGTGTTTGGCTAGTTTTGAGCGTTTGGTTGGTTTTGAGCCATGGGATTGAATATATGCCAGTAACCTTCTGGGATATCTAAGAGGGTATTCCTAGGTTGGGTGGGAACGGTTTTGACAGGGATCTTTTTAATAGCGCTTCCTTTATCTGGAATAATGGGAATACCAGGTGTTTGAGGAGATTGAATCTCTTCAACAACGACTTTCGTAGCACTCCCCTTATCTGGGCTATCTAATGACTGATTTTTTTCAAGAGGAGATTTTGGTTCCTTGGTTTCCCTTGTTTCTCCTTCTCCTTCGCAAAAGTTGCTAGAGTTCCCTTCTTGCAATAATTCTGGAGTGGAATTTTCAACTTCTTGAAAGTCCTGCTCCTCAGTTTGACTATGCACCTCAGCACAGGCTACAGATGGTGATCCTGTGGCCTGAAGGGAACTAGTAGGTGGTTTAGAAGTGTTTTTCTTGAAGCCTACTGATGGCTGAGACTCTGTTTTCTTATAGATTTCGTCTATGAAGGTCGTTCGGCCAAGGGTCACCGGCCCCTTAGCTTTTTCAGGTTTGGATGGAGGTTTGATATTCTTTTCCGGTCTTTTCTGCTTAGTCATGCACTCAAAAAAATAAACTACCAACTTCTATTCAAACAAGCAAAAACAAATCTGTTAGGAAAGCGGATAATGAGCAGATCTTTTACATGCTCTGCACGTAGGTTCTTACCTTCCGTTTTTAGGATCCAACTCCTCCCTAGCAGGCTTGTACACCACTCTGAAAAAGACAAATGGCTTCACTCTTTCCCCGACAACGACGCCAAAATGTAGAGCTATAAAAAGGGTCTCTTTCACCTCTAATTACCTCACATTAATATGTCAACCCGAGAGCGTTTTGTCATTACAAAGAGTGACTCAATCCGAGGCTCATTCGTCAGAGTAATGCTAGTAGTACAATGCTTAAGAAATACAAGAGTAAACGGATGCTTAACTGAAATCAAATTACTTTAAAGAAATAAATCACACACTCAGATAACTTAATAACTTATCAGTCAAGGGTTCGGTAATGATAAACCATCCCTTCAGAAACTGATGGAAAATGAACTAAATCATAGATCACGAGCCTGGGAGCTAGACAGTGACTGCTACTGCTCACTACAGCCTTAGATCATCTCTCACAACAAACCATCAAATGCAGATAAATAGAACAGCAAAGGAAATAAAGGATTAAACCACAATTCTGAAATGGAACAACAACTCTAAAATGGAACAGCAATTGAATACTAAGTCCCGCGGGTTATAATCAAACTCAATCTATACACTCTTTGCAATCAAAGAACATTCTATCACTCTAAAGGCGAATTACACAAATCATATTAATGTAACAGCAATAACGATTAATGAATTATGGAACAATACTGATTCATTAGAAACACACACAACCCAAACGTTAATATAACAGCTCTGTAACATAACAGTAAAGATATGCGATTAACTCTTGAAAGGATTAATAACGTAATGCGGAGTTAACACACAAGTCTGGCTGTAGAAACTTCAATGATTCAAACTTGAACGGAGCATGTAATATGAACTTGTAAAGCATATCAAATAATCAAATAGCAATAATAAACAAACCACACAGAAACGAAGCTGTAATGGTACAGAAGCAAGTGTCCTTCGGGGCCGGGCCCTTAGCCTCCAAGGATACACCGCTTTAGGTTAACGCAGACGCGAAGATGGAATAATCACCAAGCTTTCATTAATGCATTGATAAAAAATACATCGAACCAGTTCTCAACAAAGCTTAATAACCAAATCTGATGTTTTACAGAAGATTACATAAAACGTATCTTATCTCGCCCTTTTTTTAACTAACAGTACTTGTCTCTTTTTATAAAAACGATGGCGGAGATGTCCAAGCAACTAGATAAGTAAAGCAGCGATCCCTCAGGATCTTCGATCCTGAGGGATTCGCCAAACTGTTAACTCTTCATCTTGTCTTTGCTATTGCGCTGAGCTGGTGTCCTCTCCTTCTTTCCCGAGCCGATTCACTTTGATCTGTTTCCCTATGTTTGCGTTCGGTTCTCGTCCAGAGAGACAGCAGTTATCTCCACTTTGTTCTTTCCTTTAGAGCGGCAACTCTTCGTTTTCTCCTTTTCCTGTATAGAAAATAACCATTATTAGTGGCTAAGTTATACACATCGATTCTCACATGTTTTTTTATAGTTCCTTATTACTTTCCAAATTCATGATACAAAAGGTTCACAAATTCTATTAAAAAGTTATTAAAGTAATCATCAAAATCATACCTTTTTAGTACTCCACAGTCATCAACATATACAACAACAATCAGGAGTTCATTTTCATGGGCTTTTATATATAGATTACTGTCTACTCCACCTCTCTTAAAGCCTTGTTTTTGCAAATATTTATCCAGTCTTGAGTACCAAGCACGAGGAGCCTGTTTCAGTCCATATAGGGCCTTCTTCAGTCTGCACACATAATCTTCTTTGTCTGTCAATGAGAAGCCTTCTGGTTGTTCCATGTAGACTTCTTCTTCTAAGTCTCCATTAAGAAATGCAGATTTTACATCCATTTGATATACCTTGAAATTCTGGTAGCATGAAAATGCCAGGAACATTCTGATAGCTTCCATTCTGGTTACAGGGGCAAATGTTTCATCATAATCAAGTCCTTCGACTTGTGAATATCCTTTGCAGACTAGTCTAGCTTTATTTCTGATTACTTGTCCTTGCTCATTCATTTTGTTTTTGAATACCCATTTTGAACCAATGATATTTTTCTTAATTGGTCTAGGAACTAGTTCCCAGGTATTGTTCTTTTCAATTTGGTCCAATTCCTCATTCATTGCTTTTACCCAAGACTTGTCCTTGCGGGCTTCTTCAAATTTATTTGGCTCTATTTGTGACAGCATGGCTATGTATACCTCTTTAGTTTGTTCTGTTAGCTGCCTTCTTGTCTGGACCCCTGCTTTCTTATCTCCTATGATTTGATCTTCGGGATGATTCTTCTGAGTGTATCTTGAGGGGGCTTTCGAGCTCAACTCTTCATCTTCTGTAGTCTTGCTTGTTTCATCATCATTCTGGTCTTCTTATTCATGGTTATCTGATGGACTGCAGCAGTCAGTATCTCTTGTATTGTTTTGAAGTTATTCATCAAATCTCACATCAATGCTTTCTACTATTTTCCAAAGAGTCTTGTTGTAGCACCTGTACCCTTTGCTTTTGGATGCATATCCTAGAAATATTCCTTCATCTGCTCTTGCATCAAATTTTCCAATATTTTCATCATTATTCTTTATGTAACACTTGCTGCCAAAGATTTTGAAATGTTTGATTGAAGCTGGCTTTCCATGCCACAGTTCGTAGGGAGTCTTGTCACTGCTTGGCCTTAGGTGAGCTTTATTAAGGATATGTACTGTTGTGTGTACTGCTTTTTCCCAGAAGGTTTGAGGAATATTATTCTCTTGCATCATGGCTCTGGCAATTTGTTGAACAGATCTGTTTTGTCTCTCTGATACTCCATTCTGCTGAGGTGTCCCTGCAATAGTAAATTGTTTTTTTATGCCATGTTCATTGCATAGGTCAGCAAAGTCATAATCTGTGAATTCACCTCCTCTGTCTGATCTGATGCATTTCAGCTTGCATCCTGTCTGATTTTTTGCTAATGCCTTAAATATTTTTAATTTGTCCAGAGCTTCCGATTTATTCTTCAGAAAAGCAACCCATGTCATTCTGCAGAAATCATCTATTATCAGCATGAAGTAGGATTCTCCACTTGGTGTTTTAGTTCTTGCAGGTCCACACAGATCCATGTGCACAAGCTGGAGTGGTCTTCTTGTTGACAACTCCTCTTTGGCCTTAAATGATGTGTGGGTCTGTTTACCCAATTGACAAGATTTGCATATGGTATTAGAAGGCCTTTTTATTTCTGGCATGTCTCTGACTGCTTTCTTTTTACTCACTCTGATGATATGATCGAAGCTGAGATGTCCCAATCTCCTATGCCATAACCATGACTCCTCAAGTTTGCTAAGATGGCATGCTTCATCTTCCTCTTTCACAATGTAAACATTGCTCTCTGTTCGAACACCTTTGAGCAGAGTCTTACCGGTGGTGCTTGATCTGACTTCACAGTCTTGTGCTCTAAATAGAACTTCGCAACCTTTGTCACACATCTGACTGACACTCAGTAAATTTGCTTTCAACCCATCTACAAATAGTACATCTTAGGCCTTTCCTCTGCCATTGTCTGTGCTGACTGAGCCTTTTCCCTTGATCTTACCTGATTTGTCATTGCCAAAAGTGACATTGCCAGATTTCTTTTCATCAAGAGTTATAAACTTGCTTCTGTCTCCAGTCATGTGTTTTGAGCAACCAATATCCAAATACCACTGAATTTTCAGGTCTTGAGCAGTTAGAGCCAAGTCACATTTATTCACCTTCTTTATCCACTGGAGGCATCCTTTTGTTTGGTATCTTTTGTGAGGTGATGAACTATATCTTCTTAGAGGACATTTAGAGGGTATATGTCCAACTTGATTGCATACACAACATTTGATCATAGTTTTTGTAGAATTATGAGTATGACCAAAATTTCTTTGATTCATAAACCTTCTTGAGGGGTTAAACATCAATATTTGTCCATACTTTCTACACTCAATGATTTTATGGCCAAATTCCTTACAATAAAAACAGTAACCATAGAAACTATTTGCATACCTGATGTAAGGTTGTCTCTTCCATTTGTTTGCTCGGGGCAGTCTCTTCAATGTTTGCATCTTTTACTGGTTTGAATTACTCCTCCTTGCATGACAATATGCAGCAATGTGTCCCAGCTTGTGGCAGACATAACAGGTGGCATTCTTTATTGGAGGGAAGAATCTCCTTTGATGGTTTCCAAATTTTACATATTCAGGGGTCTTAGTATTTATTACATTCTTTGCCACTAATGGTTTCTTCTGATCTTTGTCTTCCTTATTGCAGATTTCTTCTTTTGTAGGAATTGTTTGAGCTGCTTCATCATTCTTCTTTGCTTTTACAAAAATAATTTCTCTGTCAACCTTTTCTTTTCCTTTACTTTATTCTCCTTCATAGCCTATTCCAGTCTTTATCATAGGGGATCTTTGAGCAACCAGAATTTCATTCAACTTACTAGAGCTTGTTGTTTGAGAAGAGTTTATAACCACTTTCCTTTGAGCATTTTCTAATTTCTTCCTGAGACATACTACTTATTCTTCCAACTTTTCTTGTTCTTGAGTTTTTTCTTTGATTTTCTTAAGCAACATGTCCTCTATCTTCTTGGCTTCTTCAAGCTCTATCTTTAGCTGCTTAAGGAATTCTGAGTTCTGTTCTTCTCGTACATACTTGAGGAGAATTTCCTTTTGTTTTCTACATTTCAGTTTGAGTCTATCAATGTCTTCTAGAGCACTTCTTAGCTCCCCCTCAAGGTCGACTTCACCTTCTTCTTCTTCATCTTCTAGCAAGAGACCTTCAAGTTCTTCTATGGCCATCAATAAGAATTCAGAGGTTCCTTCTTCACTTGAGGATTCATCTGAATCTTCAGATGTACTGCTGTCTTGTTGAGCATAGAAGGATTTTCTGCTGAATTTGTTTCCTTTCTGCCAGTTCTTTGATTTATTTTTCTCTGACTCTTGAGCCTGATTCCTTACTTTCTTGTGAGGACACTTAGCAGCATAGTGTCACACTCTTCCACAGTTAAAGCATTTGAAGGGGAGTTTACCTTTTTATTTACCTGAGCCTCTATCCAATTTCTTGACAAACTTTGCCTCCTCTTCATCCGAGCAAGAGAATATGTCTCCCTCTTCTTATTTCTTCTTTTTTGTTTTAAAGGCTGCTTCCCTCGTACTTGGCTTCTTCTGTGGGAGCCTCATTTCATAGGCTGTTATATTTCCTAGTAGCTGGTTCATGGTCAAGGTCTCCCAATCAGCTGTTTCTTCTATTGCAGACACCTTTGGATTAAACCTGGATGGAAGAGATCTTAGAATCTTTTGCACAATTATAATTTCTGGCATTTTTTCTCCAAGAGCTTTCATATTTATTAATAATTTCTGCAGCTTTTAGGAAGAAACTGGCAATGTCTTCATCATCATTCATTTTTAAGTTCTCAAACTGGGCTCTATAGACTTGAAGTTTGGCAATCTTTACTTTCTTGTCTCCCTCATGTATGTTCTCAAGAGTCTCCCATATTTCTTTGGCAGTGTATTTTTGCATTACTTTAATAAACTCTGCTTCACACAATCCATTCAGGATGGCATTCATGGCTTTTGCGTTAGCCACAAAATCTTGTTTTGTTTCTTTCTCTGTGTCAGTTGCCTTCGGGGCATATCCTAATTCCACAGCAACCTAGACTTCTATTCCTAGAGACATTATGTATGTCCTCATTCTGATTTTCCAGAAAGCATAATTTTCACCAGTGAAGAAAGGGGCTTTATTGGTTGAGCATCCTTCTTTACTAGCCATCTTGGGAACCTAGGATCTCCTTTCAGTTGTTAGACTTGTACAAAGGAACTTGGCTCTGATACCAATTGTTGAACCCTTAGTTAAACTGAGAGGGGGGGGGGGGTGAATCAGTTTAACACAGTCATGATCTTTTAAACTTTTATGAAACCTTATTTACACCTTCATTTCATATCCAACTTAATATGTGAGTAATATTAGAATGTAAGCAACAAGTATTAATATAATATAACAACAGACTTAATATCAGAGCAGCAGGTATTTAAGCAGATGACATAAATCAGATCAATACATAAACATCATGCACAGAGACACCAGATATAAGTGGAAACCCATAAAGGGAGAAAACCACATCTTATTATTGTTGTGATGCAAAGGCAAGCTCCAACTCCCTCTCACCACTTTTTTTTTGTAGGCACCAACCTACAGGAGGCTCCAACCTCAATTCTGCAAGCTGCAACTTGCAAGGAAGCACCAACTCCCTTCAATTTTCTGCAGGCACCAACGTACAGGAGGCTCCAACCTCAGTCAGCTACAAATGACAGCTATCAAGCTACAACTTGATAGGGAAGCTCAAACTTCCTCAATTTATCAAACTGAGTGTTTGCTGATTTACCTCAGGTATCAGCTCTGTTCTGTAGCATCTCTTTCTGCTCTTCTTTTCTTAATTTTCTCTGCCTCACTCTTCTATACTTTGCGTTCTCTATATTTTCTCTCTCTAACCTCTTTTTGCATATCAAGATGATATTATTTATAAGGATTTTCTTGTGACTGTTAGCATTCCTCAATGAATTTGGAATGGACAGCCATGCTTCTTTGCCTTCTGCCTTCTCATTTCTTTTCCAGCTCACTCAGAAAAATGTAACTGTAGGTGCTTATTTTAATTTAACAGTGGGATTTTGTTTACTTTCGGAGACTTGCCAATGCATCACAAACAATAAAAAATTCAATTACAATATTTACATTCACATATAATGAAAACTTCAGCTCAACTCATTTAGTCTTTTGGTTCGCTGCGCATTTGTCTTTTCTTTGACTGTGTCTGTCTTTTCTGTGACTGTGTTTTATCTCTTTTCAGCTCCGTTTTATTTTTTGTCCTCTGCTGTGGTGTAACTACTGCATACATGTAACTGAGCTTTTTATATCAGTGCATTTTGTAAATATGTGTGACTGCTGACTGTAATTCTGGGTAAATTCCAATCCTTTACACACGGCAAGTGTCTTGTTGATGTGGCGAGTTCCGCAAGCGGAACATACATACATCGCAATTGTTTTATATAAATAATCGCCCTCCAAGTCCACCTTGGTGACATTAGATTCCCCAGAGACCACTTGGCATATTTTAATACCATTGCAACCATCGTTTTATATTTATGACTCTTATATATATATATATATATATATATATATATATATATATATATATATATATATATATATAACCCAACTTTCATTACACTAACTGCATTTTAATATGTCTTTAAATCAAATCTCGACGTATATAATAAAACTCGTTTAAAACATATAAAAAATCCTTCTGGGCCCACTTGCCACGCTTCCCAATGCACTATGCTATTCCTCCAGGGATTTCCAATTGCGATTGATCGCAATCGCAAGCTGCCTTGCTCCGATGCGATTGATCACTGTTCACTGTTCTTTTTCGATGCGATTGGAACTCAAATCCTTATTAATCAAATTTTATAAGCCCATCGGGTCCGGGCTTCAATCGCAATCGCAAGTCTTTTAATATATGTTCGGACGGTCAGTTTCTTTCCAATGCGATTTACCACTGTTCACTGCTCTTTGCCGATGCGATTGGAACTAAAATACTTATTAATCATAGTTTATAAGCCCATCGGGTCTGGGCTTCAATCTCAATCGCAAGTCTTTTAATATATGTTCCGACGGTCTGTTTCTTTCCGATGCGATTGGGAAGGGTACCACCTTATATTACTTTGTTTCTTTGGATCTCGCGCTATATATGTAAATACGCTGCATATATATATATATATGCTTTGCCGCTTGGGGTTAAGCGATTCCCGGAATAAGGTTTATGTATTATATGTAACGCCCATCGGGTAATGATTCTCAGAATTATATACATATATCCTCCGGCTGAGGTAGCGATTCTCAGAATAACGGCTGTCTCTGCCTCTGCTGCTTCTGTCGCTCTACCTTTGTTGTGCTAACGCTTCTACCGCTTGACCACTTCACTGCCTCTGTATTCGTTGCCTCTATCTCCACTGTTCGACCATTTCACTCTGCCTCTGTATTCGACTGTTACACTTTAGCAGTGTTCTTCCGCCTGTCTCTTTTGCCCTGCTTGCTTTTTATTTTTTCTATCTCTGTTCTGCAGTCCTTTGCCTGTTTCTGCTTCAGCGCTGCCTCCTTTGCCATAAATGACAATATTTCCAACAAATTATCTCTTTCATATTGTCCTAGATCATCAAATTAGACAGTCTGTAAGGGAATATGAAATCTATGACATTTTAAAGGCTTGTCAAGATGAAACTTGTGGTGGACGCTTTGTTGACAAGAGAACAAGTCATAAGGTGCTTCAGATAGGATATTTTTGGCCTACCATATTCCAAGATACAAGAAAATATATGCAAGGGTGTGAAAATTTCCAAAGGATGGGCCAACCTATCCAATCAGGTGAAATGTAATTACAACCTCAACTTGTGATAAAACCTTTTGAGAGTTTGGCCTTATAATTTTTTGGAACTATTAATCCCCCATCTCAGCATAAGTATTATATTTTGGTTTGCACATATTATGTCACCAAGTGGGTTGAATCTAAGGAACTTACGAAAGTTATTGAATCAGTTATTTTGGTTTTTCTATTTGAGGACATATTTCTTCGTTACAGAGTGCCAAAGGAGATAGTTATAAATGGAGGGCCACAATTCACTTCCAAGCAAATTAATAACATAGTCAATAAATATAATATTCACCACTGAGTAATTTCACCTTACCATACATAGGTTAATGGACAAGTGGAGAGTACTAATAAAGTTTTTGAATATATTTTTACAAAGAATCCGGAAAGTCATCATCGAGATTGGGTTGAAATACTTCTAGAGGTGCTCCAGGCTTATAAAAATACTTGGAAGAGTACCAAAATATTTTCTCCATATGCACTCGTGTATGGTAATAATATTGTATTTCCCATTGAGTTTTAAATAAATACATTCAAAAATAATTTGGAAATGAATGTGGACTTGAATACAACACAAAAACATCGGATAGATCAGTTGAATGAATTAGGAGAGATGTGCTTGGTTGTTGTATATTGCATCAATAACATCTAACAACAATATTCCAAGAGGACTAATAGGTTCATAAAAAATAAAGTGTTTCAAAAGGGTGTTTTGAATATGTTATATGATTCTATATTTAAGGATTTTAAGGGAAAGATTTGTACCAGTTGACTAGGTACTTATGAAGTGGGTACAAACTTTGACAATGGGATTATAAAGCTAACAACCATCGATGGCTCACAAATATCTTTTCTTGCCAATGGACATCATGTTTGGTTATATGAAAAACCTACTTCTAAGGATTCAGATCTTGAAGTGATTAGGGCAAGGGAAAAATTTCTTGAGCCGCTAGCCATTTAATTTATTCTCTTTTGTTTTGTTTCAAAATAAATAAAATACTACTACTACTACTGCTAATAATATTAATAATATAAATAAGAAAATAAAAGGTCTAATGGTGAAAAAACCTTTTGGGGCGCAATTAGACAAAGTGCTGGCTAAAAACCAACTTGATGCAGTCAACACTTTTTTTTTTTCAATATCAACTTCATGTTCTTTTTGTTGTTTCACCTATAATTTTTCCATTGATACTGAAGGAAGAATATTGCTTTTGACACTGAGACAAATGTATCTACTGTTGCTAAAAATAAAATGATGTTACTTATGCCGAGGGTAGAGTGCTACTGCTCACACATACAAGGTGTACCTGCTAATACTCCAAACCAAATGTTATTGCTGACTATTAGATTCATAATCATCAAAGAACAAATTTTTGTTCATGATATTACAAATTATCATTAGAACCTAGTCGAAGTATTTCAAGTTGAGAACATTTTATTGTTGTTACAATGGATGCCACTGATGTAATACCACCGTTTCTGTCACTATGATTGCATGGAGGGGATCCGCCAAGGATAATTGCAACAGACTCTACCATATGCACTCTTAGTTGAGTTAGTGTTGTCCTATCATCCACTGCATCAATAAAATTGGTAAGCTCGTGACATGTAACCTATCTCATTTACTTACAAATTTTCAATTAAGTGTGCCTTGACCACCCTATTACTGTGGCTAAGGACGAATTTCATTTCAAGTTTGGGGGGGGGGGGGTGGATTCGTATTGTACTTTCATATGATACACCATCAACACTCTGATATGACATGATGGATGATTAAATTTTCATGCATACCATCATTCCCATTACACCACCTCATCGCCATTAATTTGACATAACCATTTCCAAAATCCATTGATAGTTTATGCATAAACTTATAATTATGGCATTCAAAAGCTATCAAACACTTCACTTAACCAAAATTTGCTAAATTCTACAAATTCAACATCCTCCTCCAAACAAGTAATTGCATGCATGACTGCTGCACCCGTAACAACGTCTTGTATCAATGATCATAGTCATGGGGGGAGTATTTGTGCGTCATGAACCAAATTCTATTGATGCATTAGGAAACTACCCAAGAGCTTATAAAATTCTTGAGAATGTAGTGTGGTTTTCATACTTCAATAGGATGCAAGGGTTCAATGAAGACATTTCTTTAGGACTTGTGCAAAACTTGACAAAGCAAGGTTAATTCGTAAGAGAAATACAGATAATTGTTACAAAGGAAGTCTTTTCCAGGGTGATGAATTTACCTCAAATTGGGAAGTGTTAGTTTAAGTAGGAAGATTGCAACCCCGATAGCCAGGACGACATTATTATAGGAGGGTGAGAAGATAAGGAATAATGGGTGGGGAGTAGACATAAATTCACTCCCACACCCTTAGGAGGACGTAACACACTTCAAAAAATTAATCACTTGTGAGGGCATATTCAAGATAATCTTCAATTATCATTTCCAATTGTTGGCACACATGCACAATAGGTAGTTGGTCAACATGCCTTATTTTCTTTTGAAATCATCGCAACAAATGAATTTTTCAGTTTGACATTCTAAGTGCCCTGAAACTTGTGTAAAAAATCATGGGATGATCGAGCTCTTTATTATTGGTTCACTAGAATACAGGGGAGAACATTCGAAATATTGTTGGTTTCTGCGAGAGGAACAACTCGAGAAGAGATAGAAATCACATATGAAGATCAAAGTGAAGGTGTTGAAACAAAGGAAGCAGGGCTAAGAAGGAAAAGTAATTCCCTTTCTGATACACATGCTCAAAACCATCATGATGACATCCATGAAGAAACCCATCTTGTTGTTACACCAAAAAGAGGTCCTTGTGCTAAGGAAGGTTTACATACCAAATTATTAGTGGATGTTACCAGCGGAAAATCAGAATGCTCATAGTACGGTGCATGTCCTATTATGTAGGAACAACTTGAGCAAAAAAAAATGAAGAAGAGACAGTTGAAGAAGTATGTAGGTGGTAAATTCCCAAAGAAGAGGGTTATGGTCATTGTTAAAACATCACCTGCTCCATAATTCAAAACCCCCACTACTACAAAATAGTTGAAAGAGTCAGAGGAGTAACCCAACAAGGAAAAGGAGGAGGAATCTAAATAGAGACAAGATGAAAAAATATATTTTGGTAAGTGTTGAAGGCTCGAAAAATCTTTGCCTACAACATTATAAGGGAGATCACTCAGTCCGGACCTTAAAGCAATTCCCTTTCCATTTGGAATGGTGCTTCTGACTAGTTAAACTAGGTCTAATTACCTTCTCTCTATCTCTACCGACTTAAAGTATAAATTTTAGCTACCAATAGAGAAGAGACATTGGATAAACCATCTTGTTGATTGGGAAAGAAAGTGATCCTTAAGCTGATCTGGGGCTGAGCCAAGCCACACATAAGTTTTTCCTCTTTGATAAGAGGACTAATAGAAATATGGAATTAAATCTAAATGCTAATTATCCCTAGAATACAAACAAAAGGAAAGGTATCCTAATCCTATCTCAATTAGGAAGATATAGATCTAACCCAACCAAGAGAAAAAAATTTAAATGGTTGGGATTTAAATATGTTTGGCTTATAATGAATATCAAGCTAACGAAGTAGTTCAATTAACTGACAATATGAATGCCAAAACAAATTATGTTTAGAGACCTCTTAACTGAGATAATCAATCAGTGACATATATGAAGTAGTTCACAAAATGATATTGATTGTTAAATCAATACTTGAAATGATTAAACAATAATATAAGGTAATAATACACAAAATATTGCTGTTTTTAAAATTATAATTAAAAAAGTGATTTATGAGAAAATAGTTACTCAAAAATCAGAGTTCAGCTCACAAGAGCAGAGATAAATAATAACATATTATTGAGGAAAATTACTCAGATTGACAATAGTGCACAAATATGAATAAAATGACACATTTCTAACATCATAAAATGAAACCAGTATTTAAAAAAATAGTATTACAAATACCAATTTATCGAATCTGTTTCTCTGGCTCTGGTCTCCAACAGTCCTTTACAATACCTTGAACTTCTGCTAGTAAAACAAGAGCTGCAATAGTGAAAGCTTTGCCCTTCATACATAATTCAGAATTGCACAATAAAAATCTTCATAACCCCCAGATTTGATATTTTCTCTTCTCTCACATAAAACTCTAAGTCCTTCTTACAATAGTGTTTTTAAATAATTCTAGAATTGCAGGGAAGAGAAGCCTCTAATATATTCTACAATCTGCTATTTATAATTTGCAAAAATAATTCCCAATAGGAAAGTTGTTGAAGAGTAGTTCTGCTCAATCAATTTTCATTGGCCCAAATTCTTATTCTTTTATTGCTGGAGCATTCTCATTGATTGATATCTTCTTCTCCTCATCTCTTCATCCATTTCCCTGCAAAAAACCAATCAAAATTTAAATTAAAATGCAAAATAAAATCTAAATACCAAATTTGGATTTAAAACATATCCAATCAAAACTTAATTACATAATTAAATAAAAAGAAATATGAGCTTTATATTGATGTTTTTGAAGATATAATTAGTCAGGGAGAACATAGACGAATGGATCTGCACTTAGTAGAAGTCGCGAGCAAATGAAAAATGCAGAAAATTAAACTAAAAAAAAATGGTTTTGTTTAAAAATTTCGAAGCTTGATCTTATGATGAATTTTAGACCCATTGAATGATAAAATATGGTAATGGAACCACTTCATAAATGTTCTCCATGATTTTATCTATCCAATATGCCATCTTGGGCCATAGTTTCCCAAGAAAATCTCAACTTATGAGCTTTTAAAGTTGAGGAGTTAAAATTGCTAGAATTCTGAAAAATCTATTGCTTGGTCTAAAAATGAAAATTTTAAATAAAGTTCTAATCATAAATTAAATTACAATTATTAATTAATTGATATTAATTTAATTATAATTAGAAACTTAAATTAATTAATTAAAAAATAATTATTAACGAAATTGAAGTAATAAAAATAATAATTTAAAAATTAATTAAAATATAATTATATTATATTAATATTATAATTTAATTATATTAAAATTATAATAATAATATAACATATAATAAAATATAATACAATATTTTAAACTTCATAGCCCAATTATTTTAAATCCAAACTTAATACCAAAACCAAGTTATGTGCCTTTTGAAATATGGTGAGGAGGGTTAATGGAGAATGAGACAGAGTGATAGGGAGTAGGGAGGGGGAGTGGAGAGCGAGGTGGAGAGTGAGGTGAGCATGACGAAGAGGAGGACGAGAGTTATACAGAGTGTTGACTAAAACTTAGTTTAAAAACAAATATCCACGACTTAACCAAAATTGCAAATTTTTTAGTGAGTGTACAATGAAACTTGCGATACACGATATTGCGATATCACAAGTTTTTAGATCGTAATTTTTTTAGATCGGGTTTTTATTTTGGGTTTTTTATTTCGGCATTTTTAAATCAGGATTTTGGAAGGAAGGAGGTGATATGAAGTGGGGCCTACGTGGAATTAAAAATTCTACAAAATGAAATACAACCACTTTGCAATTTTGCGATTTCGGGTTTGGAAAATTGTTTTAAAATAAGAAATTGAAATAAATTACCAAGGTCCCGAAAACACATTTTTTAACTGTTCTACAATTTGGTTGGGTCATTTTGTAGGACCCTTAGTGAAAAAATGAAAAATTTAATAAAATTAACTAAGAGTTAATATCTACAATGAATGACTATTTTAATTGCAAAAATTAAAATATTATACATTTTATACATTTTTTAAACCCTGACGACAAAAATGATGAAACTTCAAAGGAGTGCCATTTGAAAACTGGTTAAACAAATAAGATGAAACAAGTATCAATGGAAATCTTGCTAAAAGTCAAATCCAATGAAACAATCAAAATAGAAATCCGACAAAAATGAAAAAATGGAAAAATTGTGGGACAATTAACTTAATGAAAATCATAAAAGGCGTTTAGCCAAAAATTAATAGAAATGGTCCCCATTATTTGAAGTAAATGAGTAAAAAATGGGGGGTGTTGGGTTTTACTACAACAATGACAAAACACAGGAGAAGAAACATTGATCTCTGATTGAAGATAATGAACTTTAATTTACCCAAAGGTTAAAAATAATGGAGATCACAAAATCGTCTAACAGTAAAAGGTTTGCATAGGTCCCACATAAATAGATTAAGAAATATGATTTTGTAAAGATAAGTACTCAAAGAAGATTCGAGAAAAATTCATGAATCCAAATTTGGTAAAAAATTATTTTATATTTACCTTGTATGAAAAATAGAAGAAGGAACATTTAGGAGTTTTTTGATAAAGAAATATATCCATTGTTATGAATGATCTCTGAAATCGCTTCACTTCCAGTGAGCCTGAACAATACCCTGACGAAGTTGTCTTTTATGCCATACAAGCCTAGTCCCGCTGCTAGCGAGTGTCTATAGCCTTGACGTGTTTACTTGTATTTCCTATGCTTCCTCATTTAATCACCCTTTTGATAAACACATTTGCAAGCTTTTAGTTTCTGATGTATTTGAGTGAAAGAAGTGGGATGGTAATAAAGACTTATGCTTAAAGGACATAATATTTTTATAATTTTGTCTCCAATTTCTTTCCACATGACTATCAATCAGAGAATTTTTTGAATTGGAGGAGTGGGAGGGATTCATTGAGTTGAACTCAGGTCAGTTCTTTCCTTGAAAAGATAAACCATATCACTTAGAAATTATGTGTGTTCCTCCATGAAAAGATTTAAAGCAAGAGGAATTTATGGTTCCATAAGGATATGCCTTTAATGATAAATGAAATTCACAGAAATAGAGAGAGTAAAGATTCTCCATGAAAGCCAACTAGTGCTGGGTGAGAAAAAGGCCTTCCATATAAATCATGGTAGAGTCACCAAAATCAAACCAAAACCAAAAGAAAAAGAACTTCAAAAAATGTAAATATGAAGAAAGTGAAAGTTGAAAGAAAAATTTAAAATATAATCCCCAACAAGACTGTTTATACAAATTTATCAACAAAATAATTAAAATAAGATAATCATGTGAACGTTCCTTCTTATGTTTAGTGTTAGGTCCCTATAATACTAGTGTATCCCCTTATTGTTATTGTTAGTGAAGCCCCCTTATTGTTATTGTGGTGCCCATGTAGTCTCCATAGTGTTATCATTGTGCCTCATAGAAGCCCACTATTGTTATTGTTGTGCCCTTACATTATTATTGTTATGTAGGCTTTGATTATATTGGAACCCCTTAGACTCCTATATATAGAAAGTAGGCTTTGAATCATTTGAATTGTTCCAGGAATTGTTCATTTATGTAATGTAAAGGAGGTTTCCTCCTCGAAGAGGCTTATTTCTAAGTTGTTGATCTATCTTTTCTTCTATTTGTGAGCTGGTTGCATAACATTTGGTATCAAAGCTTGGGATTCTAGGGTTTCACTTCTTCAAAAAGGTCATCTTGGAATTTTCACTATAATTTTTTTTCTACGAAGCTTCAGAAGCTGACATTTTGACCACGTGGAGCCGACATCTTGATGAACTTCATATACAACTTTGAGACCATGGTTCACAATATTTTTAGAGATATGATCTGTGGAAGTTAGGGTTTTTGCAGGTGTTAGCATCTATGAGTCACCAATGATCAATTGTACTCTTTCAATGTCAGTTGATAGGGTCCTAGGTCAAATTGTTATGGTTTCAAATGAATTTTCAAGTAAAATTTGATCATTGGTTAGTGTATAGGGTTTTATTACTGCTCCCTCCATATTCAAGGTAAAAAAAATGCCATCCTAGTCATGTCATCACTCCTTGTGATAGGTCATCAGAAGAGTGTCTTAGTCATTATTTTTGGTCATCAAATCATGATTATGCATACTGCAAGGTTCAAATGTCCAAATCATGGTTTTAAATACACATTCGGTGTCATTATTAGGTCAGGTCATCAAAAGTCATAAAAGAGTCATGCCATCACCATAGTCACCATCATGGGAGCTAGTAATTAGGGAAAGAGTGTTCAAAAAATATTTCAAAGGTACATTTTACTCCTTATGAAGATGTAACCTTGCCTAATAAAGTGATTAAGTTGCTATACATTATCCTATCATTCAATTTTCAAAAAGACAAGTGATGTCACTCCATGAACAAAGAAAAAATCGACTTCTAAGCTATAAGAAGACCATCCAAAGAATTCTAATTTCTCATTTCACCTTCATTGAGCACCTCTCTACCATCAAGTTTCATCCCAACCACTAGGGCTTCGAAATTCCTCCTCAAAACACTTTCTTACCTCCCACACTGTGCTTTTTCTTCCTACGCTGCGCTTCTGGCTCCTATGTTGTGCTTTTGAATTTGGAGGCCAATAAATCATCAAAGGGGTTCCCTTTAGAATTTCACAGGTTCTAGCATCTCCTTGGAAAGTAAGTATACATTTATCACCTTTCTTATGTATCATTCTTCTTAGAAAACTCAGTGAAAATACCTCTCCTAGGGTTTCAATGCACTTTTGGTTTCTACGTGTTTTTGCTTCATTACAGTGGTAAAACACCTATATTTCTACTCTATCACCCTCACCTCACATACCTCCCCTAAAAATTTCCCATACCCATTCCGTTAATCTCCCTTAGTATCCCCACAAACCCTAGCCCACGCTGCATTTTGGAAAATTCCCAGGCTAGGACTGTGTTTTGGACCTTTTCACAGCTTTCCCTCACTCTTTTCAAGAAATACCACCTCCATACACTCCCTAACATCTATCCCTACCCCCTATAATTTTCCCACAAATTCACCTAATCCCTAACCCCCCCATTCCCTTCCCTCAATACAACAATCCATTTTTCCCTTGTTTTCCCAATCATACCCTACCCTTCCTTCCTACCTAGCTAGGGTTTTATCATGCAGACTGAAACCATGGACAGTGAGAAGAAAAAATACAATAAAGGAGGGAAAGTTTCTAGATATGAGCCAACTCATATCCAAGAAATCATGGCCTCATCTTTCATCAACAAATCCTTTGAAGATGTGGGCTACCTAAGTTCTTGTGAAAGGATTCAAGAGGCTGGTTGACATGCCAAATTGACAAGACTCTTTGTCACCAATTTTAGGAGGGATAAGGCAACATAACATGAGTTGAATTCACCATCTCACCAGATGCAATAGCCTCAGCCAGAGATATCCCTAACCATGTATAAATCTGGTTTAAAGAGATGGATTTGGACATTGAAAATTACAAAGTTTTCCTAAAGCCACACTACAAAGATGCTCCTACACACATCCTTCCCTTCAGATAATTGCTTGACAAGTATGCTCCTTTAATGAAGATGATCATGAATTAATTTACTTGTGAAGAGGGGTTTTCAAGACGATATCAATATCACATAAGGCTACTAATTCATTCCACAACAATCAAACCTCTAAACCTACCTCACTACTTATACAGAAGCCTTGTCAAGATGATAGAGAAGGTACAGAGCAAAGGGAAAGATCACCAAGAAAACCTATTTCACCATGGCTTGTTCAAAGTCATTGTTCTTCATTATCTTTCAAAAATCAACCTACCTTGGGAGGAATTCATGCAATCAACTTCTCTTTTGCTTGCTACTAGTCAACCTAACAATAAAAGTACTGCATTGGCATCACCAAGGCCACAAGAGGTTGGCTCTTCAAATAAAATATTAGTTACAAAGACACCTAGAGTAGAGGTTACAAAAACCTATAGCAGAGGTAAAAGATTAGTGTTTGCTCCTGACAGTGTGGAAATAGTTCATCCTAGTATTGCTAGAAAAGAAAAATCAAGACACCAACATGATGCACCCTTACATGAGGAAGAACATGTACATTTGTATGATGTCATGGATGAAATACCTGAGCATAAGGAAGACAAGTCAACTGAGAAAATAATCCAAGAGAAAGAGGCATAAGTCAGAGAGCTTAAGGATAACCTATCAAAAGCAAACTTCATGATATAATTTTTGCAGCAAGAGAACAAACAACTAAAGGTAAATCAACTATAGTAAAGAAAACCCAAGGAAAATTTGGTGGTAGAGAAGGATAAGGGTAAAGCATTGATATATGTGGATCAACTTGAGTACAAGGATGTTCAGATGAAGCCAAGGAGGCCAAAGAAAAGAGGACTAGAAAGACATAAAGAACATGGAAGTAAGCCATATTATCCCCTACGTCAACAAGACATTGATGACACTATTGCCGCAGAGATTGAAGAAGATAGAGAGTTTTGGCTTGGGGTAATCAATGAGCACTTGGAGAAGCTCCTGAAGAAGTTAAAAAAATCTACCAACCTTCAGAGACACTTGGCTAGACACTATTACACCAAGAACTGGATTTCCCAAATTAGGGTTAGGAATATGAAAAAGAAGCTTAAGAAAACCCTAATCAAGCTAAAAAAGAGATACAACCTTGATTTTATTGCTGATGCATCATTGATTTTCTAATCCATCACTCATAGAGAAAAATAAACAAGTTTGAAGCAAGTTTGAGAAATTTTGGTCAAATTTTGAAATCTTTGGAAATTTTACAATTTCATGATGCACAAAAGCGTAGCGAGCTCACACTGCGCTTCTTCTCAGAGCCTAAAAATGTGAAAATGTTTGCATGGATGGATAGATATGGGTTATTACATCTCAGTTATACACTTATTTTTCCATGTCACTTCACAGGTTGCAAGGAAAAGCTCAAAAAATACCTAAAAAACATGTTTCTGCCACCTTTTTGGACCCCTCGCTGCGCTTCTGGATTAGCCTTGGGAATATTAATTTTTCGGTGCCTTGGAGAAGGATTTCTGCAAATTTAAAGATTCATAGGGCTAGTAGAAATCCTAGGATATCTTCATCAGCCTTTAGTTCAACAAAAATATCAAGGAAATCCCCTCAAAAATTCCCTCAAAGATCACGTTGCGCTTCTGTCTCTCACGCTATGCTTCTGAGAAATTTCTCTACGCTTCTGTCAACAAGTCAGATTTCGAGTTTTCTTAGTCAAAGTCATTCTCCCATGATGTAATTTGTCCTTTTATGAGTTGAAATGATTTAATTGAATGTAATTATTCCTGTAAAGGTTAAGTTCATGTAAATTCATGTTCATTAATGGTTGTAAAAGTCAGTCAAAGGCTAAATAGGAAGTTAGTTATTAACCTCCCTAGTTTTAGGTTTGGTTAGAGAGATTGGTGTAATCGGTTCCTATCATGATGGATTCGACCCCTGAGAGGGGGGAATTTAGTTTTTTATTATCTATATGTAGCTTTATTTAAGTCATATTCAGGGTTTGATATCAGTTAGAGAAAGGCTTGGAGCTAATGTACATCATATTTTTGTAGGAAATATACATGCAGTTGTAGCTATTATCTTGGGATTCTTGTGGTATGATTTAATGACAATGTTTTTCCTCTGTTTCATCATCATATTGAATATTTCTTTCTCCTTATTACCATTAGCATGCTTTCATGTGATTATCTCATGAGTTTTTAAGAAAACTTCATAATTTATATGCTCTTTTTTGATGAGATGTTCATGTTTATGTCTCATTTCTTCTGATAAATTAATTCATAATCTTATGCTCATTTTGAACCTTCTCTATTTCAACCTTATACCAAAATGAAAACTCAAATGTGTTACTGAACATACCTACCTTGCCCCATTGTATCCCCACAACTAATCATATGAAACCCTGACCTAGTTCCCTAGACCTTTGAGCCTGATCTAGCAAACCCTAAAATCAAACACTAGTGAGCTGAATATCTAGCCTAATATCTATTTTCCCTCCAGTCACTTCATTGGTTGTGAGATTGCAGAGAGATCCCTCTCTGATTTGGTAGGGCTAGCTACCAAGTCCAAAGTTGCTTTGAGGTTGCCTCCTTCGGTCTCCTTTCTCAGCCTTGGGAAAATGTGGAGGATAACAACAAGCTCCATAATTTCATCTCAAACAGGTGACCGAGGGAAAATATTCATAACTTTAGTTTCCTGCATCGGATTGGAATTATGTAAAAGGCGGTCGAAAATGCATGAAATTTGGTTTCTTTTGTATCGATTTCAGGGACAAAGGTAGAAACAGTGACACGTGGCACACCATACAAGTTCGCTCTACTGAACCAGTCCATAATTAGGTCATTGTGGGAGATCGCACATAACTTTGTCTTGAAGAATCCAAATTAGGTATGACCTATAGCATTGGAAATAAGACTCAAAGGGATACTACTAGAACAAATTTCAAATCTTGGGGATTTGAAATCAGAAAGATACAATATCGGTTCTATTGATCATGTTAGCCCCCTATTAATTTTTGACAAGCAAACAGGGGGTCAAACTGTCTCTGAGCTTTCAAGGAATGCATTCCTACTGAAAGCACATCATCCTTGAAATCCCTTTATGCCCTTTGTCCTTTGATGAATCCCCACTGTTGTTTCCAGTTAAAAACCTCTCTGTTTCTGTGAAGATGAATGCCCAAAAAGGCCTCCATTTCCCTTATTTTATTCCCACTAATCCTCTGTTTCAACACCATTTTCCCCTCCCCTAATTCTTCATTAATCCCTCATTGATCATTCAATTCCCCTTTTTAACCTTACGAATACCCTTGGTTGTTCTCAAAATCCCTTCATTCCCCTTACCGTTACCCCTTTTGGGCCTCAAAATGCACCGAAAATAAGCCAAAAATAATCTTTTGCATACGAGGCTTTAGCCCCTTTTCAGCTAGCCCCTTAACGACTTCCCCATATGCCTCAAGCGCAGAGACCAAGCGCTTAAGCCTTGGGCGCCTTATCGCAATCGGAAGTTTTCGCAGGGCGCACTTCCTTTGTTCCTCTTTTTTTCCCCGATGCGATTGGACTGTGGTCTATCGGCTCCCACAGTGATCCCCACCGTCGATCTATTAAGATCCGACGACCCGACGCTAATCGCACCGCGCCCATCGCTTCTTCCCTTTCTTCCCTCCGATTGCCTGCCGACCGTCGATCTCGCCGCTAGATCCGACGGCCCAGTGCTAATCGCGTCGCGCCCGTCGTTCCTGTCCATCCACTCTTCCGATTTCATCAGAGTCGTCGATATGTCTCCAGATCGGATGGCAGTCGTTTAATTGCATCCCCGCTTCAATCACAATCAGAACTTCTTGCTGTGCCGCCCCCCCATCCCTTCCGATTGCGATCCCCTGATTTGATCATAGCCGTCCATCTGATAAGATCCAACGACCCTCATTTCTCCCGCTCCGCCTCTTTTCCCCCATCCATCTTCTCGCCGATTTGATCTCCGCCGTTGATTCCCTTCGTGATCCAACGACTGGTGCTCAATCGCACCATCGTCAATTGGAAATTTTTAAAGGTGTCACCCTCTGTCTCTCCCGATTGCGATTCGCCGATTCGATCGTGACCGTCCATTTGATCCAAGATCGACGGTCCACATCGCATCGCGCTTGCACCCATATTTCTTCATCGGAGCCTATTTTAACTGCATCGTTTAACCTTTGCCGTTGATCGCCTCCTGCGATCCAACGAACCAAAGCTAATCACCCTCCCCCTTAGCCGGGTCCCACCATCAAATGGCCCGCATTCATTCATTTCCATCGCTTTTCTTTGTAAATCTACCCAAACGCTAAACTTTGGGTTTCAACGATTATTCTAGTCTCTTCCACTAGTTTTCGCCTTCATTCACCATTTCCGCCACCATTCCACAGGTTTTCAAAGCATCTCTTTCGCCACCTGGATTTTATAATTGGTGTATTTTATGATGTAGGTTTTCGCAGACTGGTTAACTCACCCTATATTCCATAATCACAGTGACTGTGGTTTAGAACATAGAGAGGCCATTTCATCAATGGCCAAATATAGCAGCAATTCAGAGTAGCAGTGTCGAAGACCTGCCACGACAGGAACGGAAGATTGAAGACAATTTGGGGATTTCGGCTAATATTGATTATCAATAGCCCATCCTCCAAATTAAATTAGAATTAAAGAAAGTCATGACAAGCTACAGGCAAAAAAGCCTCTACTTCCACATCAGAGGCAAATCAATTCCTCTCACCCAACATTCCGCCATCGGTGACAATGACCGCCTCAACTCCACCTCGTCAGTGAGCATCGTCAATTCATGATTCGGCCCTAGTGGCCTTTTACTTCCATTTTAGTTTGTTACTTTTAAATTTCGAGTGGAATTCACATTCCACTCCTGCATTTTACCTTATGTCAGAAACTTTTATTTGATATTTTTTTTTAAAACAGCCGTGAGCTCAACTGTCAATGATGAGATGCCCCAATTCCTCATCATGAATTTTGGTTATTTTTGATGGAGACCTCAAACTGTTTTCCAGCACGCGAGGAAGATATTTTTCCCAAAAATATCTTCTCATTCATGTTTTCTGAGGCTTCTATATAAGCAATACTAGAAGAGAAAAATGGGTTGCAGATTTTTTGAAGAATTTGGCTGTGTAAGAATTTTTGTATGCTTGTTGTTGAAATCTCAATAGAAATGTGAAGAGCCCGTTGGGTCTCAGCGAGAAGAAGTTTTATTTTAAGTGAGGATTCTGGTCTTAATGTTTTATAGTATGTAACTCTGCCTTATGTGACATTGTTTGATTGTTCATTTCACCATTTCCACTTCTCTTATATCATGTTCTGGAATGCGAGTGGCTCACTAGCTTTGGTATAAATTTATCGCCATTGATACTTATACTTAACTAGTCTAGCGCTTTAAATATGGCTCAGGCATGATATGTTGTTTCACTTTCCACTTCACTCATGTTTCCTCTATATTAAGTACTGTGGGATGTTATTTTTTGAAAGCTATTGACATGCATGGATTCTTATCTTATTAAGCCCATCTCATGTTTAGATATGTTTACGGAATTCCATCTCATTAGTAGTTAGTATTCCTTATGTATTTTCTACGCAGCAAACGTAGTCTGATTTTTAAATCTCTGTAAAGCATTTTAGAACCCAGCCCTCCTTACAGAAAGCTTTCTTTGATTTGTCTGATGCATCTATTTTGAGGATTCACTCCTTGCCTTTGCAGCGTCTTTTCATTATGCTGAATCTGTGAGTATTCTGGTTCCATCTATATTGCACCTACTTGTAAAAGTTGAAGTACTAAAGAGCCTCATACTGATAATGGTGTTGAAATATACCTTAAGCTCCTTACTATATAAGATGTCCTAGGCACTGGTCTTTCACAACTCAAGGCTGTCTCTAGGAATGACAACATATTTTTGGCGCCGTTGCCAGGGACTCGAAGTTGAGAGAAATTGAATCCCTGGGCCTCGAAAAAACCTTATTCACTCTTCAATTAGGTGAGCATGGAGAGTTGAGAGTTGTAGATCCCTCACCTTGGCGACTCCACATTCATTTATCAGATAAATTTACTTGCAGTCCTGGCTCCTCGTAAGCCACACCTGAGGTCAGATAAGTCCCAGCTAAAGACACCTTCTGTGTCTGACCCAGAAAAGATCCTACATAGAAGGAGTTGGAGGAAAATACAATCAGTCCATACTGAGATCCCTGAATTCTCCCTAGAAGACTTTCCATCCTCCTCCTCTCAAGTTGCCCAAGTGCAAGGTCCCGACTGCACTGTGGGAGAGATCGATTACTACTCAGATAGTCCACCCCTGGGAGGTGTCCGAATCAAAGACGAAGCTGAGTCAAGGGATACCACATATTACTCCTTCCACCCTACCCCTGAAGTCGAGGAGGTCAAGGAGGTCACTGAATTATCTGCTATTCACAGCCCATTGTTCCCATCAACACCTCAGGCTGCTGTCCAGTACATTCCCATCGTTATCCATACTTCACTTCTACCTCCTCCTCCTCCTTTTACACATCAAATCCTTGCACTAGCCCCACCTCCTCCAATGGCCAATTTCCCTGGCTTCCTGTTGAATAAATATTCCCCCCTGGAATTACCTCAAGTGCTGAATGATATGCCACAGGACTATCTAAAGATCTTGCCCCGATTCAATGGGGAAAATGAGATCGAAGCTCAAAAACACCTTGAGGTCTTCTGCTCTTTTGCAGAAATTTTAATGTGGAACATCTAGATGTAAGCCTAAGATTGTTTGTGCAATCTCTTGATGGCGAATCCAGAAAATGGTTCAAGACACTAGGAGACCGTTCCATCACCACATGGGAAGGAATGGAGGATGCTTTCCTCAGAAAATGGGGAGAGAAGAAAGACCATGGAAATTGTCTTACTGAGTTTAACACAATCAAGAAAAGACATGCTGAAGGATTGTCAGAATTTATCAAGAGGTTTAACAAGTTGTATCTGAGCCTCCCCGCTGATATGAAACCTCACCAGACCGCTGCCAAGGTTGTTTTCGTGGCAGCTTTTGACTCTGAATTTGGTTTCTCGCTAAGAGAAAGAAAGGCGGCCACCCTGGATGATGCCAAGACAGATGCACTAGAGCTAGAGGCAAATTTTGCCTCTACTGGTAAATCCAAGGGAAAACCTGAATAGGATACTAGAAGAAGGGGAAAAGAAGAGGTATCCACCTCGAGCCAAGATAGAGATTCAGCTAATGACAGGATTGAGGAGATGAACAATATGTTAAGAACCTTTCAAGTAAGCTGTTTAAACTTGAAATGGAGGCCAAGAATTCACCCTCTAAGAATTTCCAAAATGCTCCAAACAGGGGTTACAACCCTCAATACAGGAAGCCACCCTTGTAGATACTGCAAAGGGAATGGAGGGAGCAGCCATACCAGGTACCACACCCTCTATACCTGGAAGGTCAAGTAGATGGCCCTACTGAAGACACCACTTATGAGTAAGAGGAGGCATATCTTGCTTTCTCAAATAGTGATGAAGTTGAATGCCCCCTACATGAAAGTGGTGAAGTAGAGGTGCCGGCACATGCATAAGAGAAAGCTAATGAAAGCACCAAAGATCCCGAGATCGATGACTACTGCAAGCAGTTCGTCGATTTCATGCAAGCTCAGTTTAATAGAAGATATGACCTTAGATCTTCCAGGAAGAGAACTCACACTCAGGATCAGGAGGAGGACACACCTCAAGAGGAAGCACCTGCTTAGAAGGAGGCAATGGCTCAAAGGACCCTAGACAAAGGTAAGAGACCTCTTAACCAATCTTTGCAGTCTGCTGATCAAATTCCTTCCTCTTCACAAATGGCTGCACCCCCTAGTGTCAAGAAAATCATAAAGGAAGTCAAACCTCCTCTCCAGAAAAAAGACTCAAAAGATAAAGAATAAAAATAAGTGTTAGTAGATAGGTCCTCCTCTGCCTTCAGTTTACAAAAGGAGCTTGAGAAGGTAAAAATCCCAGTTCCCTTGACCGAATTGTTAAAACAACCTGCATATCAGTCCCAGGTCACATCCTTTATGCTCCCTCCAGAAGTAATACATATTCCAGACAGTCTGAACCTTCAAGAAGAAAGGCCTATGGTTTTATTTGGCCCACATGTTGAAGAATTAGATGCTGCCACTCCCCCATTTTATGTGTCTTTAGTAATACATGACCTATTGCTGCATAACTGTATGTTAGATTCGGGAGCCTCTCATAACCTTTTTCCCCTCTCGATCATGGAACAACTAGGACTACAAATCACTCGTCCATACAAGGACCTTTATTCATTTGACTCCAAGAGAGTTAAATGCCTGGGCATGATCAAGGATTTGGTGGTCAATCTGGCCCAGATCCCAACAAAAAGTGTAGTAATGGACATCGTGGTGGCTGACATCCCAACTCGCTTCGACATGCTACTGTCAAGATCTTGGGGGAATAAAATTGGTGGATCAATCAAGTTGGACTTGACCTATGCCACTTGTTAGCACCCAATCTGAACCTCAGGCTGAAAAAGGCAAATCAGGGTAACAACTAAACCACGCTCAGCCTTGTAGCTAGCCCTACAAGGACAGGAGAGGGCTCTCTCCGTAGAATAGATATTCAATAACACAATAATGAACTGATTTTAGGCTAGATATATAAATGTGGAAAGGGGGTTTTGATAAATGACTGAAATTTCAAGGATGTATGGGAAAAGGACAGTATGAACCGAGGAATTAAATCAAAGACACAAAGTATTTCATGGGGCAAGATAGGCAGGAGATTTAGCAATAAAGTTGAAATAAGATGGAGTGGAAAGAATGTTGAGAAGCTGAAAAGGGAATAATAAATGAATCCTTTTCAAACAGAAGAAAACACACAGAGTATGAATGATTCCCCAAGGCAGAGCATATAAAATGGATTCTACCTTTCTAACTTGAAAACATTCAACTAGAAATGTTTATGAATGAATGGTGAAACATAGCAATGTACATATGGAACAAAAAGGAGAGACATATGCTAAAACTCATACCACATGAATCCCACAAATAAAAGTTGCATCACTTTATTAATTCCCTGCCAAACTGTACAATGGAGTGCAGAGCTCACTACCACACTATTCCCCTACTTCTGAGTTTTCAGACTTCAGACTTTCAGCTCCTTACAAATTATTAACATTTACAATAAATAGCCAGATTTTGTGGGAATATAGATCGATGGAAAGGGGAGAAATCATAACTGAAGATGGAAAACCAAGAGCCAATAATCTCTCCGTAAAGGAAGAGCTGCATTACATCTAGTTAGTGAGAAGGCGAAACACTGTAACGTAGATCTCTTTACCACGTAACTGCAGATGTGATTGTTACGAATTTGGATCTCGACCTCTGATTTTTCGCTTTCCATTTTCCATTTGAAGAAAACTGACTTTTTATAATTCGCTTGTTTGAAACAGAAATGAAATGAAATTACGCCTTTCATGAAGGGAAAAATGTATTTTAAATGGGAAAAGGGAAGGGAGAGGTAGTGGGGTCCGCATCACAATCGGGATCAGGGGTTATCATCGCAATCACATCGGAGGTGGGGCGAGCACATCACAATATATACTTCTGATGCGATTAGATTAAACCATAGAAACTTTTTAAAAATGTAATAAAATGCGATTTGGGGAATTACAAAGGGGAAAGGGCCTTTGGTAATAGAAATGGGTGGAGGATTTAAATGGTGGGGCCCAAGGTGACAATCTCAATCGGAAGCGGGATCGGGAGCGGAAGAAATAGTGTATGGGAGCGAAGGATATCGCCGATTGTGACGAGCGATCAATCGCATCGGAGATCGGGAGGTGGGACGCGTTTGAAAGCACCATACAAAAGTTCCGATGCGATGGAGTACTTTAAAAACCTTTGAAAATCCTTTTATTGTTTTTACAAAGGGAGAAAGGGTTTTTTATTTGAATGGGGTGGAAGTACTGTATGGTGGGCCCAGGGGGTCAATCGAAATCGCAATATCGGAGTGGAGCGGGGGTAATCGCATCGGAAGAAAGGGATTTGCGATGCGATCGGAGAAGGGGGCGCGATCAATCGCATCGGAGTAATCAGAAAGGGACTTACGATGATGCGATCGGGTAATTGGAGGAGGGGCGCGATCGGAAGATCAAAGGAAGGGCTTGATCGGAAGATCGGAGGAAGTGATGCGATTGGGAGATCGGAGGAGGACTTGCGATTAATCGCATCGGAGGAAGATGCGATTAATGGATCGGAAGTTGTTGCGATTGGCGGATCTTTGCGATTGCGATGAAAGGCATGATATATATATATATATATATATATATATATATATATATATATATAACATAAAGTTTTGGAATTTTGATATAAGTTTTAAAGGCATGAAGGGGAAGTGGTTGGGAACGGCGGGGGGGAGTATATATATACGAACTTTTAAAATGTTTACCATAAGGTTTTTTCAACGGGAATGGAGGGGAAGTGGTTATGAAGGTGGGGACTTTATAATATAAAGTTTTTTTATTGTAAAGTTCTACGGGAAATGGAGGGGAAGTGGTTTGGGATTGGATTTAATATAATAATGTGATTTATAATTAGAAAGGGGGGAAAAGGGATTTTATTAAAGAAATATAAAACTTTAATAAAACAAAGTTTAAGGAAAAATGGGAAATAGGGGGTATAAGGACTTTTACTTCACTTACGCATAAATTTCAATCCAGAAGTCAGTTTTGAGAGTGTAGTATACCATTGGAAAGCTCTTTCCGGGATCTTTCTGCTGGATCTTCCTGGAAAATGATTTGATGCTGAACATGCTGTGAAAACTTCTCTGAAAGGCAGAGTGATGATCTTGTTGGAGATGACAGCTTCTGAATTGTGACTGAAAGGCAAAGTATTATGTTTTCACCTCAAAACATGGTTTTGAGGTGAAACTCGCATCAAACTGAATAAATGATATCTCTGATCTTCGTGGTGCTATAATTTTGAGTTTATTGACTTCCTAAGGACCTTGATGATATTTATTGACATTTGACTCATTAATTTGACCATGGTGAGACCTTAGAGACTAATGAGACCCATCCTATGACTTACTGATATGATTTTGAGAATGAAAGTGACTAATGACTGAAGACCATAGGGAGGAAAATCAGCAAGTACCTCGTGAGGGAAAACTGATAAAAAATAATACCATCAATGAATCCATGACCTAGCGGAACGGTGAAATTGATTCGGTATGAGACTCCTAATATGCAAATGCAAAAGAGAAATTTTGATGACTGATGACAGTATGACTAGAATGACACTAACATTGGCTCCAATGGGGATGGTAGCTCCTTGGAGGTGCCAAGAACACCGTAGACCAAGTAGCCTTATCCATTGGGCATGGAATCAAAAAAATGCTGAGAACTGACACAATGCAGACTGACACTGACTTCAAGACTAAGACTGAAAAACTAAAATAAATCCACACCATACACATATCATTCAAGCTTTATAGCCTTCACCTCGGGCCCCAAACTAGAATGATTGTGTACTTGAAATTTGATCAAAAGTAACATGGTATGTACAATGATGATGATAAAGATCCTGATCCGTCGTCTTCAACCATGGTAGTGCTTCAAAATCCTACCATTCACTGCTCCTCCAGGGAAATCCTGGCCATCCATTTCTGAGAGCAAGAAGGCATTCTGTCCTCTGTATGCTGAAATCCTGTATGGTCCTTTCCATAGATTGTCGAACTGACCATGCTTCCCTTTGTCTTCATTTCTAGCATCCCATTTCAACACTATATCATCCAGCTGAAACTTTTCTTCTTTTTCCTTCCTGTCATAGATCTTTTTAATATTTTCCTGCAACTGAATAGTGTTTTGTGACACTTCCTCTCTTGTTTGCTGAAGGTGGATCATTTGATTGATCCTTCACTGATTGTCATTGTCCTCGCTGCCAACTTCTTGCAATAATCTCATAACTGGGACTGTAAGGGATGTAGGAAAGATAGCATCAGTACCATAAACCAGCTCAAATGGTGACATACCTATTGATATTTTACTGCTAACTCTGTTTTCCCACAGTGCGTTGATGAGCTTTCGGTGCCAATTTCTTTTGTTTTCCTCCAGCATTTTCTTAATTATATTCACCAGCGATTTGTTAGATGACTCAGCCAGGCCGTTGCCTTGTGGATAATACGTGGTCGAATGGCCTAGCGCGATGTTGTATTTGTCACAAAAATCGATCATCTTCTTGGATCAGAACGCTGCTGCGTTGTCTGTTACGATTTTGCATGGGCAGCCAAAACGAGATAAAATATTCGACTCTAGGAATTGGATGATTACCGTGTCTGTTGCTTGCCTGGCTGGGACGACCTCGATCCATTTCGTAAAGTAATCTGTCCCTGTCAATATCCATCGGTGTTGTGCTGAGGACGCGGGATGAATTTCTCCTATGAAATCGAGCCCCCACTGCCGAAAGGGTGCGTTCACTGAAACTGGTTTCAAAGGGAGTGGAAGAAATTTCTTCTTCCCTTGGAAGATTTGGCATTCATGACATTTCATCACTGTCTTATATAAATCAGAAAATAATGTGGGCCAATAATATCCTGCTCTCAATACTTTGTTAGCTATAGTATTCCAGAACAAGTGACCGCCACAGTCGCCTTTATGAAAATCGTGCATTACCTTCTGCGCCTCTTCTTCAACCAAACAATTGAGCAGAACGCCTCCTGGATCTTTCCAATACAGAGCGCTGTCTAAAATGCAGTATTTTGTAGATTTTAGGTTAAGAGATCTACCCTTACTCTTAGACATGCCGGTAGGAGGTGACAAATGTTGTAGGACATAGACAATATCTGAATACCACGGGGACTGCAGAAAAATATCTGAAATTGGAACCATCAAACCTTCATCTTCATCTTCTGCCACTGTTGTTATGAGGTTTATATCTAGAGCACGCAGATTTGATTGGGCCATCAATTTCTCCAAGCCTTGGCCTTTGATCAAATTCGTGGGCTTGATCTCCAGATCGTACTCCAACATAGCTGCTATCCACTTACCTCTCCGACCTTCTGGATCAGTTTGCATCAACACATCCTTCACTGCTGCGTTAGGGACATATGCTATAGTATGTGAATGCATAATATAGACCCTGAAATCCTTCAATGCCTTGATAAGAGCCAATGCCTGTTTTTCAATAATATTATACCTCAAAGCAACATCTCTAATAGTTCTACTAAAAAAGGCAATTGGCTTTTCGATCTCGTCTCTCTTTTGCATTAAAACAACAGCTAAAGTATGCTCCAATGCAAACGAAAATATGATGAAGTCTTGAGTGTAGTCGGGACTGATCAAAACTGGGGCATTGGACAAAGCGAACTTTACCAGATTGAATAATTTGATAGCTTCTTCACTCCACTTGATAGTGCTGTCCTTCTTCAACATGTTAGTCATTTCCCTCAAATGTTCAGCCAGATTGGGTATAAATCGACGTAAGAAGTTCATCTTACCATTGAATGCTTGGATCTCCTTTTTGTTTCGTGGAAGGTATATGTGCTAAATTGCCTCCACTCTAGATGGATCGATGCGGATACCATCTTTAGAGATGATATGCCCTAGCAGCTTGCCTTCATCCATGGCAAAGAGACATTTCTTGGGATTGAGAGAAATTCCAAACTTTCTGCATCATTGAAAAACAACTCTCAAATGGTGCAAATGCTCATCATCTGATCCTGAAAACACTGTCAAATCATCCAAATAAATGACCAGAAAAACATCTTTTTCGTTGGCAAAAGCAATGTCCATTGCACGCTGGAAAGTATCTCTTGCATTCTTCAGTCCAAATGGAATTTTGGCATACTGGAAGGTTCCCAAGGGTGTTGTGAAGGTAGTTTTATCTTGGTCCTTCTCATGCACCAAGATTTGGTTGTAGCCTGAGTAGCCATCAAGTAGTGACATCTTGGATGCTCCAACTACTCTCTGCAGAATATGGTCCATTTTCGGAAGTGGATAATTATCCTTTAAGGAAGCTTTATTCAAGTTCCGAAAATCTATACACAACCTTATTTCTCCAGTCTTCTTACGTACCGGGACCAAATTTGAAATCCAGTCAGAAAATCTAATGGGGACTATAATACCAGCTTTGTACAATCTGTTTACCTCTTTTTCGATGGATGGCAGCAGCTTCAGATTGATTCTTCTCAGCTTCTGTCTGAATGGATTTTGATCCGGCTTGATAGGAATAGTATGCTGGATTATGTTCTTATCATACACCTTCAAATTTGAATAATCCCATGCAAATACATCAGAAAATTCAGAAAGCAACTTCACATACTTCTCCTTCATTTCAGGGGACAATGCCTTTGACAATTTCACGAACTTGGGCTGATCAGGTGTTCCAAGATTCACATCTTCAACTCCTTTCTCCATGGGCACCAAGCTTGGCTTCTTTGCCACATCGTCCTGATCAAATAGCTCCTCTAGAGGTATGAGACCTCTAGGAATTACATTATCTTTCAGCTGCAATATTTCCATCTATTTTGTTTCCAATTCTTGATCATCAACCACATACTCACCTTCTATGGGAGTGTCCTTGAATTTTCCATCACCCTGCAAAAATGCATTGATCTCATTATCATCCCAAAATACTTGCCAATACCTTAAATTTTCCAGAACATCTAGCCTATGTTTGACATGGATCTCAAAATTGTTGCTGGAGTTCATTGGAATCTTCAGGTTACTTGCAGAAGTGGCAAGAGAATCAACAATAAGATTCTGCATTCTGGGCACTGCTGTCAAAGTGTACTCTGGGAATGTCTTCAAAATGTCCAGAACTACATTTCTGTATGCCCTCAGTCTTGGATCTTTAGCTTGGTATTCTCCTTTAACCTGCTTGATTATTAACTCAGAGTCACCATACACAGAAATCCTTTTCGCCTTCAACTTCTTCAAGATTTTGAGGCCCGCAATCAGAGCTTCATAATCTGCTTCATTGTTGGTGCAGTCAAAAGCCAACTTATAAGCACATACTCTAACATTACTAGGGACTCTTTCAGGCTAGAAAACAGGGCTCCGAATCCATATTCCAATGCCTGCTCCATCCTTACCAACAGCTTCATCAAAGTCCATACCCCATAGGCTTTCTTCTTCTTCTTGTAGATGCTGAAATTTAGTTTCTTCCTTCTCTTTACCTTGGTTGATTTCTGGCTGTTCGCTGTCTTTTAGCTACTGGGGGACCGGAGGCTCAGAAGTACTTGCCGCTTTGTCCCTTTCCTGTTCGAGGACCTCTCTGAAATTTTCTGAAATCTCAGGTATCTCGTCCACTTGTACCAATTGAAAATCCTCATCATTTAAACCACCATCTGAATATAAGACAAAAGACTCCAAATCAGTGTGGATTGCATTGATGGGATGGTTTACTGGCTTGTCTTTGCTAGTAATCATATATTTCATTTTATTTTCCCTATATAACTTTCTCAACTGGCCAAATACATGGATTGTGGCATAAGAGAAGTCAAGCTGTATGGTTCCCTTAAGTTTTGCACCCCAAGACCTAGATAGAAGCATTCCAAACCGTGGTCGGACATCAGCAACAACTACATCCATCAAGACATTTTTGGCTGGGATTTGATCTAAAGTCACTACTAAGTCTTTGATAAGACCAGTACAATGGACCCTACTTGAGTCAAAAGAATACAAATCATGGTATTTTCTAGTAACATCAAGGCCTAACTTCTCCATGACAGCTTTGGGCATCAAATTATGCGAGGCCCCGGAGTCCAACATGGCGTTATGCAAGATAAACTCATGCAACCTAAGACTTAGGTAAAAGGGGGGAACTTCATTTTCTTCAGATTCTTCTGTGGCTGGACCAAAAATGAGTTCAGGGTAGTCATCTTCCACATTAGCCATATCAGAAAAAGGGTTAATTTGCAAGAATTTAGACACCTGAATTTTATATACACTATTATTCACCAACTCAGTTAGGGGCACAGACACTTTGAGTTTAGAAATTTCATTTTCTAAATTAAAGGAAGGATATTTTTCTACCTCTTTAATGGGAGGGTCTTTCTTCTTTGTTTTCTCCTTCGCTATGCTCTGCTGGCTTTTTTCATTTGCTGCATTCTCAGCTATGGGTGCTTTGCTGGATGTAGGATTGGCGAGCTCCTTTCCTTTCTTCTGTGCTTCGTTCTTCATTTGGAGTTCTTTTCTATTTTGAATGGGGCTGATTGAGACGTTTCTGTTCCTTAGAGAATACTGCCTTTGCTGGGCTGATAGAGCATTCATATACCCTCTCTGGTAGTCATCAGATTCTTCTTCTAACACCACTTCATTGGCCAAAATGAAATTTTCGTCCCCTTGAATGTCTGGAGTCGCCAATGTGTATTCTTCGTCTTCTGTGAGGAAAATGGGCTCACCATTAGCTGTGAAAAAATGATTGGTTTCAAACAGGGGATCATCGTCATCTGAGTCAGTCCCTTGCACGTAGTTCTGCTTCAATGGAGTTTTGATCTGTTGCTGTGTTGCCGCTTGGTCCTGCGCCCTCTGTTCTCTCTGTCTAATTCTGAATTGCGGCTGCTGTTGTTCTCTAAAATTCAGATTTCTTATTTGAGTTTCAGGTCTGTCGGAAATCGTCAATCGCTCAACCATCCTTTCCATTGTACGAATCAGAGTGTCCATATTGCTGTCTGAAGGGGAGGCTTCCTCTTTCATCACGAATCTCTTTTCAGTTCTGGCTCGAGCTCTTCTAGCCAGCAGATTAGCTTCAACGCTTACTGCTATCTTTTGCATGTCTTCAAGTGACGGTGGATCTCTTTCACGCAGTTGATTTTCCATATCGGTATCAAAACCATCCGGAAACTTCAGCAAAGTTGAATTTACAGGAGGTTTGAGGTTAGCCAGAATAGCATTGTATACAACATTGAACCTTAAACAATAGTCTTGCACAGTTTCCCCCATATTTCTTTTAATATTCTCATATTCAGACAGAATTTGGAGTGGGTTCTTTTTCACCTCCCACCAGTCTAAGAACTGTGTGTGTAACTCCTGTAAAGTGCGAATAGAGCCTGCTGGTAAGGCTCTAAACCATTTTCTAACTTCACTTCCGAAGCTTTGAATGAACAAACTAGTGGTTACATTCTCTTTCTCTACCTCATGAAGATCAAAAAAATCATTCATCTTGTCAACATGCTGCTGGGTTGTGATGCTTTGAGTGGCATCAAAGATTGGAATTTTACTCTGATAGTCAGCAGGCATATCATTGAGGACCTGGGGTAAAACCAGGGGTGCATACTGGGCAGCCATGATTTTGGGAGGATTTACAATAGTGTTTGCAGTACTGGAATTTGAGGGAGGTGTTGATGGAGGAGATGAAAACTGGGAATTGACTGATGGGAATGCTAATGAATCAGGAGGCTGGAATGCTGGCCCTGATGATTATGAAACCTCGGGAATGTTAGTTACAGTGATGGACTGAGGAGAGTTCAAAATGTAGTCATCAATGGAGGAATTTTCTCTCTGAACTTCAATATCCACAAGGAACTCCGGATCTAGAACCGCGTCTTCAAGTGCAGTTTCAGACTTGTTTCTAAACAAAGAAAGCTCAAAAATCTCATCAAAAGAAAGCTCTTCTGCAAAAAACCACTCACTGGGCCAAGTATGGGACCTGAAAATAGGTGTAGGACTTAGCGATCCCTCTTGTCTTCTTACTATTCTTGGGATAAGATTTGGATTTTCAAACACATGGGGAGGGTTTGGATCAGGATTAGCCCTTGTATATCTTCTTGAAGCCAGTGTGGTCAACTTACTACTGTACAATATTTATATCAGCCTAGAAAATTTTGAAATATCATCATTGAGACTTTACAAGAAAAATGTTACTAGGGTGATGAATCTTCTATGCAAAAATTTTGTAGTTCCCCAGCGGAGTCGCCAGAGATGTTAGCACCCAATCTGAACCTCAGGCTGAAAAAGGAAAATCAGGGTAACAACTAAACCACGCTCAGCCTTGTAGCTAGCCCTACAAGGATAGGAGAGGGCTCTCTCCATAGAATAGATATTCAATAACACAATAATGAACTGATTTTAGGCTAGATATATAAATGTGGAAAGGGGGTTTTGATAATTGACTGAAATTTCAGGGATGTATGGGAAAAGGACAGTATGAACCGAGGAATTAAATCAAAGACACAGGGTATTTCATGGGGCAAGATAGGCAGGAGATTTAGCAATCAAGTTGAAATAAGATGGAGTGGAAAGACTGTTGAGAAGCTGAAAAGGGCATAATAAATGAATCCTTTTCAAACAGAAGAAAACACACAGAGTATGAATGATTCCCCAAGGCAGAGCATATAAAATGGATTCTACCTTTCTAACTTGAAAACATTCAACTGGAAATGTTTATGAATGAATGGTGAAACATAACAATGTACATATGAAACACAAAGGAGAGACATATGCTAAAACTCATACCACATGAGTCCCACAAATCAGAGCTACATCACTTTATTAATTCCCTTCCAAACTGTACAATGGAGCGCAGAGCTCGTTGCCACACTATTCCCCTACTTCTGAGTTTTCAGACTTCAGACTTTCAGCTCCTTACAAATGATTAGCATTTACAATAAATATCTAGATTTTGTGGGAATATAGATCGATGGAAAGGGGAGAAATCATAACTGAAGATGGAAAACCAAGAGCCAATAATCTTTCCGTAAAGGAAGAGCTGCGTTACATCTGGTCAGTGAGAAGGCGAAACACTGTAACGTAGATCTCTTTACCACGTAACCGCAGATGTGACTGTTACGAATTTGGATCTCGGCCTCTCACTTTTCGCTTTCCATTTTCCGTTTGAAGAAAACTGACTTTTTGTAATTCGCTTGTTTGAAACAGAAATGAAATGAAATTACGCCTTTCGTGAAGGGAAAAATTTATTTTAAATGGGAAAAGGGAAGGGAGAGGCAGTGGGGTCCGCATCACAATTGGGATCGGGGGTTATCATCGCAATCGCATCGGAGGTGGGGCGGGCGCATCACAATATATACTTCTGATGCGATTAGATTAAACCATAGAAAATTTTTAAAAATGTAATAAAATGCGATTTGGGGACTTGCAAAAGGGAAAGGGCCTTTGGTAATACAAATGGGCGGAGGATTTAAATGGTGGGGCCCAAGGTGCAAATCGCAATTAGAATCGGGATCGGGAGCGAAAGAAATAGTGTATGGGCGCGAAGGATATCGCCGATTGCGACGAGCGATCAATTGCATCGGAGATCGGGAGGTGGGACGCGTTTGAAAGCACCATACAAAAGTTCTGATGCGATGGAGTACTTTAAAAACCTTTGAAAATCCTTTTATTTCTTTTACAAAGGGAGAAAGGGTTTTTTATTTGAATGGGGCAGAAGTACTGTATGGTGGGCCCAGGGGGTCAATCGCGATCGCAATATCGGAGTGGAGCGGGGGTAATCGCATCAGAAGAAAGGGATTTGCGATGCGATCGGAGAAGGGGGCGCAATCAATCGCATCGGAGTAATCGGAAAGGGACTTGTGATGATGCGATCGGGTAATCAGAGGAGGGGCGCGATCGAAAGATCGGAGGAAGTGATGTGATCGGGAGATCGGAGGAGGACTTGTGATTAATCGCATCAGAGGAAGATGTGATTAATGGATCAGAAGTTGTTGCGATTGGCGGATCTTTGCGATTGCGATGGAAGGCGAGATATATATATATAACATAAAGTTTTGGACTTTTGATATAAGTTTTAAAAGAACGAAGGGGAAGTGGTTGGGAACGACGGGGGGGAGTATATATATATATATATATATATATATATATATATATATATATATATATATATATATATATATATATACAGACTTTTAAAATGTTTACCATAAGGTTTTTTCAACGGGAATGGAGGGGAAGTGGTTATGAGGGTGGGGACTTTATAGTATAAAGTTTTTTTATTATAAAGTTCTACGGGAAATGGAGGGGAAGTGGTTTGGGATCAGATTTAATATAATAATGTGATTTATAATCGGAAAGGGGGGAAATGGAATTTTATTAAAGAAATATAAAACTTTAATAAAACAAAGTTTAAGGAAAAATGGGAAATAGGGGGTATAAGGACTTTTACTTCACTTAAGCATAAATTTCAATCCAGAAGTCAGTTTCGAGAGTGTAGTATACCATTGGAAAGCTCTTTCCGGGCTCTTTCTGCTGGATCTTCCTGGAAAATGATTTGACGTTGAAAATGCTGTGAAAAATTCTCAGAAAGGAAGAGTGATGATCTTGTCGGAGATGACAGCTTCTGAATTGTGACTGAAAGGCAAAGTATTATGTTTTCGCCTCAAAACATGGTTTTGAGGTGAAAATCGCATCAAAATGAATAAATGATATCTCTGATCTTCGTGGTGCTATAATTTTGAGTTTATTGACTTCCTCAGGACCTTGCTAATCTTTATTGACATTTGACTCATTAATTTTACCATGGTGAGACCTTAGAGACTAATGAGACCCATCCTATGACCTACTGATATGATTTTGAGAATGAAAGTGACTAATGAATGAAGACCATAGGGAGGAAAATCAGCAAGTACCTTGTGAGGGAAAAATGATAAAAATTACTACCATCAATGAATCCATGACCTAGCGGAACGGTGAAATTTATTCGGTATGAGACTCCTAATATGCAAATGAAAAAGAGAAATTTTGATGACTGATGGCAGTATGAATATAATGACACTAACACCACTATCCCTGTCTTTGGTGGCCAGGAGAGGAGGCTGTATCGGGAAACTAGATTTTTCAAGACAGTTACCAAGGCAGACGACTCAGTTAATTCTCCAGTTTATAGCAGGGAGGGAGATTTATCATGTTTGATGCTGGAGGAAGATCAAGAGTATGCTCACGAACCATCATTCTACCAGATCAAGACTGATCAGTCCATACATAGTCATGAAGCAGAAATCTGGACACTTCATTTTGATGGAGCAAACTACAGAGAAGTTAATGGGGCTGGGGTATTATTGATTTCTCCATCAGGCCAATGGGTCCCTTTGTCTTTCGAGCTGGAGTATGAAGCCACTAATAATGTGGCTAAGTATGAAGCACTTCTGTTAGGGCTGCAGACAGCCAGGAGCATGAACATACAAAGTCTAAAGGTTTTGGGAGATTCAGAACTAGTGGTCAGACAAGTGAAGAATCAGTGCCAAGCCAAAAATCCTAGGCTAAGGGCTTATAGGAATGAAGTTTGGGATCTGGTGGAGAATTTCTTCTTGGCATTAAATATCCAGTTCATGCCCCGGGAGCAGAATAGGATGGTAGATTCCCTTGCAGTGGTTTCCAGTACCTTCCGTCCACCTCAGAACCCTCTCCTGAGATATGAAATTGAGGTACGGTATCGACCATCAATCCCAGACAACATGAAACATTGGCAGGTGTTTGAGGATGAAGAAAAGGTGAAAATATTCCTGGAAACAGCTGGGGAATTTTCCAACATGGAGATTGATACTTGTGAGGAAGAAGAGGCTGAAAACACTTCAGGAGATAAATGGGAGGAAAGGGTGGCTAGCCACAAGGTTTTGCAGTTGAAAGGGAATGTCATTCCCTGAGGACTAGTGCCCTTAGAAAGGTTGTTTAACAAGAATGATGTCCCCCTGCATCCAAACAAATTTGCGGAGGAAAATCAGGTAGAAGATCTTAATCTTGGCACTGACGCTGATCCCAAAATCGTGAAGTTGTCCAAGAAGGTCCCAGGAGAATATAAAGAGCTCTACCAGAAATTATTCCAGTCATACAAAGATGTGTTTGCATGGTCTTATCAGGACTTGAAAACTTTCGATATTAGCATCATGCAACACAAAATTCCTCTGAAAGGAGATGCAAAGCCGCACAAGCAGAAGCTTAGACAGATTAACCCTCTGCTGCTCCCTTCCATAGAGAAAGAAATTAAGAAGTTATTGCAGGCTAAAATAATTGTGCTATTGAGGTACTATGAGTGGGTGGAAAATTTAGTCCCTGTCCGGAAAAAGAATGAAGAAATAAGGCTGCGTGTTGATTTCAGGAATTTGAATCGAGCATCCTTAAAGGATAATTACCCACTGCCCAAAATGGATCATATCCTGCAGAAAGTGGTGGGAGGTTCTCGGATGTCGATGATGGATGGTTTCTTGGGTTACAATTAGGTGGCTGTACCACCAAAAGATCAGAAGAAGATGACCTTTACCACACCATGGGGTACGTTTACGTATGCTAGGATGCCTTTTGGGTTGATTAATGCAGGGGCCACTTTTCAAAGGGCCATGGACATTGCCTTTGTTGGGGAGAAAGATAAGTTTGTGGTGGTCTATCTCGATGATATCACTGTGTTTTCAAAGGATGATGCCGAGCACATTGAACATTTGCGTAGAACTTTTGAGAAATGTAGAAGGTATGGTCTCTCTCTCAATCCACAAAAATCGTTATTTGCATTAGAAGAGGGCAAGCTTTTGGGACATATTGTAACCAAAGATGGGGTAAAAATAGATCCTAAGAGAGTAGAAGTTATAAATGGCATTTCTCTTCCCAGAAATAAAAATGAGGTGCAGGTTTTCCTAGGGCGCATTAACTTTTTGAGGAGGTTTATCCCTAACTATGCAGAGATAGTTAGACATATAACTGACATGCTGAAGAAAAATAATGAGGTAAAGTGGTCTCAAGAATCACGAGAAGCCTTTTCCAGGATAAAAAATGCCTTTGCTGAAGCCCCTGTGCTAGCTGGACTTGAATATGCCAAACCTTTCATGATATTTTCATTTGCATCACCTCTTACAGTGGCAGTTGTTTTATTACAGAAAAATGAAGAAGGGTATGAGCAGCCCATCTCTTTCTTCAGTCAGGTGCTCCGTGATGCAGAGCTGAAATATAACATATTAGAAAAGCAGGCATATGCCTTGGTGAAGTCTCTTAAAGCATTTCACATGTATGTCTTGCAGTCCCATATCACTGCGTTTGTGCCTACAGCAGCTATTAAAGATATTCTTATCCAGGGAGATAGCGAAGGAAAAATAGGGAAATGGATTTCCAAAATACAAGAATATGAGCTAGACATTCGCCCTACCAAACTAATCAATGGACAAGGGTTAGCCAAAATCCTGTCTGAATCAAACTGTCAGGCTCTGGGTATAAATTTGTCCATGATAGCAAATGAGGAGTCTGAGAAGAAAGAAGAGCCACATGGAGTAGAGATAGCTTTCCAGAAGACACATATGAAGTACCTCATCAGCCCATGGTATAAGGAGATAGTGGAATATCTTCTAACACTCAGCTTCCCACCTAGCTGTGACAAAGCTAAATACAGAACACTGAGGTTGAGATCACATCAGTAAGTTGTTGCAAATGGTCGGCTGTACTGGTGAGACCCCTCAGGCATCCTGCTTCTGTGTCTCATAGAAGAAGAGGTAGAGAGTATAATGGCTGAGTTTCATGAAGGAATCTGTGGGGGTCATTACAGTTGGAGGGCTACTGCTCACAAAATCCTGAAGGCTGGTTTCTTCTAGCCCAAAGTCTTTGGAGATGTGTTTGCCCAGGTTAGAGCTTGTGAGAAATGTCAGAGGTTTTCTGAAAGACAGAAGCTAGCACCTATGCCCATGATTCCGGTTCATGTGGATGAACCATTTCAGCAATGGGAATCGACTTTATAGGTGAAATACACCCACCTTCAAGTGGCCAGCATAAGTGAATATTAACGGCCACAGATTATTTCACAAAGTGGGTGGAAGCTATACCTGCCAGGAACACAACAGATGCCATGGTAATAAAATTTATGGAAGAAAACATCATATCCAGATTTGGATGCCTTGCCAGGATAGTGACCGACAACACACAGGCCTTTAAATATGAAAAGTTTGTCAGCTTCTGCCAACAGCATAATATTGCATTAGGTCACTCTACGGCCTATTAACCACAAGGAAATGGCCTGGCAGAGTCCTCGAATAAAACCCTGGTGAGAGAACTGAAGAAGGAAATCAATGAAAATCAGAAAAATTGGGATTCCCAGTTGAAGTTCGCTCTATGGGCCAACAGGATTACTTGCAAGAGAGAAACTGGGAAGTCCCCATATGAATTAGTATATGGGAGGGCAGCAATATTCCCTGTACAGTTAGCCTTACCAGTAGCCCGATTCATGCAAGAAATTCAAGAAGAACCCGATGATGTGACCAGGAGGATCAATCAGCTGGTACAGTTAGAAGAAACGCGGAACCAGGTAAGTCAGAGGTTAACTGAATATCAAGAGAAGATGAAGGACCTTTTTGATCAACATGCCAAGGATGGGAAGTTGCAGATTGGGGATTTGGTGCTCAGATGGGATATTCGAAGAGTTGAAAAGGGGAAACACGGTAAATTCGACCCCTTCTGGTTCGGCCCCTTTAAAATTGTGGAACAAGGGGGAAAAAACACTTTCAGGTTGGAAAATTTATAGGGATACTTGCTCGATGCCCCTGTAAACAGTCAGTTCCTCAAACCTTACTTCTAGTTCTGATTCATGTCGAGAAAGCCTGATGTATCATATTGTAAATTAGTTTTCTGTTTTCATTTGTGTTCGAATGATGTGTGTGTCGTGATGAATCATGAAGAGATAAATGAAAAGAGATGAAGAGTGGTGCCCACACAGAAGATTAACAAGTGGTCTACGAAGTTCTTGACACACCCAAGGATGAACGTGCCATCCCCAGGTGGAGCCAATGTTGATCATGTTAGCCCCCTATTAATTTTTGACAAGCAAACAGGGGGTCAAACTGTCTCTGAGCTTTCAAGGAATGCATTTCTGCTGAAAACACATCATCCTTGAAATCCCTTTATTCCCTTTGTCCTTTGATGAATCCCCACTGCTTTTTCTAGTTAAAAACCTCTCTGTTTCTGTGAAGATGAATGCCCAAAAAGGCCTCCATTTCCCTTATTTTATTCCCACTAATCCTCTGTTTCAACACCATTTTCCCCTCCCCTAATTCCTTATTAATCCCTCATTGATCATTCAATTCCCCTTTTTAACCTTACGAATACCCTTGGTTTTTCTCAAAATCCCTTCATTCCCCTTACCGTTACCCCTTTTGGGCCTCAAAATGCACCAAAAATAAGCCAAAAATAACCTTTTGCATACGAGGCTTTAGCCCCTTTTTAGCCAGCCCCTTAACCACTTCCCCATATGCCCCGAGCGCCGAGACCAAGTGCTTAAGCCTTGGGTGCGTTATCGCAATCGAAAGTTTTCGCAGGGCACATTTCCTTTGTTCCTCTTGTTTTCCCCGATGCGATTGGACTGTGGTCTATCAGCTCCCGCAGTGATCCCTGCCGTTGATATATTAAGATCCGATGGCCCAACGCTAATCGCACCGCGCCCATCGCTTCTTCCCTTTCCTCCCTACGATTGCCTGCCGACCGTCGATCTCCCCGCCAGATCCGACGGCCCAGCGCTAATCGCGTCGCGCCCGTCGTTCCTGTCCATCCACTCTTCCGATTTCATCAAAGCCGTCAATCTGTCTCCATATCAGACAACAGTCGTTTAATCACATCCCCACTTCAATCGCAATCAGAACTTCTTACTGTGCCGCCCCCCCTTCCCTTCCGATTGCGATCTCCCGATCTGGTCATAGCCGTCCATCTGATCAGATCCAACGACCCTCATTTCTCTCGCTCCGCCTCTTTTCCCCCATCCATCTTCTCGCTGATTTGATCTCCGCCGTTGATTCCCTTCACGATCCAACGACTGGCGCTCAATCGCACCATCGTCAATCGGAACTTTTTAAAGGTGTCACCCTCTGTCTCTCCCGATTGCGATTCGCTGATTCAATCGTGACTGTCCATTTGATCCAAGATCGAAGGTCCACATCGCATCACACTTGCACCCATATTTCTTCATCGGAGCCTCTTTTAACTGCATCATTTAACCTCCGCTGTTGATCGCCTCCTGCGATCCAACGGCCCAAAGCTAATCGCCCTCCCCCTTAGCCGGGTCCCACCATCAAATGGCTCGCATTCATTCGTTTCCATCGCTTTTCTTTGTAAATCTACCCAAATGCTAAACTTTTGGTTTCAACGATTATTCTGGTCTCTTCCGCCAGTTTTCGCCTTCATTCACCATTTCCGCCACCATTCCACAGGTTTTCAAAGCATCTCTTCCGCCATATGGATTTTATAATTGGTTTATTTTATGATGCAGGTTTTAGAAGAGTGGTTAACTCACCCTGTATTCCATAATCACAGTGACTGTGGTTTAGAACACAGAGAGGCCATTTCATCAACATCCAAATATAGCAGCAAGTCAGAGTAGCAGTGTCAAAGACCTGCCACGGCAGGAACGAAAGATTGAAGACAATTTGGGGATTTCGGCTAATATTGATTATCAATAGCCCATCCTCCAAATTAAATCAGAATTAAAGAAATTCATGAAAAGCTACAGGCAGAAAAGCCTCTACTACCACATCAGAGGCAAATTGATTCCTCTCAGCCAACATTCCGCCATCGGTGACAATGACCGCCTCAACTCCACCTCGTCAGCGAGCATCGTCAATTCATGATTCGGCCCTAGTGGCCTTTTACTTCCATTTTAGTTTGTTACTTTTAAATTTCGAGTGGAATTCACATTCCACTCCTACATTTTACCTTCTGTCAGAAACTGTTATTTGATATTTTTGTTTAAAACAGCTGTGAGCTCAACTGTCAATGATGAGATGCCCCAATTCCTCATCATGAATTTTGGTTTTTTTTTATGGAGATCTCAAACTGTTTTCCAGCAAGCGAGGAAGATATTTTTCCCAAAAATATCTTCTCATTCATGTTTTCTGAGGCTTCTATATAAGCAAGATCGGAAGAGAAAAACGGGTTCTAGATTTTTTGAAGAATTTTGCTTTGTAAGAATTTTTGTATGCTTGTTGTTGAAATCTCAATAGAAATGTGAAGAGCCCGTTGGGTCTCATCGAGAAGAAGTTTTATTTTAAGTGAGGATTCTGGTCTTAATGTTTTATAGTATGTAACTCTGCCTTATGTGACATTGTTTGATTTTTCATTTCACCATTTTCACTTCTCTTATATCATGTTCTGGAATGCAAGTGGCTCACTAGCTTTGGTATAAATTTATCACCATTGATACTTATACTTAACTAGTCTAGCGCTTTAAATATGGCTCAGGCATGATATGCTGTTTCACTTTCCACTTCACTCATGTTTCCTCTATATTAAGTACCGTGGGATGTTATTCTTTGAAAGCTATTGAAATGCATGGATTCTTATCTTATTAATCCCATCTCATGTTTAGATATGATTACGGAATTCCATCTCATTAGTAGTTAGTATTCCTTCTGTATTTTCTACACAGCAACCGTAGTCTGATTTTTAAATCTCTGTAAAGAATTTTAGAACCCAACCCTCCTTACAGAAAGCTGTCTTTGAGTTGTATGATGCATCTATATTAAGGATTCACTCCTTTCCTCTGCAACGTCTTTTCATTATGCTGAATCTGTGAGTATTCTGGTTCAATCTATATTGCACCTCCTTGTAAAAGTTGAAGTAGTAAAGAGCCTCATATTGATAATCGTCTTGAAATATACCTTATGCTCCTTACTATATAAGATGTCCTAGGCACTGGTCTTTTAAAACTCAAGGCTGTCTCTAGGAATGACAACACGTTCAATATCGAGATCCTCAAAAGAAAGAAAAAAGTGTGTTTTGTGTTTTTTAAATTGTATAACTTTTGTTTAAAAAAATTAGTTTGAAGTGATTCCAAAGGGAATATTGAAGCATTGATATCAGTATTAGGTTCTATAGTGCCTCCCAAAAATAATTCCACACCCATTAAGCCCTCATAAAGCTCTACTATGATGCATGAAGAGGAAGAAGTGCAACATGATATATCAAAATTACGAGACCAAGTGAAAAAAATTTCGCTCTCACAAAAAGTAATAAAAAATGAAATGGAAGCAAAGATGGATGGTGCGAAGAAAGGCATGGAATCTAAGATGGATGGTTTGAAGAATGACATGGATGGCATGGAAGCTATTATCGATGGTAAAAAAGAAAAATTGAAAGGTAACATGGAAGACATGAAGAATGGTCTAAAAACAGATATGGAAGGTTTGAAGGAATGTTTGACAAAGTTACTACAAGAAATGATTCCTAATGGCGAAAGGGTAGTAGATGAAACTCATGATGAGAACACAAGAAATGATAATCATGATTTCATAGACTCTAATGTTGGATTTAAGACCCACCATATTCTGAAGATCGATATAAGGAAGTATGATGGAAATGATCCGATAACATGGATACGACAAACGGGGAAATAATTTGAGCTCCATAATGTGAAACACACACAAAAGGTACAGATTGCAACTTTATAGTTAGAAAAAAATCAATTTGTCTGGTATTGATGGATTTTTTATTGTAAACCACTTGTCACTTGTTCAATTTTTATGGAGGAAATGATAGCACATTATGAGGATACAAAGAGCAACACCTTCTTTAGCCAATTGATAAATCTCAAACAAAAGGGTTTAATGATGGAGCACATTGAGGAATTCCAAAATTGAATATAAGGGTAAATAATATTCCATAGGAACATAGGATTGATGTCTTCATAGGGACTTTGAAGGATAACATCCAACATGAGGTTCACCTTTGGGAACCTGATTCATTGGAAAAGGAATTTAGGGTGGCAAGAAAAGTTGAAAGAAAAATTATGGAAACAAAGAAGTCTACCAATCACAACTATAAAGATGGAAATGTTGCTGCTCCTACCCATCCACAACCTACAAGCTTGACACCACAAAAATGGGAGGAAAAATAGAAAAAGGGCTTTGTTAAAGTTGTGATAGAAAATACACTAATAGTCATAAGTGCACCAAGAAGAAATGATTTTACATAGATTGTGAGGAGGAGGAAGAAAAGGAACAAGAAACATCAAAAGAGGAGGATATACACCATGAAACAAACCCAGAGAAGGAATAAATGAATTCAATCATATCTTGTAATGCATTGGCAGGAATTACCATCCCTCAAACTCTCAAGATAGAAGGATATATATATATATATATATATATATATATATATAAGAAGGTAATAGTGCTGATTGATTCAGGTAGTACACATAATTTTATTCATTTTAAGATAGCCAAGGAATTGAATTGCTTCCTGTATCCAGTACCAAAATTTCAAGTGATGGTTTCAAATGGAGGAATTATAAATTGCTCTATAAAGTGCCATAATATAAAGCTTATTATGGGGGAATATGTCTTTAATAGTCCAATTATTTCTATTCCAATGGGTGGTGTTGTTGTACTAGGAGTCCAATGGTTACAATCTTTGGGGAATATAGCTTTTAATTTTCAAGAAATTTTCTTGAATTTTTTTTTGGGAAGGAAAGGAAGTTGAATTACGGGATATCATAGGGAAACCTGTAAGGATAATTAGCTCTAATGTCATGAAAAATATTTTGAAGAAATAAAAACGAGGCATAATTGCAAAATAATGCTCACTACAGGTTCAAACATCAAAATCCTCTATTTCTCCAGATCTCCAAAAAGTATTGGACAATCATTCCAAGGTGTTTGAGACTCCCAAAGGCCTCCCACCTATTCGTGATCATGATCATGCTATTCATATGATTCCAATAAGTGTTCCTCCAAACATCAGGCCTTACAGATATCCCTATGCCCAAAAGAGTGAAATTAAACGTATGATTGCATAAATTCTAGGGGCTGGTATAATTCAACCTAATCAAAGTTATTTCTCTTCTCCAGTAGTATTGGTGCACAAGAATGATGGATTATGGCGCATGTGTCCAAATTATAGGGAGCTCAACAAGCTCACTATTAAAGATAAATTTCTCGTTCCTGTCATTGATGAATTATTGGATGAATTACATGGAGATTGTTTCTTGGTGTATAATTTATTATAAACCATAATTTAATGAGGTCATTCCAAGAATTTATGGGCTTCCTAAGATTCATAAAGATGGGGTTACCCTTAGACCAATTGTCAATACCATTGGATCCCCCACCTATGAACTGGAAAAATAGGTCGCAAAAATTCTCAAGCCTCTTGTTGGGAACACTGAATCCTTCATTAAGGACTCAAGTGACTTAATTAAGCTTATTAAAGAAGAGAGGGTGGAGGAGAGCGACATCATGGTATGCTTTTATGTGGTTTCACTGTTTACCAAAATCCCTTTAGATGAAGCAGTGGAGGTTATTAATGAGGTCACGGATCTTGAAACAGCCAAGCTTGCTGAGATTTGTTTATGATCCACCTTCTTCAGCTTCCAAGGAGAGTTCTATGAGCAGGTATTTGGTGTCGCAATGGGATCGCCACTCTCACCTATTGTGGCAAACTTATTTATGGAAAGCTTAGAAAAGAAAGCCCTAGCCTCCTTTCCCTTAAGTCCAGATTGGTGGAAAATATTTGTAGATGACACTAACATAAAGTGGTCGCATGGTAGGGAGAATCTCGATAAATTATTCAATCACCTCAACTCAATTTCCTCAGAAATTAAGTTTACCACGGAGATGGAAGAAAACATGAGCATTCCTTTCTTGGATGTCCTGGTTATCAGAAAAGAATATGGAACATTAGAGAATCGGGTTTTTAGAAAGAAAACCCATACTGACATCTACTTTCACGCTGAGTCTTACCATCATCCTGCTAAAAAATTTGGCGTCCTTAACACTCTTGCTGTAACAGCCCTGAGGATATCCAATGAAGAGAACCTAGAAGAAGAAATCTTTCACTTGACATCTGTTTTCTTGGGTATAGGGTATAAGGAAAGAGAAATTAGAAAATCCACAAATAGAGAAAAAAGTACTCTCGTATCCAAGAGATGCCAGGATCCTCAGGAGAGCGGTGGAAGGGTTTTTCTGCCATACATTAAAGGTGTGACAGATAAGATTTCTAGGGTTTTGGAAAGGAGTGACATTTTTGCACAATTCTCAGTAGCAGGAACCATTAGACAAAATATGCACTCAGATAAAGATAACATTAGTCAGGGGTAGCTTAAAGGGGTTTACAAGATTGACTGCTCATGTGGGAAGAGTTATATTGGTGAAACTGGGCGCTCTCTTCAAAAGTGTCTGAAAGAGCATGGTGCTGATATTAAACATGAGCGATCTCAAACCTCGGCTCTTGCCGATCACTCCTCGAAAACAAAACATCACTTACGTCTTGAGGATGCTAAAATCATTGCAAGGGAGGAACACTATCAGAGACGAAAGATTAGAGAAGCGGTGGAGATTATAAAACACCCGCATAACATCAACAGGGACAGAGGATTCAAGATTAGTGACAGTTGGTGACCTCTAATTAAACAAATTTTCTCCTCAGGTTCGTCCTCATCCTAGGTATAGTTTCACAGGTTTGCTTCTTCTCCTTATTAGTAATCAGTTTAGGGTCGTGTCAGTAACAAACACTTATTATTTCACTCACTCGTAATAATTATTTTTATTAATTAATAATTATTATTAGTAAATGGAAGTAAATTATAATAAAAATTCAAATAAAATTAATTTATTTTTTATTTTTAAATTATTAGGATTTAATTAATAAAATTCATTAGTAGAATTAATATTTATAAATTATTATGGTTTATTTATTAACATATATTTAAATAGTTATATTATTATTTAGAATTAAATAAACATAAGTATTCTTCATATTAATGTTATTTAATAAATTACGCTTAAATTAATAATTTGATGATACTATTTTAGGTAAAATTTAGGTAATAAATTAAAAAACTCAAGGTTTATTTATAATTTTTTTTTAGAAATTAATTTAGAAAATTTGTAACAAATTATGAAATTAATATAAAAATTAAAAATTTTTAAAAACTTTTTAAAATAATATATTATTATTATTTTTTAAATAATAAATTAAAATTTTAAATTAGGGTTATTATATTATAATTAAAATTAATTTAGTAGCACTTAGGGTTTATAATAAATTAAAAAAATATCAGAGATTAAAGAAACATTGGTCTCTCAGTTGTTGGCTATGCTGTGCCCTAGCCGACGCTGAGCAAAATGCAGCGCTGCTCATGACCTACAGTTCACATGGCTACCCCAGAGCTGCTGCCCTCACCCTCTGCTACAGATGCAACTTCGAACAATCAACAACCAGATGAGGAATAAGCTACTTTTGCCTCTTTAATCAGTTCTTTGAGACCCCAACGAACCAGACCAACAGCCACAAAATTTGTAAAAAAATTGGAATCCATTCCATAAATATCTCTACCTACATCTATCCAAAGGAAAGACACGATCTCTCTGGCGGAAAAAGGAATAGCGGGTCAATTTATAGGACTGTGGCCGTCACCCAAAATAGTGTAGAAATGGGTGGAGAGGAACTGGATCCAGTTTACATAAGGAAAAATCAACATACAATTCCGCGGCAGGGGATACTACAAATTTCATTTCGAGACCAAAAGTGATCGAGATCTCATATTTCGAAGTGGGCCTTACTTTATGGATACAAGGGGCTTATTTTACCTTAACCGATGGACTTCGGACTTTGATCTAGAACTAGATGTTACCAACGCTGTACAAGTATGGGTCAGATTGCCGCACCTTCCTCTCCACTGTTGGAGCGATGACTCGGTTCGTGCAATAGGAAAAAGAGTGGGAAAATACATCGACAGAAGTGAACCCAAAGATAACATGTAGGCATGCGCAAGAGTCTGTGTTGAGGTGGATTTAGGAAAGGGCCTCCCGGAAGCTGTCAATATCAAGGTGGACAACTGGATCCACATTCAACATCTGGACTACAAGAAAATCCCCTTCAAATGTAAGGTATGTCATGAATACAGTCATTTCGCCAATATATGTAGTAAAAGAGAGGAACCTGAAAAAAATACAGAAGAAACCTCAGATCCAAAATGGGAAAAAGTAAAAAAGAAGAAGACAACTTCAAAACCCATTTCAGGCCCTCATCCCCCTCCTCCACCGGGATCTCCGCTCCCTTCTCAAACAACCTCCCTTATGGGGACAAACCCTTTTGACATCCTCTCATCTGCCCTCATTCCATCAGATCTGATCTCCACCTCCTCCCCTATACCCACTCTCCTCACATCCCCCATCACTACCCCTCCAGGCTCCCCTCATCAGGCAGACAAGCCCCTCTCTCATAACCTAGACCGAATCCTAACAAGAAACCAAACAAAAGAAACCCCTCAAAACACCGAGAACACAAAGAAAGTTGGAAGGAGATCAAACAAAGAAAAAAGGGATGAAGAAGCAGCCAAAGATATCTCATTGGGAACACAACAGGGGCTGGAGAATTTTCTAGAAAAAGGACCAAAGAATAAAGAAAAGGTATAGCAAGCAAACAAAGGGAGGGGTCCTACGACCACCCATAATAGTAAATAATGATAGCTGTCTCTTGGAATTGTAGAGGGTTGGGTCATCCCTCCAAAATTAACTTTTTAAAAGACCTGATTAAAAGTGAAAAACCTGACATCCTCTTAATTCAAGAGACAAAGCTAAGCAGTCAAGAAATTTACACGATCATAGAAAAATCTAGGATTTATGAAGGACAAGCAATATCTGCTACTGGATTTTCAGGAGGGATAAGCACTATATGGAAAAAAGGGAAATGGAAACTGCATCAACACACAAAAAAATAACACTGGATAAACACTAAATTGGAGAATGTTGAAAGTAGCAGGAAATCCAACATCTACAACATATACTCCCCCAATCACTATAAGGACAAGGAAAGATGCTGGAAAACCTTAAAATATAGCATTGGGGATGACCATGAAGACAACCTTATTGTTGGGGGAGATCTAAATCTAATTCTCAAAGCTGAAGAAAAAAGAGGAGGGAATTTCTTGCCGGATCCAAGCAGAGAAAATCTAGAAGAGATAATGGAACAGAGAAACCTTCTTAACATCCCCCTAAAAACGGGAAATACACCTGGGAAAATAGAAGAATAGGCAAGGCAAACATCAAGTAAAGGTTAGATTAGATCCTCATCCGAGATAAGATGATAATCAACTAGAGTAGAGCGACTTCCAGAATTATTCCTTCAGCAGCATCTGATCATAAACAAGTACTAATGGAGCTTGACATGGCTGAAAATTATGGACCATTTCCTTTTAGATATAACCAACTTTGGGGCAGAAATGAAGAAGCACAAAAATAAGTGGAAAAGGTATGGGGAAAAAACATCAGTGGATCCCCCACTTATATATGGGAAAAAAAAATAAAAGAAACAAAAGTAAGCCTGAAAGATTGGGCAAAAAACAGATATAAAGAACCACACAAAGAGAAAGAGGACCTAAAAAATGAGCTAAAGAAAATTCAAGAGGAACTGGAAAGCAGTGACAACACCATAGAGAAGCAAGCACGAGAAAAAGAAGTACAATGGAAAATCTGCAGAAACAAAAGACAAGAAGAAGAAACTTGGAGGCTCAAGTCTAGACATATATGGATGCAAGCTGGAGACAAAAACACCTCCTTCTTCCACAATTCAACAAAAACTAGAATAATAAAGAACAATATCGGAAAAATTATAGGAGGAGAGGGACAAGAGTTAAAAGGACAAGAAGAAATAAAAAATGAGGCCTTTAACCATTTCAAAAATCTCCTCACAGCTTCAGATAGCTAGGTAAACCCTGAAGAGTTCCTGAGACATATCCCAAGAATTATTGACAATAGCAGCAATATCTATCTCACTAAGGAAGTGACGGAAGAAGAAGTAAAGGAAGCTGTCTGGGCCTTGCAACCGGACAAGGCTCTGGGACCGGATGGATTTCCGATAGCTTTCTAGAGAACCTTTTGGCATCTCATCAAAAAGGATCTGCTGAAAATGATAAGATTTGTAATGAGAAAAATAAATAATGGAGGGTTCACCAACTCAACCTTTTTGTCCTTAATACCCAAAGATCCTTGACCATCTACTCTCAACCGCTTCAGGCCCATATCGCTTTGTAAAAATTCATACAAAATTATTCCCAAAATTATAGCTGGCAGGCTGAAACCCCTCCTTCCCTCCCTAATCATTGAAAACCAAGGAGGATTTGTTCCCAATAGGAAGATAGTGGAAAACATCATCTTAGTTCAAGAAGCCATTCATACCAGCCTCACCAATAATGAAAAAAGCCTCGTTCTAAAAATGGACATGGCAAATGCCTTTGACAGAGTTAACCCTTCCTTTCTTGCAGATGTTCCAAAAGCCTTCGGCTTCTTAGATGAATTTGTGGAATTAATACAAGCTTGCATAGTGGGCCCTTGGATAGCTCCACTCTTCAATGGCAGGCCGTGCAAATTCTTTCAAAGTTCAAGGGGACTAAGACAGGGATGCCCCTTGTCTCCCTTCCTCTATATCATAATGGTAGACCCCCTCAGCAGAAATTTGGAACATTGCAGAAGAAACTCCACTTTAATAGGCCTCTCAATAAGTAGAGGAACCAAAAGAATAAACCACTCTCTGTTTGCTGATGACACTCTTCTATTGGGTGGAGCCTCTTGTATAGTGGCAAGAAGATTCAAAGCTATCTTGGACAACTTCATGGAGGTTTATGGAGGCATGGTTAGCAATGGAAAAAGCTGTTTATACAGTTGGAACACTCCCATAAGGACCTTGCAGAGAATGTCACAAATTCTGAATATTCCTTTCCAAAACAGTTGGGACCATTTTCAATACTTGGGGCTGCCAATAAGCAAGAAAAACATGAAGAATGAGATATGGAGAAAAATTGCAGAAATATGAAAGTGAAAATCTAGGCTTGGGGAATGATTTGGCTAAACCAAGTAGGTAGAATTAAACTCATAAAGTCCATATTGGCAGCTCTGCCTTTATACCAATTTGCACTTATTTCGGCTCCTGCAAGAATCCACAAATAAATAGAACTAATAATTAGAAGCTTTCTATGGCAGGGAGGGAAAAGGGAAAGAAAAAAATTTAGTCTGATAAATTGGAAGCAGGTAACAACCTCACACAAACATGGGGGTATCTCCATAAAACTCCTAGGATTAATGAACACAACACTGGGGAGTAAAATAACTTGGAGCTTCCTAACAGGGGAAAAATCATGGTGGAAAGCTGCCTTTGAAGCTAAATATCTCTATGGACCAAGAACCTCGATTCTGGACAAGACCCCTCCGACAAGGCCATGAACCCAGATATGGAAAGCAATCACCAATGCAACTCAACTTATCAAAGATCATATCACAATGAGACCAGGAAATGGGGAAAAAAGGAACATCTGGAAAGATAACATAATGGGACACCCACCTTTAGGAAATAATCCAAGTACAAAAGAATTAAAAGAATGGATGACAAGGGAAGGCCTTCACAAGTTGAACAACATTTCCACCTGGGAAATGGACGGAGACTGGAAGAAATGGGCCAAACCCAATCTTCTGCATGACCTTACAGACCAGTGGAATCAATTGACAACTCTCTTAGTAGGAGCATCCCCAATAGACAAAAATAAGAAGGATGTCTACATATGGGAGCCGATAGGAGGAGATTATATTGCCAGAACAGGGTACCAAAAACTTCATGAGAATCAAAACCAAAAATATTGGCAATACTGGAGATTAACATGGAAGGTTGAATCCCTTCCCAAAATTAAAATTTTTTTGTGGACTTTACTACACAACAAATCTCTAACTGCAGAGAATCTAAAGAGAAGAGGAATAAGTGGCTTGTCTCAATGTCCACTATGCAGAAAGGAGGAAGAAACAATCCAAAATTTATTTCTGGAGTGCTCCTTCTCAAGAAAATGCTGGGAGGCAATGGTGATACCCATAGCAGAAAATATAAATTACAACCTCCCTATAAACCATTTTATTAGCAGGTGGAAGAGCAGTTACCCACACTCCTTCAAAAACAAACAAACAATGAAGAGACTATGGAACAACCTACCCTCATTCCTATGCTGGCAACTATGGCTAGCAAGAAACATAGTATTTTTCAAAGACAAAACCCCAACAGTAAGAAAAATCACAACAAAAGCATGGGGATTAATGGTGGAATTTCTCACAGCAAAAGGGGTCAAAGGAATCAATCTAATCCAACTCCAAAAATAAGAAAGGAGCTGGATTAGTTTTGTAGCAAGAAAGATCAAACAGGTCCCTCAAATGAAAAACACAATGATGCATCAAAATTGGAAAATAAGGAAAATTGAAGAAGAATTTCAAACTTGGGTAAAAAATCTAAATAAAGCATGTCTCTTTTTTGATGGAGCATAAAAAAAGAACCCAGTCAAAGTAGGAACTGGAGAAATAATATTTCTACAAAATCAATCCATGCAGATACCTTACAACTGGGGTCTAGGCCAGATGACGAATAATAAAGCAGAGGCCTATGGGCTTTTGCTAGGTCTCAAAATTCTACAAGTAAAAAAAAATCAAAGAAGCCATCGTCTTTGGGGACTCAACTATCATTATCAAGGCAATGGTAAATAATTCTCTCCCAAAAAATGCAGGCCTAAATCAAATTCTGAGAAAAGCACAAAAAATATCAAGTCAGATTGGCAACATAGAGTATTTACACATTTTTGAGGAAGAACAATAAGCTAGCAGATGAGCAAGGAAACAAAGGAGTCCAACAAAACGCTGGACAAGCACAAATTGGAGAAATCACAACACAAATTCCTATCCTTTGGTCTACCCTCCCTCATCCATGATGGACAACAATCAAATAATTTCAAATAAGAAATCCAATGATATCACCAAGATCATCCTTGAATCATCACCCAAGCAATTTGTCAAAACTGGAATAATATCCAATCTCTGCAAACAGTACTCCAAAATATCTTGGAATCCTGCCTCACGTGAACTCTCAGCACCCTTCCTCTCACCTGTGCAATAATAAATTTTGAATTGGCCATCCAACTTTTCATCTCTCCCTCATGATTTTATTTCTGCATGAGAACCCTGCTTTCCTAGCTGCGTTTTCCCTTATCTCTCCTTTTCTTTTCATAATCTTTTTCCAGCCCTCCCACATGCACAAAATCCCCCTTATCTCTCTAGTCTACCTCTTTCCTGCTTTATTCCCAGCTCTTATCACCAATCCCCTTCCAACACGCTATCAGGCCTCCTCGCTTTGCTCTTTTGTGAGCTGGAATCTTACCTCTCCGCCGACAGCATCGTCCACGCACTACAGCCTGCAACATCATAAATCCACAATCAACAAGAGGACTGTTTCAAATTCAAAGAGAAAAATAGGTAGAATAAGAGCAATGCAACAGTGGGTTCCTTCAACGGAAGAGGGAGCAGACATTACACGCAGCATCAACAACAAAAAGCCACAGATGGACCCTGTTGTTATGACACCCCCCACCGAGCTGGGATGTCTAATGACAAGGGGCCCTATACTACAAAGCTAAAATCATAATGACCAAAGGGACTGTCAAAGCCCCCCTTTTCACCTATCGAAACCTTTGAATGGGTTTAAAATCCACCTTTTGGCTTTAAAAGCGCTCATTTTAACATATTGGGCCTCTAAGCGCCTTTTGGTTTAAGTCCTTGGCCCTCATTTCTCATATAAATCCGTTTTATGACCGATGGCTAAAATTCCTTAAGCCCTCTTCAGCCATCGGGTTTCGCTGATTCCCAAATCCATGCATTTTATCTTTTAATTCACCGCCGAGGTCCATCTATGCCGAAGAGATCCTGACCGTCGATCTCCGCAGATCTGACGACTATTGCACATCACCTTCCCGTCACACATCACACTTTGCTTTATCCATATTCCTAAGTCCCTGAGCTCTTTTTCCGCCGATGTACGATACCCTGATGTAATCTAGACCGTTGATCTCCTTCTGCAGATCCAACGGTCTGTTGGAGCGCAGCAAATTATAAAAACACATCAAATAAATCATGCACAAGAAGACACAGAAGTTTACCGTGGTTCACCCAACCATTCTGGGCTACGTCCACACAACAAGGCATCGGCAGTCTTTATTAATCAAAATAGGAGATTACATAATTCACACACCCACACACCATTACAAACAATCCGTATGGATACCTGTTATATAGGCAGGAAAATCAAACTGCCTCATAAATCCTCTCAACACAAATTTAGGATGCATTAACTCCCTCCCAACAAACTGGAGCTAATCTAGGAACTAATTCCTAATTTTTGTCACCTACTGAGATTTTGCCTATTTTATCCAAAACAGAAATCTCAAATAATCTCCACCTCGACAACAATTAGCCCGATGCCCTGTTTGTTTATTATTTTATCTTCTCTGCAAGCCAAGAGAAGCCAAACACCAACGCAGCTTCTCCAACAAAACTGGTTTCGTGAACATGTCTGCACAGTTTTCCTTTGTATGCACCTTTTCAAGAGAGACTCCCCTTTCAGTAATAACATGTCTTACAAAAATGGTACTTAATTGGAATATGCTTTGATTTACTATGATAGGCCGGATTCTTAGCCAAATGTATTGCACTTTGACTATCACAAAGTAACCTGATGTTGTCCTGTAACCTACCAAACTCACCAAGCAAACCTTTTAACCAAACCGCCTCTTTGCAAGCATGCGAAGTAGCAATGTATTCTTCTTCAGTAGTGGATAAAGCAACCAGGTTTTGTAGCTTTCACATCCAGCCTAATAGCTCCACCGCAAGAGTAAAGACATACCCCCGAAGTTGACCTTTCTATCCAAATCAACGCAAAAATCGCAATCAACATATCCGCAAACAAATTCACTACTCTTATTGTAAGTGATACAACAATTCACGAGCCTCTTACACCGTGCTGCACCGTATTTCATCGCTCGACCGTTGTTTCATTCGGATTTGCCATATACCTGCTGACAACCCCAACTGCATGTGAAATATCTGGTCGAGTACAAACCATCGCATACATCAAACATCCTACTACATTGGCATATGGAATTCGAGACATATAAACCTTTTCTTCATCTGTATTAGGACATAAACTGGAAGAAAGCTTAAAATGGGAAGCAAGAGGGACTGACACAGGCTTCACATTATTCATACCAAATCTCAAAAGTATCTTCTCAACATACTTCTGTTGTGATAGCCACAACTTACCATTACTCCTGTCTCTGAAAATCTCCATGCCCAAAATCTGTCTTGCTGCTCCTAGATCTTTCATATCGAATGTCCTTTCCATCTGAGTCTTCAACCTGTTGATTTCATCAATGATTTTGCTTGCTAAAAGCATATCGTCAACATACAACACTAAGATAATGAACATGCCATTTTTCAATTGCTTGAAATACACACAATGATCATATTCACTTCTAACATATTTCTAACTCAACATGAAAGAATCAAACTTCTTATACCACTGCCGAGGCGACTGCTTTAGGCCATATAATGACTTCTTGAGCCTGCAGAAAAATTTCTTATTGCGATGCTGAACAAACCCTTCCGGTTGTTCCATATAAATTTCCTCATCTAGATCTCCATGTAGAAAAGCAGTCTTAACATCTAGTTGTTGTAACTCTAAATCAAACAAAGAAACTAAAGCTAACACAATTCGAATTGAAACTATTTTAACAACTGGTGAAAAAATCTCATGAAAGTCAATGCCTGCTTTCTGAGAAAACCCTTTTGCAACCAGTCGCGCTTTGTACCTGTCCTCCGTATCATTCACACCCCATTTCAGCTTGAAAACCCATTTACACCCCACAGTTTTCCTGTCTTTCGGAAGCTCAACCAGATCCCATGTGCCGTTCTTACTCAAGGCCATCATTTCGTCCTTCATGGCTGCTTTCCACTTGTCACTATTCGAACCTTCTATAGCTTCCTGATAGCACAGAGGTTCATCATCGTTAGCGATCAAAGCAACTGAAGTAACATAATCATCATACCTTCTCGGTGGCCGTTTGATTCTTGTCGACCTCCTTAAGGCTGTTTCTGGTGCTTCCTCGATTGGCTGACTACCACCTGTAGGAACTTCTTGCCGATCAGTATCTGAGACCTGTTCATGATCTAAACCTGAACCCTGTTCATGTTCTGATTCTGAAACCTGTTCATGACTAGTATCTGAACTATGGTCATCATGACTATCATTAGAAGTGTTGTCAAACTGAATGTGTTGAAAATCAAATACATCATCCTGTTTCAATTTACTATCTACATCTAACTGTACAAGAGAGGATTCATCAAACTTTACATCTCTGTTGATGATGATTTTGCGGGTAGTAGGATCCCACAATCTATATCCCTTTGTTCCAACACCATACCCAACAAAGATATACCTTTTAGACTTTGGACCTAACTTAGTTCGCTGATGTTTAGGCACTAGAGCATATGCATCACAACCAAACACTCTGAGTTTAGAATAGTCACAAGGGTGTCCTTTCCATACCTCTTGCGGAATCTTGCAGTCTATTGCCGTCGATGGAGATCGGTTTATCACATAACAAGCCGTTGCCACCGCTTCCGTCCACAACTCCTTTTGCAACCCGGCGTTACTCAGCATACTCCTTGCTCTCTCTAGAAGAGTCCTGTTCATGCGTTCAGCAACTCCATTTTGCTGAGGAGTATAAACCGTGGTCTTATGTCTCTCGATCCCTGCATCCTTGCAATAGCCGTCAAACTCCTTGGAAGTAAACTCACCACCATTGTCAGTTCTTAAACACTTTATTGTTCTACCAGTGCTGTTTTCTACCAATGCTCTAAACTGTTTGAAAACTGAAAAAACATCAGACTTCCTTTTCAACATGTAGACCCACACCTTCCTAGAAAATTCATCAATGAACGACACAAAATATGACGAGCCACCATATAACGCTGTAGGGGCTGGACCCCAAACATCTGAATGAATATAATAAAGTATGCCTTTACTAGTATGTTTGCCTGTTTTAAATTTTTGTTTACTTTGTTTTCCAAACAAGCAATGCTTACAGAAATCTAACTTTCCAGACCTTAGAGTAGGAAGTAACTTGCGATCAGCCAAAATTTTCAACCCTCTTTCGCTCATATGGCCCAACCTTTGATGCCATAGGCGAATGGAACTACTGTCATGTTCAGACACCGTAGACACATGAACCGACCCTGTTCTTCCTTCTAACTGAAACAGATTTCCTACTTTCTTAGCTTTTATTACTAGTAAAATACCTTTATAGATTTTCATAACTCCACCTTGAATTACAGTTTTATATCCATTCGTGTCAAGTGCTCCCAGTGAAATTAGATTTTTTCTTAAGTCTGGAACATGTCTTACATCTGTTAACAATTTAGTTGTGCCATCAAACATTTGCAGTTGTATGCTTCCTATCCCAACAATATTAGATGTGACATCATTACCAATGTACACGACTCCATCATTAACTCATCTATATGTCTTAAACCATTCTCTATGAATACACATGTGGTTTGATGCACCGGAATCTAACAACCAATGTTGATCATGATTTGACATATTAACAGACAACACTTCGTCGCTCATACCTGAACCAGATGCCGAACCTGTATCTGTCGCATTTGCCTCCTCCTTTTTTGTCGAAGAGTCTCCTTTCTTCTCTGTTTGCTGTCTCTTCCAGCAGTCTTTCTTCAAGTGCCCCGATTTGCCACAAAACCAGCACTTCACTTTGCTCTTCTTCCCTTTCGACTTTGAACGTGAATCGCTGCGCTTACCAGAGCGTCTTTCTCTAGAACGACCTCTAGCCATCATTGCCTCTGATGTAGAGGTGTCAGCATTCGACCGCTTCCTGGTCTCCTCGGACAACAAAGCTCCAACCACATCGTCAAACTCAAGGATGTCTGCAGTACTAAAGCTTATGGAAGTAACAAAGTGATCCCACGATTCGGGTAATGAACACAATAGAGTTATTGCCTTATCCTCTGAATCAAATTTTACATCTAGACTTTGTAATTGTACCAATAGAGTATTGAAAACATTCAGATGGTCAGTAACCGAGGTACCTTCCTTCATCCGCAAACTGTACAGCTGCCGCTTCAGGAGAATCCGATTTGTCAAGGACTTTGTCATGTAGAGCTTCTCGAGCTTTATCCACAAGCCTGCGGCGGTCTTCTCTGACACAATGTTGAACAGAACGTCATCTGCCAGACATAACCGAATTGCGCTCAGAGCTCTGTCATCCAACTCATCCCATTCATCCTCCGTCATGGAAGAAGGCCTTTTGCTCCTCCCCAATAGCGCTTTCGCCATGCCTTGTTGAATCAGCATATCGTGCATCTTAAGCTTCCAGATCTCGAAGTTGTTTTTGCCATTGAATTTCTCAATTTCAAACCGGGCATTTTGAGTTTTCGCCATCTTGTTTCAGCAAAAAACACAGTAATCTCCAGAACCAATTTTCAAATAAAGAATGCCCTTTTAATTAAAAAATGCCTTTAAAAAAAAAAAAAAATTCCCTTGCCTTCCTTTAAGTGCCTCTCACTGCCTTAAAAAAAATAAAAATTTATCCTTGACCTTTGCCTTTAAAAAAATGCCTTTCACTTCATACAAAGCCCTCAAATCGATTTATATAAATCGATGTTTTAAAAAAAAAAACTTTACCTTAAAAAAACTTCCCTTTCATACCATATGCCATGGTAATTCATTACAAATCGACCTTTTTTTTTTAAATGGCATATTACAATGGCATACAAATCGATTTTAAATAAATCGCAAAAAACTTTTAAATATATATATATCGATTTTGAACTTGTTGGAGTTATTATATTTGACCTTTTTTAAAAACTCCAAAGTCGATTTATGAAAAACAATAACATCGATTTTAAATCGACTCCAATAGCATCGAATTATACCAAATCGAATATAAAAAACGATTTATGAATGCCCTCACCCAGCGTTTTAATAAACACGTTCGGACAGTGCGCTCCACCTCCACGCAGGACGTTCACAGATTTCAGATTTCGGCCCGTCCCTTCTCCGCTGCGCGCTCTGTCAACGCTGCCAACACCAGCCTTCTCTCTGCGACATGTAACTATGCAGGGAGGAATATAATACAGCAATGTCATTCACTCCACCGCCACACGTTCTGCGTATCCTGGCAGAACAAGCACCAGCAGCCGACAGTGAATTGCCACACGTTCTGCGTATCCTGGCAGAACATGCACCAGCAGCCAACAGTGAATTGCCACAGCCTCCAACACCGCACCAAGCAACGCTCAAACAGAGTAGCCAATCTTCCACTGCGCGCTCCTCCAACACGCTCTGATACCAATTGTTGGAGCGCAGCAAATTATAAAAACGCAGCAAATAAATCATGCACAAGAAGACACAGAAGTTTACCGTGGTTCACCCAACCATTCTGGGCTACGTTCACACAACAAGGCATCGGCAGTCTTTATTAATCAAAACAGGATATTACATAATTCACACACCCACACACCATTACAAACAATCCGTATGGATACCTGTTATATAGCCAGGAAAATCAAACTGCCTCATAAATCTTCTCAACACAAATTTAGGATGCATTAACTCCCTCCCAACAAACTGGAGCTAATCTAGGAACTAATTCCTAATTTTTGTCACCTACTGAGATTTTGCCTATTTTATCCAAAACAGAAAATCTCAACACGATCATCGCTACATCGCTTCATCGCTCCATCGCACATCGCTCTTCCCCATTTCCATCCGCCTGTTACATTTTTTCACCGATATGCCGATCCCCCGATGTAATCTTGATCGTTGATCTCTCCCATATCCAACGGTCTCCGCTCCGTCGCCCTTCGCCTTCCCATCAGAATCACACATTGGAAATTCCCTTTTCCACTTCCCAAACCTTTTTTCCCCCACCGATGCGATTTCCTGATCGCATCTCCACCGTCCGATCAACCCCGATCTACGGCACATATTCACTGTGGGGGCACCCGACCATAGTGGCCTGTACTCCTCAGTGCCCCCGTAGTTGACTCCTTTGACTGCGGTATATCTCCATCTAACGATCCATATTCACTATGGGGGCACCCATTCCACAGACCCATCCGTACCCCCAAGTGCCCCCGTAGTTGATCTTTGCCATTGATCTCCATTATGATCCAATGGCCCACATAATTCCTGCTTTATAGCCCCACAACTGATCATCCCGCTACAAGACAGGGTTGTTGACGTCATCGCTGATCCCACTCGACCGCGCAAGTGCGTCCGTCGCGTTCATCTACAGTCGTTGATCTGGATTTTCTAGATCAGACGACTCTCATTCATCTTCGCGCTCATTTCATCACATAACATAATCGTGCTGTTTCCACGCGAAATGGGCGGTTTTGTAAAGACACGTGTCGCACACCTAGCTGTATTGCGTTCATTTTTCCCGTTACCACTTAGCACTTTAACCCTGCGCGAAAACCACTCCGGTTTCCACATAACCACCTTTTGCACAATTTCACACCAAATCACATTTAAACACTGTTTTTTGCCACAAAAACACCTCTGTTGCATTTCTTGCCTCCGCACTGCTCCTTTGCCTCCACTCGAGCCTTCTGAAGCAATCAACCACTCATCGCAGGATTTATTTAATTAGTTTGTTGTCTGTGCAGGTTTTTTAATGGCATTTTAAATGAACAGGCCCTCTCATAAGAAAAGCCTGAAGCCGAGGATGACGATCCTCACGCCCAAGAAGCAGAGAAGAGAGATGAAGAGTTTCAGTTTCACGTCTTAGTCAGTGGATCATGACCATTGGCCATCCTATAGGAACCTCTAGCACAGAAGGCCAATTCTTCCACTACTAGAAGTACTGCACCCTCTAGCGCAGAAGGCCACCCTATCCCACGACTAAAGATATCACCTCTGCCAGTAGCAGTAGCAGCTCCGCCTCATCAGAAAGTGATGATTATGCATGACTGGGCCCGCGCGGCCACTTTACCTTATGTTTTCTTTTTACTTTGTCATTTTGGGTGAAATTATTATTTCACTCTTGCAATTTTTTACTTCCAGTTGGTCAATTGTTACATTTCAGTTAGAAACGACTTTAGGCCTGCCTTGTAAGATGATGAGAGGCAGTTGTTCCTCATCATCGTTTCTGTTTTGATTTAGACCTGCAACAACATACCAGCACGCAGAGAAGATATTTTCCCAAAATATCTTCTCACGCATAGGAATCAGTGGTTATAAAAGCAGAAAGCAAACACTAAGAAAAGGTTCCAGATTTTCCAAAGGACTCACTAGTGCGAGTGCTCTGTATGTATTTTGTATGAATTTTGATAGTATATGTTTGAAGAGCCCGTAGGGATTCAGTAATAAGAAGCTTTGTTGGAATTGGGGATTCCGCTATGGATGATTCATAATTTGTAACTCTTCTCCATGTTTTTAATACAAAGCTTCATTTCACACCTCTCCACATTCCTTGTATCTAATGTTCTGGAATGCGAGTTCTCCCATGTTTGAATATGAATTTATCATAGCAGATACTCATATTTACTCATCCATAGCACTTTAAATATGGCTCAGGCAGGATAAATTGTTTCATTTTCTCTCTCTTTCGCCGTTCTTCTGATATTAACTTAAGTGGATTCTTATCTTTGAACGAGCCCATATATATGGATTCTTATCTTCACACAGGCCCAGTATATATGGAATTTTATCCTTGAATAAGCCCGGTTATAGTTGGTATCTTATTCCATCTTCTGTCATAGCCATCGCTCATATATAACTTGATATATGTGTGTTCATTTTAGAAGTCGACCCCCTTTACAACATTCTGTCTTAAAGTTGTCTGATGCATTTAGCATTTGCAGTTTGTACTCTGTTTCTGCAGTTTTCCTAGTTGTTGTGTTTAAATTTGGGGTCTTGGTTCCACCCTTATTAAAAACCATTCATCTGAGTGATATTAGCATGAGAGCCTAACCTTGTCAACTGCAATTAGTTGAGTCATATGCTCCTTGCATTTAAGATGTCCTAGGCACTGGTCTTTATACAACTCAAGGCTGTCTCTAGGAGGGACAACATCTTTCTGGCACCGTTGCCGGGGAAAAAAATTGAAAAGCTAAATCCCTGGGCCTCGACAAGTATCCATCCACCCTTTAGAATAGGTGAGCAGGAAGGTTTAGGAGTTGTAGATCCCTCACCTTGGCGACTCCACTATCATTTAAAGGATAAATCCATTTATAGTCCTGGCTTCCCAAAAGCCACACCTGAGGTCAGATACATCCTAGTCGAAAATGCCTTCAGTGTTTGATCCAGAGAATATTTTACACAAGAAAAGTTGGAGAGAAATACAACTAGCTTATACAGATATTCCCAGATTCTCCGTGGAAGACTCTCCATCCTCCTCTCAATTAACTCAATATCAAGGTCCTGATTCTACTACAAGAACCCTTGATTATACTTCAGATAGCCCCTCCCTTGAAAATATTGAAGTCAAAGATGAGGCCGAATCTGTAGATACCATGAGCTTCTTTTGGCATCCCACTCCCGAAGTTGAAGAAGTTAAAGAAGTCACAGAGGTTTCCACTTCTCATATTCCAGCATTTCAAATAACCCCTCAAGCCTCTATTCAATATATCCCCATTGTCATACATACTGCTCTTCCACCACCTCCTAATACAAATCAGAATATCCCACCACCCCCACAACCTCAAATGGTTTTTCTTGGCTTCCTATTGAACAAATATGCCCCCCTAGAATTGCCTCAGATCCTGAATGATATGCCTCAGTATTACTTAAAGATCCTGCCTTGTTTCAATGGAGAAAATGATATTGAAGCTCAGAAACACCTAGAATTTTTCTGTGCGTTCGTAGAAAATTTCAATGTTGAACATCTGGATGTGGTGTTGAGGTTGTTTGTCCAGTCTCTAGATGGAGAGGCAAGAAAATGGTTCAAGACTTTGGGGGACCACTCCATTACTAACTGGGAGGAAATGGAAAATGCCTTTATCAGGAAGTGGGGAGAAAAGAAGGATCATGGATACTGCCTTACAGAATTCAATGCTTTAAAGAAGAGACATAACGAGGACACGTCTGAGTTTATTAAGAGATTTAATAAACTATATACCATCCTGCCTGTAGAAATGAAGCCACGCCAGATCGCTGCTAAAGTGGTGTTTGTAGCAGCCTTTGAGTCAGAATTCAGATTCTCTTTAAGAGAAAGGAAGTTTGCTACTCTGGATGAAGCTCAGACAGATGAATTGGAATTGGAAGCCAATTTTTCTTCTACGGGTAAATCAAAAGGGAGGTCAGACCATGATGCTAGACGGAGAGGGAAAGAAGAAGCATCTACCTCTGGTCAAGATAGAGAGGTAGATGATTACAAAATAGAGGAGATGAGAAAAATGATGAAGAACCTTTCGAGCACGCTGGTGAAGCTTCAGCTCGAGGCAAAGAACACATCCTCCAAGCCATTCCAAACTGCTCCAAATAGAGGGTTTAATCCCCAATACATAAATCCTCCTTTGCATATATTACAAAGAGATCGGAAGGAGCAGCAAGACCACATACAACCTCCGCTGTATCTGGAAGGGCAGATGGATGGCCTTGCCGAAGACATTCCAGATGGGAAATATGATCAATATCTTTCTTACTCAAATGGTGATGAAGTTGAGTCCTCTTCGCAAGAAAGTGAAAAAGTGGGGCTTTCCTTGCAACAAGAATAAGGATAAAAAATAAGCGCTGTTGAAGATCCAGAGATCAATGATTACTGCAAGCGATTCGAGGACTTCATGCAGGCACAGTCAATAGAAAATATGATCTCAGATCCTCTAGGAAGAGGACGCGCACACAAGAACAAGAAGAAGAACTGCCTCAGAAGGAGACTGTCACTTAGAAAATTGAAGATAAAGGTAAGAAACCTGTGACCAAACCTTTTCATCCTAATGTCTCTATTCCATCTTCTTATAATATAGTCTCCAGCTCAAATGTAAATGTTAAACCCATTCCAAGGGAAGAAAAACCTCCAGCCAACAGTAAAGAGCCAATGGAAATTCTTGTAGATAAGCCTCCTCCTGTGTTTAGCCTTCAGAAAGAGCTAGAAAAAGTGAAAATTCCCGTCCCTTTGACTGAAATCCTGAAGCAACAAGCCTATCAGTCTCAAGTGTCATCATTCTTGCTTCCTCAAGGAGCTGCTCCAATCCCAGACAGTTTAAACCTACAAGAAGAAAGACCCATGGTTGTGTTTGGTCCTCATGTTGAGGAGTTGGATGCTTCAACTCCTCCTTTCTATGTCTCTTTAGTAATTCATGATTTGTTGTTGCACAACTGTATGCTGGATTCCGGGGCATCCCATAATTTGTTACCTCTGTCGGTGATGGAGCAATTGGGGCTGAAAATCACCCGCCCATATAAATATCTCTACTCCTTCGATTCTAAAAGAGTCAAGTGTTTGGAGATGATCAAGGATTTGGTGGTAAATATAGCCCAAATCCCAACTAAGAGCGTGGTAATGGACATAGTAGTGGCCGACATCCCAGCCTGGTTTGGGATGCTTTTATCAAGATCATGGGGTACAAAAATTGGAGGATCTATAAAGCTCGACCTAACCTATGCGACCATCCCTGTGTTTGGAGGTCAAGAAAGAAGATTATACTGGGAAACAAGGTTTGTGAAGATGGTCACTAAAGCTGATAATTCATTGAATTCACTGGTGTACAAAAAAAAGGGTGAGTTTTCTTGTCTAATGCTTGAGGAAGGCCAAGATTATTTGCAGGAGCCATCTTTCTGTCAAATAAAAACTGAGCAGTCTTCAAATAATGAAGAAGGTGGGATTTGGACCTTGCACTTTGATGGAGCCAACTCAAAGGAAGGGAATGGAGCTAGGGTTCTCCTTATCTCCCCCACTGGACAACTGATTCCATTATCTTTCAAATTGGAGTATGAAGCCACGAACAATGTGGCTGAATATGAAGCATTGCTTTTGGTCCTACAAACAACAAATAATATGAATATTCAGAGCTTGAAGGTTTTGGGAGATTCAGAACTGGTGGTGAGACAAGTAAGAAATCAATGTCAAGCTAAGCACCCATGACTGAGGGCTTAAAGAAATGAGGTATGGGACTTGGTAGAGAATTTCTTCCTAGAATTTAATATTCTATTCATGCCAAGAGACCAGAACAGAATGGAAGACTTTCTTGCAGTAGCTGCAAGCACCTTTCGGCCGCCTCAGAATCCCCTCCTAAGGTACGAGATAAAGGTCCGTTACCGTCCTTCCATCCCTGACAATGTCAAACACTGGCAGGTGTTTGAAGACGAAGAGCAGGTCAAAATATTCATGGAAACTGTTGGGGAGTTCTCCAATATGGACATAGATACTGGCGATGAAGAAACTGAGGACCTTCCTCAGAATAAATGGCAAGATACCATGGATAGGCACAAGGTGCTGTAGCTCAAAGGGAACATAATACCTAGAGGAATAGTCCCCCTGGAGAGACTGTTTGATAATAATGATGTCCCTATCCAGCCAAGTAAGGTGGTGGAAGAAAATCAGGTAGATGACCTGAACCTCGGCACAGGGGCTGATCCCAAAATCATGAAATTTTCCAATAAGGTACCTGATGAATACAAAGGGAAATATCGAGAGCTATTTCATACATATAAAGACGTCTTTGACTGGTCCTATAAAGACTTGAAGACCTTTTACATTAGCATTATCCAGCACAAGATTCCATTAAAAGGAGATGCTAAGCCCCACAAACAGAAATTAAGGCAGATCAATCCTTTAATCCTTCCTTCCATTGAAAATGAAATTAAGAAACTGCTGAAGGCTAAGATTATTGTGCCATTAAGATATTCTGAATGGGTAGCCAACCTTGTCCCGGTCCGAAAAAAGAACGGAGAAATAAGATTGTGTGTTGACTTTCGGAACTTGAACAAAGCATCTCTGAAAGATAACTATCCGCTGCCTAAGATGGACCATATATTGCAGAAGGTGGTAGGATCTTCACGAATGTCCATGATGGATGGCTTTTCTGGGTATAATCAAGTAGCAGTGCTTTCGGAAGATCAAAGGAAAACCACATTCACCACTCCTTGGGGAACGTTTATGTATGCTCGAATGCCATTTGGATTGATCAATGCGGGGGCTACATTTCAAAGGGCTATGGACATTTATTTTGTGGGGGAACAAGACAAATTCGTGGTGGTGTACCTGTATGACATCACAGTTTTCTCAAAGGATGATGCTGAACATATAGAACATTTGTGCAGGACCTTTGACAAGTGTCGCAGGTATGGATTGTCTTTAAACCCCTAGAAATCTTTGTTTGCATTAGAAGAGGGTAAACTGTTGGCGCATATTGTAACAAAGGCAGGGGTAAAAATTGACTCGAAAAGGGTAGAAGTCATAAAGGGTATATCCCTGCCCAGAAATAAGAAATAGGTCCAAGTTTTTCTTGGACGTATAAACTTATTGAGAAGATTCATACTGAACTATGCGGATGTATTTCGGTACATAACTGAGATGCTAAATAAATATAATGAAGTAAAATGGACTATTGAGTTGTGGGAAGCTTTTAACAGAATTAAAAATGCTTTCACATAGGTCCTAGTGTTGGCAGGACAGGATTATGCTAAACCCTTCATGATCTTTTCATTTGCATCTCCCCACATTGTCGCAACAATATTATTGCAGAAAAATGAAGAGGGGCATGAGCAACCTATCACCTTCTTCAGCCAAGTGCTCCGCGATGCTGAGCTAAAATATAACATCCTGGAGAAACAGGCTTATGCCTTGGTTAAATCCCTCAAGGCTTTCCAGATGTATGTCTTACAGACAGCTATAACTGCATTTGTACCCACAACGGCTGTAAAAGACATCTTGATTCAGGGAGATAGTGAAAGAAAGAGAGGCAAATGGATAGCCAAGATACAGGAGTATGAGTTGGAGATATGCCCCACTAAGCTAATAAAGGGACAAGGATTAGCCAAGATCCTTTCTGAATCAAACTGTCAGGCTTTGGGGATAAATTTGTGTATGGTGGCAAATGAAGAGTCTGGAGGCACAGATGATCAGCACAGGATAGAGACTGCTACACAAAACACTCATATGAAGTACCTTCTTAGTGCATGGTACAAAGAAATTGTAGAGTACCTCTTGACTCTTAGATGTCCTGCAAGTTGCGACAAAACAAAGTATAGAACGCTGAGGCTAAAATCTCAGAAGTTCATCTTAGCAAATGGCCGTCTGTACTAGAGGGACCCATCGAGCATACTAATTTTATGTCTCACAAAAAATGAAGTAGAAGAAGTGATGGCAGAATTCCATGAGGGAATCTGTGGTGGCCATTATAGCTGGAGGGCCACTGCACACAAGATCTTGAAAGCAAGCTTTTTCTGGCCCAGACTCTTCAGAGATGTTTATGCTAGGGTAAGGGCCTGTGAAAAGTGTCAAAAATTTGCTGAGAGGCAGAAGTTTGCATCTCTGCCTATGATCTTGGTACACATAGCAGAACCTTTCCAACAGTGGGGAATTTATTTCATCGGCGAAATTCATCCTGCCTCAAGTGGGCAACACAAGTGGATACTAACAGCCACCGATTACTTCACTAAATGTGTTGAGGCTATGCCAGCAAGGAATGCTACATACACAGTGGTGATCAAGTTTCTAGAAGATAACATTATCTCAAGGTTTGGCTGCCCTCCTAAAATTGTCACAGACAATGCTCAAGCTTTTAATTCTGTCAAATTTATCAATTTCTACCAACGATATAACAATGTGTTAGGACACTCTATTGCCTATTATCCACAGGGAAATGGATTGGCAGAATCCTCAAACAAAATTTTGGTAAAGACTTTGAATAAGGCCATCAATGAAAACCAAAAGAACTGGGATTCACAGCTCAAGTTCTCTCTATGGGCCAAAATAATCACTAGTAAGAGGTCAACAGGAAAATCCCCATACGAATTGGTATATGGTAGAGCAGCAGTTTTCCCAATAAATTGGCCTTACCTGTGGCTAGATTCATGCAATATTGTCAAGAGGAACCGAACGATCTTACCAGAAGAATAAATCAGTTTGTAGAGCTGGAAGAGATTTGAATTGAAGTAAATCAAAGGTTGACTGAGTACCAAGAGGAAATGAAAGACTTGTTCGATCAACATGCTAAGGATAAAGGGATGCAAGTTAGAGATCTGGTGCTGAGATGAGATATAAAAAGGGTTGAGAAAGGAAAGCATGGGAAGTTCAACCCTCTATGGTTCAGACCTTTCAAAATCACTGAAGATGGAGGAAACAATACCTTCAGACTAGAAAATTTGCAGGGTGATATGCTTGAAGCCCCTGTGAATGGGAAATTCTTAAAACGCTTTTTCCAGTATTGATTCAAGCCGAAAGGTCTGCTGTATGATATTGTACAATATTTAGTTGCTTTTATTTGATGTTTACTGTTTTTATTTGTCATGAAGAAGGAACAGAAGGCAGCAAGGGACTGTGTTCACAGGAAGAAGGCTAACATATGGTTCGCGAAGTTCTCGACACGTTCGAGGACAAACGGGTCGTCCCCAAGTGGAGCCAATGTTGTTATGACACCCCCACCAAGCTGGGATGCCTAATGACAAGGGGCCCTACACTACAAAGCTAAAATCATAATGACCACAGGGACTGTCAAAGCCCCCCTTTTCACCTATCGGAACCTTTGAATGGGTTTAAAATCCACCTTTTGGCTTTAAAAGCGCTCATTTTAACATATTGGGCCTCTAAGCGCCTTTCGGTTTAAGTCCTCGGCCCTCATTTCTCATATAACCCCGTTTTATGACCGACGGCTAAAAGTCCTTAAGCCCTCTTCAGCCATCGGATTTCGCTGATTCCCAAATCCATGCATTTTCTCTTTTAATTCACTGTTGAGGTCCATCTATGTTGAAGAGATCCTGACTGTCGATCTCCGCAGATCCGACGACCATCGCACATCACCTTCCCGTCGAACATCGCACTTCGCTTTATCCAAATTCCTAAGTCCCTGAGCTCTTTTTCCACCGATGTGCGATACCCCGATGCAATCTAGACCGTTTATCTCCTTCCGCAGATCCAACAGTCATCGCTACATCGCTTCATCGTTCCGTCGCACATCACGCATCGCTCTTCCCCGTTTCCATCCCCCTGTTACATTTTTTCGCCGATATGCTGATCCCCCGATGTAATCCTGACCGTTGATCTCTCCCAGATCCAACAGTCTCCACTCCGTCGCCCTTCGCCTTCCCATCGACATCGCACATTGGCAATTCCCTTTTTCACTTCCGAAACCTTTTTTCCCCCATCGATGCGATTTCCTGATCGCATCTCCACCGTCCGATCAACCCCGATCTACGACACATATTCACTGCAGGGGCACCCGACCATAGTGGCCTGTACTCCTCAGTGCCCCCATAGTTGACTCCTTTGACTGCGGTAAATCTCCATCTAACGGTCCATATTCACTACGGGGGCACCCATTCCACAGACTCGTCTGTACCCCCAAGTGCCCCCGCAGTTGATCTCCGTCGTTGATCTCCATTATGATCCAATGGCCCACATCATTCTTGCTTTATAGCCCCACAACTGATCATCCCGCTATACGACAGGGTTGCTGATGTCATCGCCAGTCCCACCCGACCGTGCATGTGCGTCCGTTGCGTTCATCTGCAGCCGTTGATCTGGATTGTCTAGATCAGACGGCTCTCATTCATCTTCGCGCTCATTTCATCACATAACATAATCATTCTGTTTCCACACGAAATGGGCGGTTTTGTAAAGACACGCGTCGCACACCTAACTGTATCACGTTCATTTGTCCCATTACCGCTTACCACTTTAACCCTGCGCGAAAACCACTCCGGTTTCCACAAAACCACCTTCTGCACAATTTCACACCAAATCACATTTAAACACTGTTTTTTGCCACAGAAACGCCTCCGCTGCATTTCTTGCCTCCACACTGCTCCTCCGCCTTCACCTGAGCCTTCTGTAGTAGTCAACCACTCATCGCATGATTTATTTAATTAGTTTGCTGTATGTGCATGTTTTTTAATGGCATTTTAAGTGCACAGGCCCTCTCATAAGCAAATCGCAGTGGTTTGAAGTTGAGGATGATGATCCTCTTGCCCAAGAAGCAGAGAAGAGAGATGAAGAGTTTTAGTTTCACATCTTAGTCAATGGATCATGACCATTGGCCATCCTACAGGAACCTCCAGCATAGAAGGCCAGTTCTTCCACTACTAGCAGTACTGCACCCTCCAACGCAGAAGGCCACCCTATCCCATGACTAATGATATCACCTTCACCAGCAGTAATAGCAACTCCGCCTCATCAAATAGTGATGATTATGCATGAATAGGCCCGCGCGGCCATTTTAACTTATGTTTTCTTTTCATTTTGTCATTTCGAGTGAAATTCTTATTTCACCCCTGCAGTTTTTTACTTCTAGTCAGTCAATTGTTATATTTCAGTTAGAAACGGCTTTAGGACTGCCTTGTAAGATGATGAGAGGCTTTTGTTCCTCATCATCATTTTTGTTTTGATTTAGACCTGAAACAGCATACCAGCACACGAAGAAGATATTTTACCAAAATATCTTCTCACGCATAGGAATCAGTGGTTATAAAAGCAGGAAGAAAACACTAAGAAAATGTTCTATATTTTCCAAAGGACTCAGTAGTGCGAGTGCTCTGTATGTATTTTGTATGAATTTTGATAGTATATGTTTGAAGAGCCCGTAGGGATTCAGTAATAAGAAGATTTGTTGGAATTGGGGATTCCGCTCTGGATGATTCACAATTTGTAACTCTTCTCCATGTTTTTAATACAAAGGTTCATTTCACACCTCTCCAAATTCCTTGTATCTAATGTTCTGGAATGCGAGTGATCCCATGTTTGAATATGAATTTATCATAGCAGATACTCATATTTACTCATCCATAACGCTTTAAATATGGCTCAGGCAGGATACTTTGTTTTATTTTCTCTTTCTTTCACTGTTCTTCTGATATTAACTTAAGTGGATTCTTATCTTTGAATGAGCCCAGATATATGGTTTCTTATCTTCGCATAGGCCCAGTATATATGGACTTTTATCCTTGAATAAGCCTGATTATAGTTAGTATCTTATTCCATCTTTTGTCATAGCCATCGCTCATATATAACTTGATATCTATGTGTTCATTTTAGAAGTTGGCCCCCTTTACAACATTCTGTCTTAAAGCTGTCTGATGCATTTACTATTTGCAGTTTGTACTCTGTTTCTGCAGTTTTCCTAGTTGTTGTGTTTAACTTTGGGGTCTTGGTTCCACCCTTATTAAAACCCATTCATTTGAGTGATATTAGCATGAGAGCCTAACCTTGTCAACTGCAATCAGTTGAGTCATATGCTCCTTGCATTTAAGATGTCGTAGGCACTGGTATTTATAAAACTCAAGGCTATCTCTAGGAGGGACAATAGACCCTATGGAGAACAGAGCATACTCTTGTGCATTCTACAAATCTCACCGAATTGTGATAGAAAATCTCAAGAATCAGATCTTGCAAGATAAATAAAAATCCAAAGCAGAAATGGCCTATATGAGATCACAATGGAAGACATGCAATGAAGAAATAAGGACATTAAAGAACAGCGGCAGTCATCTAAAGGAATCACTGAACTTCATCAAAGAAGCAATGAGTAAAAAGTCGGAGCAAGGCTCCACATCAATGAACCAGGGAAGCATGCAACGAGGAAGTGAGAATACTATCAATAAATAGCTCATCAAAGCTCTGGTCACCCATGGATCTATCTCTAAATTATAGTAGTAAACATAGTTTATTATTAAAGTCAAGTGTATTTTGTTATTACTTCAGTTTGTCAAACAATATAGCTCCAATGTAACCCCTTCCATCTCTAAAAGAAGGATAGAAAAATGGAAATCAAGGAGCACATCTCATGAAATAGCCTCCAAGCAGATCTCCCTCTGCACCCAACTTGGGGAATTTTGTAATGGAGAAGTTGTTCCCCTCTCCTTTTTTTAGAAATATAATATAATCGATCTTGTTCGAAAAAAGAAAAAGAAAATAAAAAAAGATCAATTTTTTTTTTAATAAAAATTTTAAATATTTATTATTTAAATTTAAATTTTATAAAGAATAAAATAAAATTTATTTTAAATAGATTAAAAAATCCATTATCGGCTCCTCTCATCATCATAATCCTTCACTATTTATACCTTGACCTTTTGCGACCTTATTTCATTCTTCATTCATTTCTCGTCCTGAAGATGGATCCCCGTTGGGATTCGAAACGTCGACCAATGTTTTATGATACTGTGGATAATCCAGATTCTCCAATTAACGACAACCACAAGAGTTTGAGAACCATAACATCTCATGAGGGTCATTATTAATTTTTGGCCATGCCTTTTAGCCTTACCAATGCACCTTCTACATTTCAGGGGTTGATGAATTACATTTTCAAACCATTCCTTAGAAATTTTGTGTTAGTATTTTTTGATGATATACTAATCTACAAAAAGTCTTGGAAGGATCATGTTCAACATGTTGACAGGGTGCTCAAAATAATGGAGGAGAAACAATTATATGCATAAACCTCCAAATGTTTCTTTGGAGTACAATAGGTGGAATATCTGGGTCATATTGTATCTCATGAGGGTGTTAAGGTAGAACCTAAAAAAATTAAATCCATTAAGGAATGGAAAATACACACAACCCTAAAGCATATGCGAGGATTTCTCAAGTTAACAGGGTATTATCGCAAGTTTGTTAAGAATTATGGGAGAATAACAACATCTCTAACAATATTATTAAAGAAAGATGCATTTTCTTGGACTCCAGAAGCAACTAAGGCCTTTGAACATCTTAAAGAGGAAATGTGCCAAGAACTGGTCTTAGCTATGCCAGAATTCACAAAAAAAATTATTATGGAATGTGATCCCTCAAGAAATGGAATTGGTGCTCTTTTAATGCAAGAAGGGAGACCCATTGCTTTTGAAAATTTTCCAATCAAAGGAAAGTGTTTATAGAAAGCTATTTATGAGAAGGAAATGTTGGCAATGCTACATGCACTAAAAAAATGGCGAACTTACCTAATGGGAAGACACTCTAAGGTAAAAACAGATCATAATAGTCTTAAATACTTTTTGGAACAAAGACTATCTTCAGAAGAGCAACAAAATGGGTCACAAAGATGTTGGGCTATGAGTTTGAAATCATCTACAAAAAATGGAAGTTGAATGTTGTTGCAGATGCACTCTCAAGAAAGGATGAGGACATGGAAGCATTGCTTTGTTCCTTTTCTATTATCCAATTATATTGGATAACCGAAGCAAGGGAGGAGTGGAAGAATGACGAAGAAGTGTGGATACTCATTCAAAAGTTGCAGCAAGATCTCAGTACATCTGATATAGTTATTTGGAAAAATGATTCATTATGGTACACAGATCGATTATATATTTGTAATAATTCCAAACTAAAACAAAATATTCTTTTGGAATTGCAAACCCCTCTCTTTGGAGGACACGCGATATTTTTAAAAACTCACCACAGAGTCAAGAAATAATTTTTTTGGGATGGCCTTAACTTTGATATTCAAAATTTTGTGGTCGAATGTTTGGTATTCCAACAAAATAAAGTTGAGACAATTAGGACCCCGAGTCTGCTACAACCTTTATCCGTTCCAAGTCAATACTGGGAGGAGGTTTCAATGGATTTTATCACAGGTTTACCCAATTCTAAAGGAAAGAGTGTCATCATGGTGCTAGTTGATAGACTTACCAAGTTTGCACACTTTTATGCATTATCTCATCCATTTAAAGCCAATACAGTTGCTACTGCATTTATGGAAACAATTAAAAAGCTACATGGAAACCCAAATATTGTTGTAAGTGACAGAGATCCCATTTTCACTGGAAATTTTGGGACAAAATTATTTTCTTGTCTAGGTACTCAACTAGCTCATACTTCATCTTATCATCCTCAATTTTATGGGAAAGCTTAGATAGTGAACACATGTTTCGAAGGATATCTTCGTTGCTTTGTATCTGATAAAAAACCCAATGGGTCAAGTGGTTACCTCTGTCTGAATGGTGGTATAACACTTCCTTCCACACTGCAACAAAAATGACCCCATTTATGGCACTCTATGGATATCATCCATCATCCATCACATCATTTTTAAGAGAAAATTATAAGGTTCAAGCAGTGGTAGATCACATTGAGCATCAATAAAAAGTTCTCCAAGTCCTAAAGGATAACCTAACTTTGGTGCAGAATCAAATGAAACAACAGGCATATCAACATTGCAACGAAACATGTTTTGATGTAGGCGACTGGGTATTTTTACGACTAAAACCAGACAAACAAATGTCCCTCAAGCAAGCTAAGAAGTATAGTAAATTATCACCAAAGTACTATGGTCCTTACAAGGTGTTGCAAAATATTTGTACTATGGCATACAAATTGGAGCTCCCAGAATCTTCTTGAGTGCAACCAATTTTCCATGTTTCATGCTTAACGAAGGTTGTAGGTTACAAAATCCTAGTCCAAACAATATTGCTAGAACTTGACGAGGAAGGAAAAATCATATTGGAACCTAAAGTAGTCATAGAAACAAGAACTCGACAGCTACGAAATTGATAAATTTTAGAGAAGAACTTACTCGCTAAAGATTCCACATGGGAGGATGAGAATTTTATATAGAATAATTCAAAACTGCTCAAGCATTGAGGAAAACACTTTTTTGAAGGAGAGGGGGATGTTAGGTCCCTATAATACTAGTGTATCCACTTATTGTTATTGTTAGTGTAGCCCGCTTATTTTTATTGTCGTGTACATGTAGTCCCCATAGTGTTATCGTTGTGCCCCATAGAAGCCCACTATTGTTGTTGTTGTGTCCTTAGATTATTATTGTTATGTTGGATCTAATTATATTGGGACCCCTTAGAATCCTAATATAGAAATTATGTTTTTTATTCCTTGAATCGTCCAAGAATTGTTCATTTATGTAATGTAAAGGAGGTTGCCCCCTCGAAGAGGATGATTTCTAAGTCGTTGATCTATCTTTTCTTTTATTTGTGAGATGTTTTATAAAATTGAGATTTTAATAAATTTGATCTTGGATAGTTATAAGAAATGAGGCTCTAAAAATGTAAAGGGTAAACAACAACATTGAGAGATAACAAGCTAATGACAAGTCTCTGTTTGCTACAATTTTTCTTGTTCCAAAGAAAAATCCTGCGTAAAAGAATCTTAAGAATTTTCTAATAAAATTAATGCTCAAGAAATAAACTAAAGGTTCAGAAACTCCGTAGTTTAGATGATTCGATGATGATCATTACTTCTTATTTTTAAAAAATTGAAAGCAAACTAGAAAAAGGAGAATGAGCTTCAAATCTAATCTAGTGGAGGCGTGATAAGTTTTGTGAGGAGCTGCAAAACAAAGTTTTAAATCAGAAAAAACTAAAAACAAAACTGGAACTAAAAGTAAATAGATGAAAATGAATGAAAGTGGGCATATTAAACTTACCGTTGGAGAAATTCATTTAATCTTACCTGAGGGATATGATCTTCTCCAATACCAGCTAAATTCTTCCTTAGAATTAAAAGCATGAGGAAGTTGAACTAACTGAAATCTTATTGACCCAAAATCATCATCTATTAAATCTAAACTAAAGAAAGGAGTAAAATAAAAGGAAATAATGTTTCATGTTCAAGGAATAAGAAGTAAACCAAATCCATCATAAATGAGAATGAAGATATGCTTCTTTATGAATCACAACAATAAGTGTTCTCTTTACTTTTTCCATTTTGAATTTATATCAGCCTCGAAATATTTGAATCGATTAAAATCCCAAACCCAAATAATGTAGCAATTATTTATATAAAGAGGATTATAATCTTTAGATGATACTTATGGAGTGAAATATCGAAAATTCAAATAAAAGAGAATTAAAACATGAATTAACAATGATCTATTACCTTTACCTATTCCATATTCTTTATCAATTGTTGCATTACCATAGTGGTTGCTCAAGAGTGCCTTGAAAGAAAAATGAAGATGCTTACTAAAAAATTATTGAGATAATAAAATGTGCATCGAATAATGAGTCAAAGGAAAAAAAGTAAACGAACCACAAGTGATAAATTTTTTCATTAGCCAAGCAGATTTCCAAAAAGAGTAAAAAATTGTTGATGTGCATACACTATGAAGAATGTATATCCCTATAGTCAAAAAGTAATCATGATGAATGACTACTTGGATTTGAAAAAATTATGATTAAAATACATCTAAGTTCTCGATCATCATGATGACATGAAAATAACATATATACACAAGATAATAAAATAATATTTCATGTGGACTGTTGGCCCTCGTTTTTGATCTCTTTTTGTTTAGGAAATACATCTTATTTTCCATAATATCCATCTATTCACCTTCATATCCACCTTATTTTTACCAAAAGATGAATATATAGGCATTTAAATTATGTTTTTCAATTATTAGATGTTTTTGTAAAAATTGAAATTTAAGTGCATTTTTGGACAGCATCAGAAATTCCCTTAATGGCCTCATGGTTTGCATATTTTCAGGACACTTGGGCTCGAGATGGATATATTTATATAAGGCTTGGGAAATAAGAATAAGTGTACAATTGTTGGTACAGTCAAACCGAGCTTTAATAGGCCCGGTCAAAGGCGGTTAAACATGACCTGTCTTTATGGAGGATCCCTAGAAACTAGGTCAAAATACTTATTTTGTGGGATTTTATAGATTTTGATGGATTTGATGGATGAATTCGACTTGAGTGGATAAGATAAGGATAGTCATGAATATAGGAGATATTTTATATGAATTTGTTAGATAATTTATCTATTTAAGCCTCAAACTTTGAAGGCATTGATATGTAGAACTTGTATGACTTAACATTATTATTTCTAAGATTTTAGAGACATAATTGACTATATGTTTTATCATATTTGCTGCTGTTATATGGTGGTTGATTGATTGAAGTTTTTGGTAGCTGAAAACACCTTCAGTGTGTGAGGTAAGGGTGGAGGGCCCCCACACCGAGCTAAGTGCACTTCTTAGTTTATTTGTAGTTGCAATTACTGAATTAGTTTTCTTATGCTTAACTTGTTTATGCTGATTATTTCTGAATATTGATGAATTTAATGATCATTCTTATTTTTCATATGAAAGGACAAACAAATTTTGAACTTAAACATTCTTTCTATCTAATCAAGATCTTCAGTTAGAATTCATCTTTTCATGCTTTTACATGCTTTTCTGAATTCCTGTTTCTAACAATAGCATTACTGATAAATGAATATATGATGAAGGACAACCATGACCTCTTCAGTGAAGAGCCTATTTAATTATTGCTTCATGTATCTTAATATCTTGTTTAATTAAGTAGTTTTTGATTTCTAATTCATGAGGTAATCTTGTTAGAGAAGGGCAAACAAATCTCTTAAGTTAGGAGATTCTCCTGCTTATGATTTCATGCTTGAATTTAGAAATTGTTTAAGTTAGATTTATATTTTTGTTGAGGCCTCGAAATTCTGGTGCCAAAACATGGGGGAAAACAACCTGGTCTGGACCTTAAAGCAGCTCCTTTTCCGTTTGGTGTAGTGGCTCTGACTGGGGATAATGGGACCAATTTCCCAATAAGGATGATTTTTAGGGTGTTGTGAATATAACATGCAAATGGATAATGATTATAATCTATATGCATCTATCTAAACTATTTAATCTAATATATACTCGGGGTGTTTTTCCTTTATGCGATCTAAAATGATATCTTTCAATTTTCAGTAATATAAATTATTTAACAGCTGAAAGAGATGAAAATGATGTAAAATGATTCTTCTAGAAAAGTAGTTTGCATAGAAGAATTTTGAAAGAAATATCACATTTATCACTGTGATTACATATTCAATAAGAAACCATAGTTAAATATTAGAACAGAAGTGCATGTAATATTTATATATGATGATGTTTCAAATATATAATGCAATAAAAAGATGACAGTCAATCTATGAAGTAAGACTTAATACAAGTGAATAGAAGTACCATATGTACGAAGTTATACTCATGTAAATTGACAGCAATGAATCTGCTCCTTCTCACTTTCAAGCAATTTAAAGAGTACAATAGTGCAACATCAGTGAAACAACTTTAATTTTCAAAAGATAACAGATGTGTTTCATTATTTCATCAAAGCACTCACAAACTTACAATAGTGAATTCTTTGCAAATGTTTTTGACAAATTTCTAGACCCTTCTGTAAATGCATGAGAAGGTTTTAAATACTAAACTAACTATAAACTAAAATAGATTATTACAAAAATATAGAGGATTTTGCAAACAACCTTCCTCATAAAGCTAACTTAAACTACAATCTAGGAAACTAAACTAACAATTCTGATTTATGAGTCCTTCCCTTTCTTCTGAATGTGGTCACAAAGTTGACAAATATCTAACATTGCTTTGAGCTGAGCTGGTTGCGATATCCTTGATCTGATATGTCCCTTGAAAATAGCGTTTGAGAGTACTGACTAGGATCTCTTCGTTGAATCTGTAAGAGACTGCAGAGTCTAATGCTGATGATAATGTTTGATCAGAAAATTCCAGTAATTTTCTTGATCAAACTTATTTACCTTTTTAATAATTTCCTCCTGTATATCTTCTCTCTGCTTCCATTGTGTTTCCACCTGTCTTGTTTATGAGAACACATCAGACGTGTTCTCCTTGAGAATTTATGCTCTAGACAATTGTTCACACATAGATTCAATAATCTCACTTGATATCTTAGATGTCTTTGCTGCTACTTTCTCTGCCTGTTTGATTTGCACTTCCGATTCTCTGAATAGAATTTCTTTGTGAAGCTTATCTACTTGAGGTAGATTAGCTTCCTTCCCCGAATCTGATACTTTCCATTGGATGTGTTCTTCAATTTTCTTCTCAAGTCTTTCACATTCAAGTCTCTGGATTGCTATCTGCTGGATCAATATTTTATTTGAATCACAATAAAAGTCAATTATAGAATTTTGATGACAAAACACTTCTTGTTCTTTCTTTAACTTAGTGTTTAAATCTAGTGCTTTTTTGATAAATTACTCTAATTGCAGTTGGCTTTGTAACTTGGTCATTGCTACTTCCATATATGCTTGTTTTTCATTAATCTCTATCTGATGCTGCAATTTGAGGCTTTCAACATATTTATGAAATCGGGCTATGTTTACTTTGACTTGCTCACTGGAATTAGATTTATCTTCATTCAACAACTTCTCCAGTTCTTATACTCTGGCTTCCTTTTGTTTTAGCAACAATCTAACCTCAGTAGATTTATCAACAGTAGCAGTAGCATATGCCCTTGCATACTGTGATAATTTGGTTAGATTTTCAGTAGGATCATCTAAGGAATCTTTCCATAATACATCAACTGATTCATCTATAGGCTTTGAAGTTGTTTCATCAATTCTCCTCCGTTTGTTTCTTTTAACTACAGCCTTATAACTAGGATTGTAGAAAATATCCAACGAAGGAATATCTTCAATTTGTAGAACTATCTGATCTGTAGGGTAGGCCGGTATGATTTCTTTATCATGCATTTCTGGAACTCTTTGAAGTGGATTAATAGTTTCCACTATCTTCTGGGAGTGTTCAGGTGTCTGGAAACTCGTTGCTTGATCAATATTGGGATTCTCTTTATGAGTTTTTATTGCTTCAAAAAATCCTTCCATTCATCTATAAGATCTTCTATTTGTGTTGAACTGGACTGATCTAGTATATTATGACTGTGCTGAACTGCTTGAGAATCTGATTCGATTCCATTATTTCTCTTTTCCTCTAGTATCTCTATCTCATGGATTACTTGGTCAATTATCTTTTCTGGGCTATCCTTTTTAGATTTCGATCCATTTTCAGAGTGATCCGAATTATGAGATTGCTACTGTGACTGAACTGATTCATCTTCAAACATATCTTTTACTTCATCATCCAAGCTGATACTTGGAGTGTGTTTGTTGTCATCTTAAATAGTTAACAAATTGAGAGGGACTTTCTCTAGTCTCATGTTTCTGTATGTTTGGAAAGATTCAAAATCATCTTGACTTAGTTGGCTGGATGCATACTTGATAATGTCTGAAAAATTTTCCATGCACTGGAAGAGATCATCAAATCCATCTTTCTCCTTTACAAAAGGCTTTAATTTAAGCTTTGTGATGTAATTTTTAATTACATCATTTGGATCATATAACCCTTTTGGCATTACTGCCAAATTCAATAAATGATTGTTGGAAACTTCCTTGTAAGTATGGCCGATGTCAAATAGTGCAAAAGTGCCACACTGTACAGGGTAATTAGGCCAAATAGATTTTTTAGCATCTTTAAGTTGTTTCATGACGCCATTAACAAGCTGATAGGCTATTTCTATTGCAATTAACTTATCGGGAATGTAATAGGGTAAAACATGGGGAAAATCATAACTCCCAAATACTTTAATATATGTAAAATTCTCCTCTACAAACCATCTAGCTAAATAAAGAATGTCTGCATTGGCTTCTTCAGAAACCCTAGGGGCCTTTTTATTGAAAATCATCTGGTGCATAGGCAATATGACTCCGTAACAGATTTTATAGAAGTGTAGGTGGAAGTTTGAATCCCAGAGTTCTTTGTGGTGAATGTGAATTGGGGTAGGGTCTTGGGTAGTCCATTTCCATCCCATGGTAGGTAAACTAGAAGTAAAACAGATAACATCCATGACATAGGCAAACATATAAAATGGAGGTATTTCTTTGGATGAAAAACTCCTTTTATTATTATATTCGGTAATGTGTTTGGCTAGATTATCAGATAAGATTTTTGCCCAATTCAATATTGACGAATTGACAATTGCGTCAATTAGGGGAACCCATTCTATTGCGAATCTAGTGCTATCAGATCTAGAAAATAATCTACATAACATACTGGCAACATAAAAGTAAGGATTAGGAATTTGGGTACGTACCAAGCTTATCTCACTTCAACTTCCCCTGTTCCTCCTTCCATTATTTGATGAATTTGATAAGATCTGGATGTTCTCCTCTAAAGCTTTGAAAAAATTCTTTGTCATATTTCTACTGCGGGGGTGGTAGATGATACATTGCTATTAAATATTCTGCCCTAAAAGAGCCCATAGTTTCTCCCTTTGAATTCTTTAACATTCTATCTTCAATGTCTAAGTGATCAATTACCCACTTAACCATGTCTATGTAAGGGAGAATCTTTGGTCTTGCAGCTATCCTGTGGACGTATGAGCATGCAACGTCAAAAAGAGTTGCGTCAGAGGTAGATTTTGTGCATGTTGAAGAAACTTTGGTTATCACCTTTGGTTCTTCGCTTTCAAAAAGCTTATACATTGCCTCCCATGTCGAATTGACAAAATATTAATTGCAGACGGTATCTGAAAATAAGGGAGACATCTCTGTATCTTTAGTAGACGACGTCTGAGAAATATCTTTGCCCTTTTTGCTCATTTTACTCTTCCTTAATCCGTTAACTAGTTTCCTGAAAACAGAGCGAATTTTACAAGTATAGAGAATCAAAGAGACAAATCTATCATTTATTTCAAACACACACAAGTAGATATAAATCTACCAAGATATAACATCAATCATCAATCATAATCTCTGAATTAATATCTCATACACCTTCACGCATAAAATATATCAATCACTTTAAAGCCGTTAAGATCTCAAATTTCATTTTGATATGACACAAGTTACTTCACATGCTTGATCCATTAAATGCCGTCGGCGCAAGTATCGCATGTCATAATTTATAACCATTCGTAACACTTACCCTTAAAGACTGCAAAATGCGATCTGCGCAAATCGCAGATTGCAACTTTTATAGGATAAAAATTTGGCATATGTTATAAGTTGTGCGAAATGTGAATTGTGCTTTTTGCAAAACTTAAGTGACTACGATTGCCGAAGGTTTTATATTAATTTCTTTATTTTCTCGTCGGGTCCACGAAGTCGCAACTTATATCGATTTGGTTTTAATGTTTTTGATTGATTAAGTTAGGTGCGATGTGATAAAGTAAATATAACAGTGATTGAAGTTTTTGCAAAGTTCAAACATATATTGAGAAAATTTGAGCGCATATCGCGGCTTGCACATTTTAAAGTTTATGAGTCTTTGAAATTCATAAGATATGCGATTTGCGATGCGCTCAAAAAAATAAAGCGGAAAAATTTAAAAGAAAATATTTATTTCCTAAGTTTTTTTGTTTAGAAAATTAAAATAATTTCCTATTTATTTCTAAAAGGTCCCTATTTATAAAAATAAATGGGGGTTTGTTGTATATCACAACAATTGGCGATTCACTTGGGCAAACCAGATATCTCTGATAATTTTTTTTGAAATTTCTAAGCTTTTTAGAAAATAAAAAATAGTTGTAGGAATGGAATTTCAAATAAATAATATCTTACTAAGCAATGAAAGTTTCTCTTATTCAATAATCATAAGAATTCCTCTATTAAAGATATAAGTATGAAAATCTATATCAGTCCTTACTTAGTTTAAAAGGATAAAGTAGGTGGCCTTTACAGATCAACTTTATAAAAATTTACTCTTTTATCATAGATAGAGCCTCTGTTCCAATAGAAAATTTAAGCTTTTGGCAGGGTTACCTTCTACCCAACAATGATTCATTGTCCCATCCAGTATTTCTTATAATTTTCAGAAGTAAATTCTAATCTTTGAGAATTTTCTTTTATATATTGTTTTATTTACTTAAAAGCCATTGTCTTGTCTTGGAAACCAAATGATGACAATGCCACTCACTAGTAGTAATTAGCTGATCAAGTCGGCTCTTGATGAGACCCCTTGTCCTTTTGATATAAAATCAAGTCATTACCCTATTTTGGTAGGAAGTATTGGTAATGTCAGTTTAACTATTTTGCTTATGAACACGGTAAACAAGCTCATGATGAGACTTATTATCTTTTAAGTCTTTCTTCTAATCATATATATATATATATTTTGAATTCCTTTAAAAAATTTATAAGTTTTCCTGGATGGGATGAATCATTGGTCTTTTTAAGATTCTAGATAATAATGTTGAGTTCCAGATTTCTTTTCTGTAAACACGTCTTTACTATGTTAAAGTTTCTTTTCTTGACCGATAATAGAATATTCATGCTATATAAAGATGAGAGTTCATCAAAGAATAAATGATTTCAGTGAAATTTGATTTTTCAGAAAAATAAAATCAATTTGTCTTTCTAACTATTTCGATTATTTCCTTAACATTTTTTATTTTTATAAAAAAAAATCAAAGAAAATCATCTGAGATTATATTTGAAAAGCCAAATATTAATACTAAGCAACTTAAAAAGAAAATAAAAAGACACTAGTATACAAGGATAGAAGGGGTTACCTTCTATGAGAAATATTTTTTAAAAATCTGCCCATTAACAGGCAAAGATTCCTTTTTTCCTGATAGATCTTGTAATAAAAATGTTGATGGGCCTATTTCTTCAATTATTTGAAATGGACCTAGCCAAAGTTTTTGAAACTTCGTGTGTTTACCTTTTTTCTCATGCGCTTTGTCCCATTTCAATACCAAATCACCAATTTGAAAATTCTTTGGAATGAAAAAAGTTGAATCAAATGAGGCTTTTATTATCTATTGATGATGAGCGTGAGTTTGTTTGGCTTTTTCTCTTTCTTCTTCTAACTTAAGAATTTGACCTTGTCTAAGTTGTAAAGAATAAGTAGGAGTTTCATCAATGAATTGAACTAAGGAAAGAGAGGGAATAATTACGTTGGTGGGAAGTACCGCTTCTTTTCCATAGACAAGATTGAATGGAGAAGTACCAATAGAAGCTTTTTGAGTTATTCGATTTTCCCAAAGAGAAAAAATTAATGACTTATGCCAATTTCTTTGATTTCGATCAACAGTTCTTTTGATTATTCTAATCAGGTTCTTGTTTATGGATTCTGCCAAACCATTTCCTTGTGGATAATAATTTGAAGAATATTTTAGTTTAAAACCTCTTTTAATCGCAAATTATATCATAGCAGTTCCACATAAATAAGATGCATTATCAAACAATAAAGCAGTAGGTAAGCCAAACTTGGTTATGATATTCTAGTCAATGAAATCAAAGATATTTTCTGAATTAGCTACTTTTAATGGAATTGCTTCCACCCATTTGGTAAAGTAATCTGTAGCTATGAGAATATATCTATGTTGCTTAGACGATTTAGGAACAATCTCACCAATTATATCTAATCCCCATTGCTCAAATTGTTGTTCAATATTGACCGACTGTAATGGGAATGCTGACTTTCTTTGTCTTCCAGTTGTACTTTGGCATAGTTTACATTTCCTTGTATATTCATGGGAATCTTTGAAAAGTGTAAGCCAACAGTAACTTGCATGCAGGATCTTATGTGTTGTTGTATTTCCTCCAAAATGTCCTCCAACTGGTCCATCATGGAGTTCTTGCAAGACCTTCTCTATTCCAGATTTTTCCAAGCATCTTAGAAGTACAGAATCAAAATTTCTTCTAAATAACACATCGTTGAATAACTCATATTGTTTAGCTTTTAATCTAAGAGCTCATTTTGTCTTGTAACTGAGATGATTTGGAGCATATCCATTCTTCAAATAAAATATAAGATCATCATATTGTGACTCTGAATCATTGAGGATTACCTCTGATATTTGCACAAGATTATTTGAATCTTCTTCTACTGGAAAATATGATGCTCCTGTAAACATTCTGCAAAAACCTTGACCTCTAATGATTTTAGAGGGTTTAATTTCTACATCATATTCTTGTAACGCAGTCACCCAATTAGCTCTTTTTTCTCCTAATCCTTTCTGCATCAAAAGTTGTCTTACTGCAGAAAATGGAACTATAATTTTCATATGAGACTTTAGGAGAAAAGGTCTAAAATGTTTTATGGCCTTAAAAACAACAAATGCTTGCTTTTCAACAAATGTGTAGTTCAGTTCTGCACCTTGTAAATTTGAACTAAAGAATGATATTGGTGCTTCTATTTGTTGTTCATTCAACTTTGTTAAAACAACTGCATATGATGTATCCAATGAAAAAGTGTATAATGTAAATGGATTAAGAAAATTGGGGGTGGTCAGGAATGGAGCATTGACAATTGACTGTTTAATCAATTCAAATGCTTCTCTTTCATTATGTCCCCATTTAAAGAAATATTTTTTCTTAATCATGTTCTACAACGGTAAAACTATTCGAGAAAAAATCAGGGACAAATATCTTAACAAAATTAATTTTCCCAAGGAAAGATTGCATTTTTTTCTTGTTATCATGAGGGAAAACAATTCGTTTAATTTCATCAATTCTTTCAGGATCAATATAGATACCATTTTTTGACACAATAAATCCTAAAATTTTTTCTTGATCTAAAGAAAAAAATGATTTCTTTGGATTTAATGAAATGTCATACCTTTTGCATCGCTCAAAGGCTTGCTTTAGGTCATTCACATGATGAGTTACCTGTTTAGAGAAGATAGTAATTTCATTTAAATAAATAACTATTGTTTTATTTATGGGTCCTCTAAAAGCTGTGTCCATGGATCTTTGAAAAGTGGCACCTACATTAATTAATCCAAAAGACATTTTTTGACAAGCATAAGTTCCCCACACAGTTCTGAAAGTAGTTTTCAATCTGTCATCTGGATGAATGAGAATCTGATTGTAACCTAAAAATCCATCTAGAAAAGACACGAGCTCAAAACCAACTACTTTCTGCAATACTTGTTCCATAGTTGGTAATGGAAAATTGTCCTTTTGACAAGCTTTGTTTAAATTTCTAAAATCAATGCAAATTCTAATATCACCATTTTTCTTCCTGACATGTACCAAATTTGATACCCATTTAGAATGTATGACTGGAAAAATTATTTTTTCCTTGAGGAGTTTATTCAATTCAGTTTTAATTTGATTTTCCAAGTTTGGATGAATCTTTCTCAATTTATGTTGTATGGACTTTTCCTCTGAGATCATAGGAATTATGTGTTGAATTACAAAAGTATCGTATGTTTTAAGATCAGTATAATCCCAAGAAAATATAATTTTTTACATCTTAAACAATCTGATGAATGATAATCTTTCTTCGGAAGATAGACCAAGACCTAGATTTGAATTTTGAGGTTTTTCTTCACTTCCTAAGGTAGAACTTTGTGTTTTTGAGTTAGTTACTCTTTTAAACTTGTACTTTAGATCGTATAAGTCTTCTAACTTGACAACAGATTTGGGAATAGGATTTTCATCTTGTTCTTTCTTAATTTGAGTGTCATGTTTGTTTTCATCCAAAATTTGATTATCGTAAGATCTTTCAGATGTTAAAAAATCTATGAGATCTGAGTCATTATTGAATACTCTCCAATTAGTTATATTATCAGGAATAGATGGTCTAAAAACAAATTCAATAGAAAATCTATCGAGACTAAAGTCTTGGGATGGGATTAATTTTGAGGCTACATTAGCGAGTAAATCTACACTAGCATTTTGTATTTTAGGTATAGAAGAAATGTTGAAGGCTAAGAAATGAGCAGTTAATTCTTGGACAAATGATTGATAATGTTTTAAGTGTCTAGAATTACAATGGATAGTATCTCTCACTTTCCTAACTATGATTTTTGAATCTCCTAAAACCTTCAGATGTCTGATATTCAAATCAATAGATTTTAATAAACCTTGAACTAATGCTTCATACTCAACTACATTGTTGGTACAATCAAATTCTAATCGGTAGACTAACATAGTATTTTTTCCTTCTGGGTTTATTAAAGTGCAACCCACACCTGCACCATCTTCAGATTTAGAACCATCAAAATAAAGGGTCCAAAACAAAGAATTAGCTATTTTTCTATCTACAAAATTAATACATCTAGAATTATCTGGCTAGGGAAAATTCTCAATCTGAGATACAACCGCATTATCAAAGAAAGGTGATGGTTGAGCATTAAAGTTTCCTAAAAATGACTCTGCAGAGTAGTTTCCAATAATGTTGTTATTGAAGGTTACTATCTCATTAATTTCTTCAAGATTAGTCACCGTATGCTTCATAAACTTTTCACGGTCAACTCAAATTTGGTTTCGCTTTCCATTATGTGGTAACCACATATGTGACCAGTCTGTTGAAAAATAACCATGAAGTTTCTCAGACCAGTCACAACTTAAAACTAAACCATAAAATTCAGGAATATCTTCCACCAAAATATCAATTATTTGAGCAACTTTGGGATTTGATGACAATCTGATGGAAACAGAATTTATTTCTCCTACCACTTCTACTCTAGTTTCGTCAAGTTGCACTATATGGACAGGAGAAATCTGAGGAGTTATGTTCAATTTGGCACAAAATAATTTTGGCGTTATATTCGAAGAGGCCCCTGAGTCTATTAAACAATTATGAACATTTTTGTTAGAGATCTCATAAGTTAAGAGAAATGGAGGAGTATGAGAGATGGATCGATCACCTATCATAATTAAGTATGAAGCATATATTTTCATTTAAGGAGAAGGTGGCTTACCCATTTCATTAGCATCTTGAACTATGAATAGAGCAGGTAAGTTTGAAGTAGGAACAACTTTTAAGTCTCTAAGTAAGATTTGTTGTTGTTGCTTCAATTTGGTAAGCTCATGAATTGAAATATTTTCCCTAGTTTTCTTCATGTCTTCAACTATATTATACTCAATGGTATCTGAGACAACCATTTTTTTAGATGTAGGTGGAGGGTCTAAGGTAGCAGGACTTGTTTGCGTAGCCTTTGAATTAGACATTTTTCTTACTGATTCGTATTTAGCAGGAGTGGAAATTTTTCGCTGTTGACTAGGCTGTGTTGCTTCAGTAATTTTTTTGCTACGCGTGCTTACAGGAAAAACTTCAAGTTGTTCTTCATTTGGTAGGATGAAATCCCACATTCCATTTAGTTCAACTTCTTCTTCTTCATCATATTCTTCTTCCTATGTTTGTTCTTCCTCCTCTTCTTGATCCGATTCAAAATTAGATATAATATTTGGAGGTTGAGAATTAGAGGATTGTCCTTTCTTAAAATTCCTGAAACTCTTTTTTGAATTTGAAGTTTTAGCGACTTGTTTCTTGATATCTACCATCTCGTTGGTTATGGTTTTCAAGACTTTTTGAAGACCTTCTACGTCAAATGGATCCTTTGGCATCTTCTTCTTAGAATCATCTTTGAAAGATATCTTCTTTGATTTTCGATCTTCCTGAGAATTATTTTTCTCGAGAGAAGTTATGTGTTTCTCTACAGATAGAGACTCTTTCATATTTTCTGCAAATGTTGCTAGCTTTGCTTTATCAACGAAAAATTGTTGTATTAGATGGAAGGGATGAAATATACCACTCAATTTGAACTTCTGCGCCAGGAACTACTGTAACAGTAATTTTATTGAGTAGTTTATTAAATCTTGAATTAAAATCTTTTATCTTCTCACCTGGTTTAGCTTTAAAATTTGAAAGATCATTGATGAGCATAACAGTAGTTATGTCATCTCCAAACTTAGCTAGAAATTGTTCTGCAAACATATTCCAGTTAGTTATAGAGCGAGAAGGTAATGAAAATTACCAGGATCCTGCAAATCCTTTTAAAGTATTTGGAAATAATCGTACAATGCAATCCTCTTCAACTACTGCATTTAGATTGACAACTAACATAAAATTATGAATATGTTCTTCTGCAGGAAGACCATCATCGAGATTAAATTTTGGTAGCCATCTTTCGGGATTTTTAGGAAGAGCATGAAGAGGGGCGGGCATGTTTACAAGGATTTCTCCATGGGTTTAAATTTGGTGGAGGGGGTTGACCTGCCATTGGATTTTGGATTGATGATGAGGCAGGTTGAGCACTAGGACCAATAGTTTGAGTACTGGAACTAGTGAAAGTGATAACGATTGTTGGAATGAAATTTGTGGAAGTGAGTGGAGGTAATGAGGGTGAATGGGATAAGATCTCGCTGGTGATTGACTCTGATTGAGTCCTCTTTAACTTCTTCCAAGTAGTACCGATAGGAAATTCAAAATGGAGAATCCCTATTTTTTGACTTTCTGATCAAGTTAATATTCTTCAAGGTTGTAAAGAAGATGAAATACTAAGATTCGATAATTGAGAAGATTCAGGCTTTTCAGCAGAAATAGATACTTTCTCTAACTTTTCTATCAAAGATTGAAATTCTGAAGGATCTTAGTGAAACTCGAGAAATAGTATGGTTTAATTATCGCTAGGAGACTTAGGGGAAAGATGATCAACTTTAGATTTTACAGATGAGGATCTAGATAATTTTCTGGAAGTTGATGCGGATCTAGAGGGAGAGAGACTTTTTGATTGACCTTTATATTGATCAGACCTTCGTGCCATTCACTAGGCCCTCCTTCTAGAGAAAAAATGTTGAGGCCTCGAAATTCCGCTACCAAAACATGGGGGAAAACCACCCGGTCCGAACCTTAAAGCAACTCATTTTCCGTTTGGTGTAGTGGCTCCGACTGGGGATAATGGGACCAATTTCCCAATAAGGATGATTTTGAGGGTGTTGTTAATATAGCATGAAAATGGATAATAATTATAATCTATATGCATCTATCTAAACTATTTAATCTAATATATACCCAGGGTGTTTTTCCTTTATGCGATCTAAAATTATATCTTTCAATTGTCAGTAATATAGATCATTTAATAGCTAAAAGAGATGAAGATTATGTAAAATGATTCTTCTAGCAAAGTATTTTGCATAGAATAATTGTGAAAGAAATATCGCATTTATCAATGTGATTACATATTCAATAAGAAACTATAGCTAAATATTAGAACATAAGTGCATGTAATATTTATATATGATGACGTTTCAAATATATAATGCAATAAAAAGATGACTGTCAATCTATGAAGTAAGACTTAATACAAGTGAATAGAAGTACCATATGCACGAAGTTCTACTCATGTAAACTCACAACAATGAATCTGCTCCTTCTCACTTTCAAGAAATTTAAAGAGTACAACAGTGCAACATCAGTTAAACAACATTAATTGTCAAAATATAACATATGTGTTCCATTAATTCATCAAAGCACTCACAAAATTACAATAGTGCATTCTTTGCAAATGTTTTTGACAAATTTCTGGACCCTTCTCTAAATGCATGAGAAGGGTTTAAATACTAAACTAACTATAAAATAAAATAGATTATTACAAAAATATAGAGGAGGTTTCAAACAACCTTCCTCATAAAGCTAACTTAAACTACAATCTAGGAAACTAAACTAACAATTCTGATTTATGAGTCATGTTCTTTCATCTGAATGTGGTCACGAAGTTGAAAAATATCTAGCATTTCTTTGAGCTGAGTTGGCTGCGATACCCTTGATCTGATCTGTCCCTTGAAAATAGCGTTTGAGAGTACTGATTGGGACCTCTTCGTTGAATCTGTAAGAGACTACAGAGTTTGATGCTGATGATAAGGTTTGATCAGAAAATTCTAGTAATTTTCTTGATCAAACTTATTTACCTTTTTAATAATTTCCTCTTTTGTATCTTCTCTCTGCTTCCACTGTGTTTCCACCTGTCTTTTTTCTGAGAACACATCAGACGTGTTCTTCTTGATAAGTTCTGCTCTAGACAGTTGTTCACACATAGACTCAATAATCTCACTTGATATATTGGATGTCTTTGCAGATGCTTTCTCTGCATGTTTGATTTGCACTTCCCATTCTATGAATATAATTTATTTGTGAAGCTTATCTACTTGAGGTAGATTAGCTTCCTTCCCCGAATCTGATACTTTCCATTGGATGTGTTCTGCAATTTTCTTCTCAAGTCTTTCACATTCAAGTCTTTGGATTGCTATCTCTTGGATCAGTATTTTATTTGAATCACAATAACAGTCAATTATAGAAGCTTGATGACAAAACACTTCTTGTTATTTCTTTAACTTAGTGTTTAAATCTAGTGCTTCTTTGATAAATTTCTCTAACTGTGGTTGGCTTTGTAACTTGGTCATTGCTACTTCCATCTGTGCTTGTTTTTCATTAATCTTTGTCTGATGCTGCAATTTGAGGCTTTCAACATCTTTATGAAATTGGGTTGTGTTTAGTTTGACTTGCTCACTGGAATTATATTTCTCTTCATTCAACAAATTCTCTAGTTCTTGTACTCTGGCTTCCTTTTGTTTTAGCAACAATTTAACCTCAGTAGCTTTATCAACAGTAGCAGTAGCATATGCCTCTGCATACTGTGATAATTTGGTTAGATGTTCAGTAGGATCATCTAAGGAATCTTTCCATAATACATCAACTGATTCATCTGTAGGCTTTGAATTTGTTTCATCAATTCTCCTCCTTTTGTTTCTTTTAACTACAACCTTATAACTAGGATTGTAGAAAATACCCAACGAATGAATATCTTCAATTTGTAGAACTATCTGATATGTATGGTAGGCTAGTATGATTTCTTTATCATGGATTGCTGGAACTCTTTGTAGTGGATTAATAGTTTCCACTATCTTCTGGGAGTGTTCAGGTGTCTGGAAACTCATTGCCTGATCAGTATTGGGATTCTCTTTAGGAGTTTTTATTGCTTCAGAAAACTCCTTCTATTCATCTATAAGATCTTCTATTTGTGGTGAATTGGACTGATCTAGTATATTATGACTGTGCTGAACTGCTGGAGAATCTAATTCTATTCCATTATTTTTCTTTTCCTCTAGCATCTCTATCTCATGGATTACTTTATCAATGATCTTTTCTAGGCTTTCCTTTTTAGATTCGGATTCATTTTCAGAGTGATCCGAATTATGAGATTGCTACTGTGAATGACCTGATTCATCTTCAGACATATATTTTAATTCATCATCCAAGCTGATACTTGGAGTGTGTTTGTTGTCATCTTCAATAGTTAACAAATTGAGAGGGAATTTCTCTAGTATCTTGTTTCTGTATGTTTGGAAAGCTTCAAAATCATCTCGACTTAGTTGGCTGGATGCATACTTGATAATTTTTGAAAACTTTTCCATGCCCTGGAAGAGATCATCAGATCCATCTTTCTCCTTTACAAAAGGCTTTAATTTAAGCTCTGTGATGTAATTTTTAATTACATCATTTGGATCATATAACATTTTTAGCATTAGTAGAAATTCTTTCGGTAATAATCACATGCAAAAGAACGAGGTCAATCAAAGAATCAAAGAGACAAATCTATCATTTATTTCAAACACATGCAAGCAAATATAAATCTATCAAGATATAACATCACTCATCAATCATAATCTCTGAATTAATATCTCATACACCTTCACGCGTAAAATATATCAATCACTTTAAAGCCGTTAAGATCTCGAATTTCATTTTGATATGACACAAGTTACTTCACTTTCTTGATCTAAATGTCGTCGGTGCGCGTATCACAAGTCAAAATTTATAACCATTCGTAACACTTACCCTTAAAGACTGCGAAATGCGATCTGCGCAAATCACAGATCACAACTTTTATAGGATAACAATTTTGTGTATGTTATAAGTTGTGCGAAATGTGAATTTTGATTTTTGAAAAGCTTAAGTGACTGCGATTGCTGAAGGTTTTATATTCATTTCTTTATTTTCTCTTTGGGTCCACGAAGTCACAACTTATATTGATTTGGTTTTAATGTTTTTGATTGATTAAGTGAGGTGTGATGCGATAAAGTAAATATAATGGTGATTGAATTTTTTGCAAAGTTCAAACATATCTTCAGAAAATTTGAGCGCATATCGCGGCTTGCACATTTAAAGTTTATGAGTCTTTGAAATTCATAAGATATGCGATTTTCGATGTGCTAAAAAAAATAAACGATAAAATTTAAAAGAAAATATTTATTTCCTAAGTTTTTTGTTTAGAAAATTAAAATAATTTCCTATTTATTTATAAAGGGTCCCTATCTATAAAAATAAATGGGGGGTCATTGTATAGCACAACAATTTGTAATATGCATTTCCCTAATCATTAATAGACCATTTTCTAAATTGATCTTAACTGAAACCCATATAATTTGGGGATGCTTCTAAGTTCCACTAGTCTGGATTGATAATAAATACTTGTGTTAGGTTACAACAGTAAATTGACCCAACATTTTGCGTTGTTGTCGGGGAAGCATATTTCAAAACGGTAAAATAGGAAGACAAAAAGATAAAAAAGAAAATATAAAATCACCAAAAACAAAAAGAAAAACATAGTTTTTATGTTGTGTAACTAGCTCCAAAAATAGAAGAAAAGAGATATCAACGCCTTAGAAATAAGCCACTTCGAGGGGGAAACCTCCAATACATTACATAAATGAACAATTCTTGGATGATACAAATGAACAAAACCTCCTTCTATATATAGGAGTCCATGGGGCCACAATATAATCCTAGTGGAGCCACAATGTAATCCTAGCCGACCTAACAATAATAATGTAAGGGCACAATAATAACAATATGGGGGTTACAGGGGTACAACAATAAAAATAAGTGGGGCTACACTAACATAATAAGGGACTACACTATTAATATAGGGACTTAACATGCCCCTCTCCTTCAAACAAGTGTTGTCCTCAACGCTTGATTATTTCTTGATGCTTCTGTATAAAATTCTCATCCTCCCATGTGGAATCTTCTACGGGAAATTTCTTCCACTTGCTGAGATACTCTGAAATTGATCGTACTTGTCGAGTTCTTGTTTTTGTGACTGCTTCAGAACTTCTTTCGATGTGATGTTGATATTCCTGTTGTTTCATTAGATTCTGCACCAAAGTTAGGTTATCCTTTGAGAATTGGAGAACTTGTTGTTGATGCTCGATGTCATCTTCCACTAATTTATCATCCATATTAGCTATTATTTTATCCTTCAAACCATCCAAATTAGCCTCCATTTCTTCTTTTAAACCATCTATGTCAGCTTCGGTTGCTCTTCGTAAGATCGAAATTTGTTGCACTTTGTACCGTAATTTTGATATCTCATACTGCAATTCTTCCACTTCATGCATCATAGTATAGATTTTTGAGGGATTAATGGGTGTTGAATTCTTTTTAGGAGGCATTTCAGAACTAAATACTGAAATATATGCTCAATAGGCCCTTGGAATCACTTCAAACTAATTTTTCAAACAAGATTTATGCAATTCGGGAAAAACAATACACACCTTTTACTTGCTTTTGAGGAGCTATATATTGGAATTGGATTATTTCTGTGATTGAAAATCTTCAATATCTAAAATTCAGCAATGAAATAGCCCTCTGAATTCTCTTTTGAATGCCACAGGTCTGACCTGATTTGGATTCTCCAAGACAAAGTTGTGTCCAATCTCCCACAATGACCTAATTATGGATTGTTTCAGTAGAGCTAACTTGTACGACTTTCCACGTGTCACTGTTTCGTCTTTTGTCTCTGAAATTGATAGCCAAGAAACTTTAGTATGTTTACTTGCGACCAATTTTTACGGCACTCTAATCCGATGCCCAGAGAGAGAGTTATTGAACTTTTCCCACGATCACCTCTTTGAGATGAAATTCAGGAGCTTGAAAAAGCACTACCTTCCACAGATCATATCTCCAAAAATATTGTGAACCAAGCTCTGAAATTTTTTGACGAATTTCCTCAGGATTTTAGCTTCACACCATATGAATTTCAGACTCTGAAACTTCGTACAACGAAAGTTATAGTGAAAATTCCACGATGACCTATTTAGGAGCCTGAAAAAATACCTAACTTCCACAGATGATATCTCTGCCAATATTGCGAACCAAGCTCTGAAATATTTAGACAAGCTTCCTCAGGATTTCAGCTTTGCACCCTAAAAATTTCACCTTCTGAAACTTCGTAGAAAAAAAGTTATAGCGAAAATGCCACGATGACCTGTTTGGAGCAGCGAAACCCTAAAATCCAAAGCTTTGATACCAAATGTTGTGTAACCAGCTCCAAAAATAGAAGAAAAGAGATATCAACGCCTTAGAAATAAGCCATGGGGGAAACACTCCAATACATTACATAAATGAACAATTCTTGGATGATACAAATGAACAAAACCTCCTTCTATATATAGGAGTCCATGGGGCCACAATATAATCCTAGTGGGGCCACAATGTAATCCTAGCCGACCTAACAATAATAATGTAAGGGCACAATAATAACAATATGGGGGTTACAGGGGTACACCAATGACAATAAGTGGGGCTACTCTAACATAATAAGGGACTACACTATTAATATAGGGACTTAACATTTTCTTTCAAGTAATGTTTTCTTATGTCTAAGATAGAGATAAAAAAGGTAGATTTGTGAAACAAAACCCCCCAACAGCTCATTCATCCACAGGAATAACAACACCGGTTACTGGAAGACCTTCTATATAAGAGTTATAGGAAAAACAGAGATAAGGACAGAGATTAACTTTAGTTGAAAGACAAATCTTGTTAGCCGTAGAGGTAAAGAAAAAGTAATCACCTAAAGAACCTCCTTCCGTATGGAAACAAAAAGACACAAGAAAACCAACTGTTGAACAACTAGAGCAACCTGTCCATGAAAAAATCAATGTAGTGGAAGAAATACAAAATAAACCACATATTGAAACACTACACATCTTTGAACAAGAAATGGCTGAAGAAGGAGAAGGATCAACTAGGATAAACATGAATCTTGAACAGAGACTTGAATATGAAAAATAGCAAATGGGATGGTGAAGAAAACGAGAGGAAGAAAGAAGAATTGACGCAGAAAGAAAGGCAGAGGAAGACATAAGACCTGAAGCACTTAGAAAGATAGAGGAAGAAGCAAGAAGAGAAAATCAAAATAGAAGAACACAAGAAAATGAGCAAGAAATTAACAATGATCAGGAAACTACTTTTGGCTTTCCTATCTTAGATGCGAGAGCAATATTAGGAGAATAAATAAAAATGAAAAAAATTCCACCTTCCGTATTTCCTAACTTCTATGGAATGTCAACAGAATATCCTAATGCATTCTTATTTGAGTTTGATATCTTGTGTAGAACTTATGGATATACTGATGACACAAACAAGCTTCGACTTTTTCTTGCTACTTTGAAAGCAACAACCTTGAAATGGTTCATGGGATTAGGAGAACATACAATTGCTTCTTGGGATGATATGAAGAAATTTTTTCTTAAAAAGTATCAAGCTTACTACAGGGCTAGAGACTCAAAATAAGACATTTTCAGAATGGCACAACAAGAAGACGAAAGTTTGGAAGAATATTTGGAAACATTTCTTTACAATTTACAGAAATCGAAACATCATTCTCTTAGTCCGAATACCATCCACACCATTTTTCTTAAGGGTATTAGAGATGAGTATTTAGACATCCTTAATGTGATGGGAAAAGGAGATATCTCCAATTTACCATTTGAGGAAATTGTTGAACTATGTTAGAAATGCTCTAGGGGAAGAGCAAAGAGTAGAAAAAGAGTTATTTCATCAAAATCTTCCAAATATGCAGCAAGTGCAGTAACAAGAGCAGAGATAGGAATTTTATTAGAAAACTTCAAAACATATCTCTTAAGCACTTTGGGAACACAAGTAGATGTCTTGAGAGCTAAGAAAAAGAAAGAAGAGCAAGATGAAATCTTAGCAATTTTTTGTCCAAAGTGTAGGAAAAAACATCCACTCATGGAATGTCCATTGCAAGGTATACAAGTGTGTGGAATATGCATAGAAAATCATGCAACAAAAAAAGTCCCAAATTAAAATAATTTCAAGGAGAAGTGTAAGGAGTATATTCTCTCTACTATATGGCACCAAGGAGACCTTGGAAACCAAGGATGCCTCAACAATTCCCTCAAAAAAACCCCCAAAATTTTCAATATCCTCAAAATACATGGAATACACCAATGCCATGGCAGACTTGGCCACCACAATAATATCAAAACCAACCTGCACAAGGTTAGAGAGGATATGGTTATGGAAACCAACCACCACAACATATGTATCCTTAGCAGTATCAATATCAACAACCATACCCTCCACAACCATTTCCTCAATATCAAAAATTCCAGCAACATCAACCAATGCCATATCCACCTCAAAACCAACCAATGCTAACTCAACCACAACAACTTCAGCTGCCCACTAACCAACCACCTCCTAGACCAACACAATTTCCAGCTTAGCCAGTAGCTAATCCAAGTAAAAAGGTGGATAGACCAACATATCATGTGGAAGAGGCAACATATTATCCTACTTATTCAATTCTTCCCATACAAGATGTCCACCTAAGGTCTGGGAAGGTGTTACAGAAATATTTTCTTCCGATAATTGAGGAAAAAATTGAACAAGGAGAACAAAGTCAACAATCTCAACTAGAAAAGAAAATCCAGAAAGGTAAATATATTATGACACAGACTCCACCATATCCATAGAGATTGATATAACAGAATATTCCAATATCTCTACCTGAATTTAATATTCTGGATGAATTGAAGAACACATATGTCAAAATTCCTTTGTTGCAAGCAATTAAAGATATTCTGATATATGCAAAAAAAATAAAGGAATTGTGCATTAAGAAATATGGAAGAAGAAAGAAGGATCCACCTACAATCCAGGTAACTGGAATTTTAGCTAGTCTCATGTCCGTAAACACAACCATTGAAAATTATTTTGATCTAGGAATTCCTATGGTTACCATTTCGATTAAAATTTTTTCAGTGCCAAATAATTTAATATACTTGGGAGCAGCTATCAATGTTATGACTATAGAGGCTATGAAACATTTGAATCTGAACAACATTAGACCTACTACTAAAATTTTATAACTTGCATATAGATCTAAGGTTGTACCAGAAGGTATATTGGAAGATATCATTGTCTCACTAGATTCATGGGAGTATCCTGTAGACTTCTTGATTTTGCAGCCAAAAGCAAGTTTAGGAGGGCATCCCTTAATTTTAGGCAGACCATGGTTAGCCACTGCAGATGCTTACATTGGATGCAGGTCAGGAAGTATGATTATTGCACATGGAGATGAAAGAAAACATGTTACATTATATCCTCCCGCTCCATCTCCTCCTTTATTATCATGGCTTGATGGAGAGGAACCACAAGAGCTTCAATATGTTCTCAGTCTTAATAAAGTTTATAATTTTAGAGAGGAGGAGGAAAATGAGGACTTATTAGATATATTCATCTCAGAACCAAATATTTCAAAGCAGCTTAGAGTAACTCAATATGAAGCTGCTAGTTATCTTTTAAATGAATGTTTTCAAGAAAATTTCACTATACAATCAATGAAAAATACATTCGAAATAATTTTTCCTGTAAATTCAATTACCAATTCAAACAAAAAAATCATTGAAATCAGTCCTGAGAGACATTTTAATATTGGTAATAAATTACAATCATCACAAGAGGAAAAGCTAATAACATTGTTACAAAAATATTCAAAAGATTTTTCCTGGGATTACACAGACATGTAGGGAATTCTTCCAAAAACATGTATCCATCACATTTACACTGATGATCAAATTAAACCTGTAAGGAAACCACAAAGAAGGATGAAATCCATGATGAAGGAAATAGTGAAAGAAGAATTACAGAAACTATTACAAGTCAGATTTATCTATCCTATTTCAGATAGTCAATGGGTTTCACCCTTAGTTGTAGTACCTAAGAAAAATGGGAAATGGAGAATTTGTGTGGATTACAGAGAACTCAACAAAGCTACATTAAAATACCACTTTCCTTTACCATTTATTGATCAAGTGTTAGATTCATTACCTAGAAAGAAGTTCTTTTCATTTCTGGATGGATTTAGCGGATATAATCAGATAAAGATAGCATTAGAAGATCGAGATAAGACATCATTCACATGCCCATGGGGAACATATGCATACAATGTATTACCCTTTGGTTTATGTAATGCACCTTCTACCTTTCAGAGAGAAGTTCTTGCAATTTTTGCTGATTTGATCCATGAGTGTGTAGAAGTTTACATGGATGATTTCACTATTTATGGCACAACATATGATGATTGTTTACAGAATCTTGAAAAAGTGTTAAAAAAATGCATAGAGACAAATATATCACTCAGTAATGAAAAATGGTTTATGATGTTAAATGAGGGGATAGTGTTGGGACACCATATTTCTTCTTCGGGAATTAAGGTGGACCCATAAAAAATTCAAGTTATTGTGAATTTAACACCACCCACAACACAAAAAGAACTTATAAGTTTCTTGGGTTATGCAGGCTACTATAGAAGATTTATTGAAAATTTCAGTAAAATAGCTTTGCCATTATTCAAGTTACTTGCGAAAGATGTGAAATTCCAATGGAAAAATAATTTTCAAAATACATTTGAAAAATTAAAAGAAAAATTGTCAATTGCACCCATTCTTCAAGGACCTAATTGGTATTTTCCATTTCACATTTCAACTGATGCATCTGATACAGATGTTGGAGCATCACTTCGACAAAAAGAGAATCAGTGTAATTATGCCATATATTTCATAGGAAAAAACTTAACATTGGAAAAATTGAACTACACTGTTACAGAAAAAGAAATGTTAGTTGTAGTACACGTAGTTAATAAATTTTGACATTATATAACAAGTTATCAAGTTTATATCCACACGGATCATTCGACCATAAAATATTTAATGAACAAATAAATCACAAATGACAGAATAACCAGATGACTGTTATTAATGTAATAATTTAAAATTACTGTAAAAGATCGACCAATCAAAGATAATCAAGTTGCAGAATTTCTATCAAGACTACATTCACCTGGTGATCCAAATCCAGTATCAGATAATTTTATAGATGAACATCTATTTGCTATAAATTTCAAAACTCCATGGTTTTCATATATAGCTAAATATTTATCATCTGGCATCCTACCATCTCATTACACAAATAAACATAAAAGAAGAATAATTAGAGAAAGTGCTAGATATAACTGGGTCAATGGAGATCTATTTTATACTTGTGCCAATCTAATGATTAGAAAATGTGTTAGAGAAGATGAGATTATTGAAAATTTTAAAGCATGTCATGATGAACCATGTGGTGGCCATTTTGTAGATAAGCGAACAACATACAAAGTGTTGAAACTTGGCTACTACTAGCCATCCATCTTGAAAGACTCTAATACCTATATGAAGAGATGTGACAACTGCCAAAGAATTGGTAGACCAGTGGCATCAGATGAAATTCCATTAAAGCCACAAGTATTGATTGAACCATTTGAATAGTCGGCTTTAGATTTAGTGGGACCAATCAACCCCCCATCCAATGGAAATAAGTACATCCTGGTATGTACAAATTATGTAACTAAGTGGGTGGAGGAAAAGGCAGTATCATGGGCTACAGAAGATACTATTGTGTCTTTTTTGTTTGAAGAGATATTTGTAAGGTATGGAGTTCTGAGACAGATAGTAACTGACCAAGGCACACAGTTCACATCAAATCTTGTTCGAGATATTATAGAGAAATACAAGATCAAACACAGAAAATCAACTCTGTATCATCCTCAAGCAAAAGGACAAGTGGAATCAACAAATAAAGTCCTAGAGAACATCATGAAAAAGACTGTACAAATGAACAGGTCGTTAATGGACATAAGCTTAAATTTTATAATAAGCCTATGGATAAAGAAGATTTTCTGAGAAAAATTTCGATAGATTCAGATTTGGAATTAATGGGGCAACATAGAATTATGCCTCCCATAATTCTAGAAGAGGAAGAAGAATGATAAAAATAAAAATAAAAATAAAATAAAAAAATAAAAAATAAATAATAAAAGAGTTTGGTTGTGAAAATATAGGAAACCGACACAATACAAAATCGAATTCATATCAGAAAACCAACTTGTTTGGCCAATATGAATTCTCTTTTTGTTTTCATTTTACTTAACTAAATATTTTTGCAGATATACCCTCCAATACATAGCAGAATTGAGAACAAGTCTTATCATTAGCTTGGGGGAAGGTGTGTAATGAAAACTATGAAAATAGTTTCAGTAGCTAAATTGAAGACGAAATATGAACTACAAAGGAACCTGGTACATCATTCAACATATACAAAAGGGACCTGTATCATTATGACAGAAGGAATTTTCAAACATTATTGCAAATTATGCCAGAAGGGACCTGAAAATATAAACTATCAGAAGGAACTTGAGCTACATCAAATGAAGATCATATCAGAAGGGACCTGAAATGTGAAAGTTTAACCTGTAGAAGGGACCTGAACAACATTATTCCAAATCAAATCAGATGTAAAGTAAAAATAAAGTCTCTACATAATCTAAAAGAGTCGTCGTAATAAAAAACACAATGTCGACCATCATGAACATCAATTGGTTTGAGGGAATACAAGTACAGTAAGTAAAAATTGCTCTTAAAATTTCAATTTTTTTGTGAAAATATTCTATAATTTTAAAGATAATTTAGTACTAGTTATGCATTTTTATCACCTACATTTTTCATCACCTAATTTTTTCATAACTTACATCTCATCACCTATATTCTTAACCCTATTTTATCCATATCTATACAGTTATCCTAATCACTCAATAAACATTGCATAACCTATCCATACCATACCCTACCTTATGTTTCTAAACAAAAAGAATCACAAACAAAAGGCTTAAACATTAAACCTTTGTTGGACCTAGAATCAACAAACAAGAGGTTAGTATCATTATTAATATTTAATTTTAAAATATGACCATTTCATTGGTTAATTTTAAAAATTAAATAAAATAGAAAAACCTAAAGTCTAAAATCATATGATAACGCAATTATTTCAAACAATAAAACAAAATGCAAAGAGCGAAATCATAAATGGTTATAAGCTAAGGTAATGGAGCAAGAGCGCAATCATAATACAAACAGTGGAATGAAAACTAACCTAAGGTATGATGCTATGATAAACAATGCAAGACAATGATGTATGCAATGGACGAAACTATGATGAGATAGTGATACATACAACAATGGAGGAACAAATAAATGATGGCATACGATGATGTGAATACAAGCAATGAAACCGAAATATGATGGCGCATATGCAATGGGAGATGATTCATTTCAATGGAGGATGGAAGCAAACATAGTCATCAATGAAAAGCATGAAATAAAAACCTGAAATGAGCCACGTAATAAGTGAAGCAAAGGAAGGAATGTACACTAGAGTCAACATGACAGTCAAGAGAAAGCCACGCATGCACCGGTCAAGCGGTGGTTGATGAACGGTCAAAACAAATTCAAATTCCATATCACAACACTGTGTAAAATGTTGAGCACAATTCCACCATTAATAAGACCTGAAGCAACTGATATACACTGTGTTATTCACCATCATCACCTTTCTAAGGCTCAGTAAGATAAGGAGAACATGCTATCAAAACACACATCCATTTTTGCAACTTTGTGAGAAACAAATAAATGCAGAAGCTGAGAGAAGACAATGAAGAAGATGTAAGGAGAATAGAATAAATATAACACAACAAAGAAGGCAGGAAATATAGCAGTGAATAGGAACAAAGTGATAAAGGGAATTAACTGAAGTTTCAAGCCAAAAAATCCGGAAAATTTGTCAAGCAACCACGCTTTCAGGAGGAAAAATCCCATGAAGGATAAGGTAAGAAGCAAACTCAGATTTGGTTGTTTAAAACAACGATGATTTGCATGAATAAATCTAGGGGTTGTAAAAACAAACTGAGAGTTATAAAATGAGTTCTCTATTTTTATTTTTAAAACTTGTCATTGCATTACATTTTGTCTTTGACATCACTCATAAACGCTTTGAAACTACTCATAAATACTCTGCCATCAGTCAACACTAAATCTTCTGTTGATTAAGTGAGTAAATGATAAAATATTGAGTGAGTATTTTGATGAGATTGGCGCTGATTGAAACACAGAGACCTTAGTTAAACTAGAAGGAAAATCATGAAGATCATAGCAATGAATCATGAGGATCATTGCAAAAGACAGGTAAGCTTGAACATATCCTCATGCATAGTCTTCTATTTCAAAATGAATGAAAATAGAGAATGGAGATTTTTGGTTTGAATTGGACAATGAATTCATTTTAATTGAGTTGTGTAGTAGATTAATTTTATTTTCAAACTCAGTAGAAGAATTCAAATAAGGATTTGTGGAAAAATATTGGTTTAGAAGACACAATCAAACACGTTTTTGTATTTTTTTACATAGCAGAGAACAGAGTTTTGTGAATGTTTGAAGGAAAACAATGAACTCATTATGAGGATTTTTTATGAAATGATTGAGCTATTCTCTTGCATAAACAACGAGTTTATATTAGACACACCATGCTATGTATTTTAAAAATAATTTTATATGAACCGAGAGGTCACAAGACAACATTGTATAAAAAAATTCATTTTTTTTACACAGTAAAAAATTTACAAAACAGAGGCAGATGATTGCTTTTTTTTAAAATACAGAGAATTAAATGGAGAGTAGGATAATAGAAACATGAATTTTTTAATGTTTTCTTAAATCTCTCTATATCAAATCTTGTGTTTATTTGAAGCAGTAAGCTCACATTCTTCCAAAGGAAAATAGAGGATTGATTTCAATTACTTAGCAAGAGCAGTAAACAAGAGGTAAGACTTACTGCTGTGATAACATATAGTACTTGAATTTTTGTTTACAAAAATGAACTTAATGACAGTAGATGGGTACATCAAATGGTTTTCAGACAAAATGACTTCAAGAATAGAGCCCAAAGATTCTCAAAATGAAAATTGGAGTAGGGAAACAATTGAGAAACTTTATCAATCAGGCTTAATAGGCTTTCTTCAAAAATTCAAAAGGCACAATGAGGATATCGCAAGAGAGTTAATAAACAATTGCAAATAGGATGAAACTATGGTGGGTAGTTTACATATTCCTTTGACTCCGGAATATATTTAAGAAGATTTAGAGTTGCCATCATCAGGAGAACTATACCATAAGGGATTTCATTTCAAAGACAAGGTTTGTACATCCTTCTTGGATAAAAACATAAAGGGTTCTTTTGATAGGTCAAAGGGGATTCCAAGGGAGTGGTTCAATGAACCTTGGGCAGAGCTATTTTTGATAATTCAAAAGTTTTTGACCTATGACAACAAACATAGTGTAGTACACCTATATCATGTTAGGTTACTACAACATATTAAAGGAGATATCAAGATAAATTTTCCCTACTTCTTTTATAAAAATTTGATGAAGATGATTAAGAATGTAAAATATGACACCAAACCCAAAGAAGCCCAAATTATTCACCAGGGGCTCATAAAAATCCTTGTGGATTACTAGCTGAAAGCTAAGGGAATGGTTTGGAAAAAATTCCTAATTGAAAAAAAGTGTGTAGAACAAGTCACTGCAAACAAACTTAAACCAATACAAGAAACAAGAAATATTATGAATTCACCTCTTTATCCTAAAACCAGGTCAAAGAAACAAGATGAGACAATTATGATAGAGAGGGAAACATCATTTTTGACCATTTCTAGGAGACAGAAAAATAAGAATTCAACATAACCAGAAGTGCAATTCATAGAAACATCTCCTTTAACTAAATAGGCCAATGAAATCCTTGATAGGTTTCAACAAGAAGTTTATGAAAATCATATAGACAAAGATTCTTATTTTGAAAATAATGAGGTTGAAACTACTTCAATTTCTAATAATAACAAGGAGGAAGATCAAAACCTTAGCAGGGTCAGAGAATTAATTGATAACCTGGAGGTAAGAAAAATAATGGAGAGACACCTGAAAGAAGAAAATGAAACCTATAAGACAACTAATGAAAAATTGGTTAAATAAAATGAGAAGATAAGTGAAGAAATGGGAAAGTTGAAAACCAAAAACAATTTTCTTTATACACATGCATTCAGGTGGTTTCAGGAGAAAAATTCCTGGAAGGTCAAGTCTGAGAAACAGAAGGCTAAGACCTCAATTTACAAGGAAGAACAATGCAAAGATATGGATTCTCTTATATATGCATCACAATAGGAAGTTTCAGGATCAGGAATGGGATCGACATCAGAGCTCAGAAGGTCAAAGAGGAAAAAGCAAGCATGAGGACATGCTTGATCATCAGTTTGGGGGAGATGTTGGCCCTCGTTTTTTATCTCTTTTTGTTTAGTAAATACATATTATTTTCCATACTATCCATCTATTCACCTTCATATCCACCTTATTTTGACCAAAATATGCATATACGGATATTTAAATTATGTTTTTCAATTATTATATGTTTTTGTAAAAATTGAAATTTAAGTGCATTTTTGGACATCATCAGAAATTCTTGTAATGGCCTCATGGTTTGCATATTTGCAGGACACTTGGGCTTGAGATGGATATATTTATAGAAGGCTTGGGAACTAAGAATAAGTTTACACATGTTGGTACAGTCAAACCGAGCTTTAATAGGCCCAGTCATAGGCGGTCAAACATGACCTATCTTTATGCAGGATCCCTAGAAACTAGGTCAAAATTCTTATTTTGTGGGATTTTCTAGATTTTGATGGATCTGATGGATGAATTCGAATTGATTGGATAAGATAAGGATATTCATGACTATAGGAGCTATTTTATATGAATTTTTAGATACTTTATCTATTTAAGCCTCAAAATTTGAAGGCATTGATATGTAGAACTTGTATGACTTAATATTATTATTTCTGAGATTTTGGAGACATAATTGAAGATATATTCTATCCTATTTTCTGTTGTTATATGCTGTTTGACTGATTGAAGATTTAAGTAGCTGAAAACACCTTCAATCTGCGAGGCAAGGGTGGAGGGCCCCCACACCAAGCTAAGTGCACTTCTTAGTTTATTTGTAGTTGCAATTTCTGAATTAGTTTGCTTATAGTTAATTTTTTAATGCCGAATATTGATGAATTTAATGATAATTATTATTTTGCATATGAAAGGAAAAACAAGTGTTTAAGTTAAACATTCTTTATATCTAATCAAGATCTTCAGTTAGAATTCATCTTTTCATGCTTTTCTGAATTCCTGTTTCTAACAATAGCAGTACTGATAAATGAATATATGATTAAGGACAACCATGAACTCTTTAGTGAAGATCCTCTTCAATTATTGCTTCATGTATCTTAATCTATTGTTCAATTAAGTAGTTTTTGATTTCTAATTCATGAGGTAATCTTGTTAGAGAAGGACAAACAAATCTCTTAACTTAAGAGATTCTTCTGCTTCTGATTGCACACTTGAATTTAGAAATTATTTAAGTTAGATTTATATTTGTAATATGAATTTCCCTAGTCATTGATAAACCATCTTGTAAATTGATCATAACTGAAACCCATATGCTTTGGGGATGCTTCTAATTTCCACTAGCCCGGATTGATAAAAATACTTGCATTAGTTTACAAAGTAAATTGACCCAACGATGATCAAGAGAAGTTAGCTGAAGATGAAATCAATCAAGAAATGAAAGTAGATTCCCATGATCTCTCTGTTATCGCTCAGGTTTTCCTTGAAGTTGTGGAAAAGGAAAGTATACCCGAGGTAACCACAAACCAACCTTCAGATGCAGAATCTAGCCAATCTGCATCCAGAGAGGGCTCTCTCTTTATGATTTATCTTTGTTCTTAGAAGGTTTTAGGCTAGTTATAAGTCCAAGAATTTGTTTGAAAATGGTGGAATCCGCAAACTAGGGAAAAGGTTGAAGATTTTCAGTCCATTGGGCTATGGATTCAAAGGATGGCTTTACTGGATTTCTATTCTACACACAAGATGGCTTTGCAGGGCAAGATAGCCAGACAGAGAACAATCCTTAAAATTTAAAGTGGATGGGATGATTTTGAAGGGATGAAAGGCAGCTAAGAATATTTCACCATGTTCAAAAGAAAGAAATGAAATGACTACAAACAAAGAGAAATGAAGAATTCTTTATTATAGTAATCAAGAATGTTTAAATTAGCAAAGCAAGAGCATTTAAGAATTCGTGCTTATAACCAATTTAGAGGAAAACATTAAGAATAATCACATCTGAAATCAGAGTACAATTAATTAAATTCTAATTCAATCCTTTATGTTAACTATTCAGAAATGGACATAATGATATTATAAACTGATATAAAACTTAAGACATAGGGTAGAAAGACTTATTGAACTGCAGTCCGACACATGAATCCTGCAAAAAGTCCTGAGCTTCAAATTGTCATCCAGTAAGCCACAAATAAACTTCTCCAAAATGCTTTTATTCCGAAAATCTTAATGTTACAGCAAAGTGATAGAATCCACCCTCAATACTCTCTTTGAGGGTTTATTTATACAAGAAATATTTGAACAAATCTCACACTAACCTAGCCAATAATCTAGGGTGACTAAGGAGTAATTTACAAATAAACAGGAGACAAATGGTTTCATGGATAGAATAATAAGTAACTATTGATGTGTTGTTTCCTCATTTTGCTGATGTGCTAGAGGTAAGTGCTGAAATAGGGCTCGGTGCTCTCCCTTGGAGTAATTTCTTTGCTTGTTTGATACTCTTTGTCTTTACGGATACTCTTTAACCTATTCAACTGATACTCTTTCATCTGTGCTCATTTTTATCTTTCACATAATAGTAAAAAGATAAAATTCTCATATTGAAGATAATTTTCATAGAATTTCCAATAGGTCATTCCACCATTGATCCTCTGGTATCATAGTCCTTTTAAGTTTCCTCAATGTCTCATCAGCCTCTGTGAGTTTGTAAAAAGTGGGCTCATTAGGAAACAAATACTTTATTTCATGTTCAAGATGAAATAAATTCTTCAACCTGTCATAAATATTTCTCCCTGTTGGCAACGTTGTTTCTGTCAAACTGATAGAACTAGCAGTTGTATTTTGAGCATGGATATCTATTTTCTTGACATAGGTTTCCAATTCCATTATTTGGTCTTCTGTGAGCATAGGACTGGGTAACCCACTGTCTAACAAAACTTGAAATTTTTCTATGAAAGCATTAATATCAGCCAAAATATCTGAACACTTCCTTTCTAAATTCTGCATAAAATTTCTTTTGATGAAAACTCTTTTTATCATCAAAATAGTGTCGGTCCTGTCTTCAATTCCTAGTACTGCAAGCTGTTGTTTTGTTCAGGTGTTCAAAAATTGAATAAGTTGATTGGCCTGCTCAGGTCTACCTCTTAGTTCATCTCTTGTTCTGTTTATTTCTTCCTGAGCTACTTTAATCAGGTCATTTTGTTCAAAAATTGCTTGAATAGAGGGCCAAATACTTTTTATTAGCTCAATTATATTACCCCAAAGAATTTCATTTATTTCCTTCAAAGGCTTTTCTAATGAAAGATCTTTTTCTAAAGCCTTAACTAATCTGTCCAATCTTTTTATTTCCCTGGTATTATCAGCAACTGTCTTCTTAGATGTATCATACTTCTGCTCCAAATTTTTTAATTGTAACTTTGTGGTTTGAAGTTCTGTGACTCTTAATTGTAAACTTTCCATTTGTTTTATTAACTCATCAGAACTTAAACCAAAAGTGTTTACCTACTCTGGCTCTGTTTGTTGCTTTGCTGTTGTAGTACCTGTGGTTGTAGTAGCTTCTGTGGTGGATGCCTGCATGATAGCTTCCTTTTCCTGTAAAGCTTGTTCCAATTCCTTCTCTGTTTCACTTAGTTGCTCAATTACTTTTAAGAGCAACTCCATTACCTCTTCTTGTGAATTCCCCTTCAAAACTTCTTGGGTCTGGGGGTGCCTTGAGGCTGGAAATTTTAGCTGCTTTCTCAGTGCAGCTATGTCATCATATTTCTTCTTAATTAATGCCTCAATGCTTTTAATATCTTTGGGGTTGTGACCCAAGCTGATAATTATTTCTTCCAGAGACTTTATTCTATTATCTTTGGCCTGAGAAGAGGCCTTCTCAATTTGCAATTGGGCACTTGTGTTGTTTAAAGAATCTTGCAGTGTTAGGGCTGCCATGGCTTTATTAGTAAGAGTGGAATACACCATTTCCCCAGTTTTTTTATGCAGCTCTATCTGGTCCAAAGGATGAATGTCCTTTGCCAGGACCTCAAAATTTTTTCTAATATAATCAGCTGCTGACGTGGGTTTTGGCACCTTTTACTTGAAGTGGCTCATCATCATTTTGCCTTGTGAAATGTCAAATGCTAACATTAACCTTTCCTGATTATGTGGAGCCATTTTCAAATATTGATCATATACCTTCATTCTTAATGGATCATTCTTTGCCTTTATATTGATGAAAGTTCTTTTTATATCCCCTGTATCTATTTTTGGTGGCCTAAAGGAGGATACTTCAGTACTCAACTGCTTGTGCAAAGCTTTTCCTTTCTGCTCTGTATGGGTCACACTAACAGAACCAGTTAGTTGACTGTCTTCTCTTCCATCATCAAACACTTCATCTATGATTTCCACATCTGGAAGTGGATCTGGTTTATGTTTTTTGGCTTGATGTATTCCTGAGGACTCTTTAGGAGGAGTAGTGTCTGGAACCTGCCTTTTCTTTCCTATTTCCAAGTTGGATGGAGTTTGTAATTCTGAAACTTCAGGATGTTTTACCTGAGTGGGAGAAAATTGTGTTTGATCAGGTGCTCTGGAAGTTTGAGGTTTCTCTGCCATGACTAAAGTTTCAATGACCTGAATTTCAGGTTCCTTTCCTTTGCCTTTTGATTCTGCTGCCACTGGTGAACTGCCTTCCTGTAATGTCTGCTGTAGATTTGCTGCTGAAGAAGTGCCAATGTGAGGTACCTACACTTGACCACAAGATTCTAGGTCATAATTCTTCTCAAGATCTTTCATTATTCTGTTCATTTTTTCTTCTTCACTTTCTTCTTCAATTAGTGTTTCTGCCACCCATTCATCTTGATTGGCATATTGTTCTATTTGAGGAATCTTGTGGTGTATGTAAGGGGATGACTTGTTCTTTATTCTCTTTTCATAGATAAAACCAAATGGGTCATAAGGAACCCAACGAAAACTTCTTTGGAACTTGCAATGGTTTTGTAGTATATTTTCGGCTTCTTGCTCGGCCTCCCTAGAGTTGCAGATGAAAGGACCTAATTGACTTTTGATCCTTAGTTGGGCTTTCTTCTTCACACTACAAAAATGGATCACATCTGAATTATTCATTTGCTTGAAATATTCCAAGGCAAAAATTCTCATGGGCACATATCTTGGCAACTTGAATGGATGTAATTCACATCCATAGATTCTGATGACTGAATGGTTTTGATATAAATACCAATCTCCAACTTTCTAAGTCCTTGAAAGTTGCAAGGTCTTCTTGATTTCATTACTGAGCCTTGGAGGAGGGATTCCTGTCAACAAGGTAGTTGCAGGATATACAAAAAGATCGATGAAATCAGTATAGGAATATGGAGACTTATAGGAAGAATGAATTATGGGAGACCAAAATATAACTGACCTAGGGTTTCCCTTGGCATCAAGCTTTTTAACAGGGAAAGGGAACTTTTCTGATTGATAAAATATAATGAGATGATAAATAACTGAGGAATATTTAAAAACTTTCTCATCATCTAGCCTCATGAACTGATCATGGATCTTATTGGCTATGAAGGAGGCAAAGTCATATTTAACTTCAGGAGGTTGCCCAAGAGTAAAGATAGACATCAAAACCAGGGTTATCTCATCAACATATTCACTGGTATTGAAACCCAAGACAAAAGATATCATATTTAGGATGAGCCTTCCCAACTTAGTGAAATAATAAAAACCATAGGGAGGAGGTCCCTTAGGTTGATGTTTAGCCAACATGAAATTCTGGCAAATGGACTCCAATTTTTCTGAGGTCAATTTATTAGACTTTTCAATCAATTCTTCCATAGACAAAGGTGCTAGTTCTTGGTCTGGTTCAAAATGTAGCATTGCATTGATAGCCTGGGGAGTAATGGAGAAAAGAACACTCTGGTCAGGGGATATTACAGCTCTCTGAGTGGGATCATAGTTAGAATGGCAATAGTGGATGATTTCTGGGAAATAAATGACTGAGGGGATGAGATATCTCGGGAGATTGGATTCCCACAACCCAATGAGATCTTGCCCCTTTGAGTACTCGTCTCTGCAGCGACAATAACTCAGAAGGGGACTTTCATCAAAATGCAAATATTTAATCTGAAAATCTTTATCTACTAAAGGCAAATATTCTAACTCTCTGTGGGGGGCATTCAATGGAGTCACATTTAGGGCTGTCGGGGCTTCCATTTTGGTTCTTGTGGATTCAAAATGGATTCTGGGTTTTCTTCACAGGCCGGGTGCAATTTCAATTTAAATGAAGGAAATTAACACAATTGCAGTTTCAGGGGAACAATTCACGGTTTTAAAACCTTAGGGAATGATCTCAGTGATAAGATTTAATCACTAATCCAGTGGAAAACAAGGAAAACAGACTTTCTTTTGAAGTTCGAAGCGCTATAGGATAAATACCTGTTCTTGGAGGAAAGCTGGCTTTTAACAGGTATCAGACGGTAGCAGGAGGATGCTTGAACACAGGTCTGGCGGAATTCTGGAGCGAAATCGAATTGAACAGTGGATTTCAGTGGAAATTTGAAATTCGTAGCGGAAAGCGCAGTCGCGTTCAAATGATGAAAATGACATAAAAACACGCGAATTTGTTTTATTTCCAAAGTCAAAAAAGGGGTTTTTAGTTTTTCGAGGAGTGACGTCACTTTAGTACAGGCTGACGTGTGGTGGGGGGCCGGGCGGTAAGAGGTTAGTCCCCGCACCGCTTATGGACAAAGGTGGTATTGAGCGCAGGGGGAGCGATTCCATTGGAGTATTGACACGTGGACGGAAGACTAGTCAAATACCACCAACCCCCCACGCGTTAATGTTCTGACATTGGATGGCTAGCGGAATGAGTATTAGCCTTAGATTTGTGGAAGGCGATCCAACGGTTGAAAGGGCGGAGAGATAGTGGGGTGGTTATCACGCGGGCCCGGCATAATTAGCGTTTAATTAATCATCCCGGGTGGCACATGATTGGTGGAGGAAAGGTTATTAATTAGTTCTGATAACTAATTAATCCCATAATTATAATGGAAAAAGGAGTCGCGGCAGGGTTTCATTGGGTGGGATGCCAAGTGGATGGGCCACGGTGGCATGAGGATCTTTCTGAAGTTTTGGTTCTTTTAAAAATAAAATTCCGGGTTTATTCTTTTTGTATTAAACATATATATCATATGTTTAAAGATTTTCTCATATATGTTTTTTATTATATGATAAATTAACCGATATAATTAATTTACCATAAGGGCGGGAATATTACATAATGATATATTTTAACCAAAGGGCACATAATGTGGGTCTTTTATGAATAATTGGGAAATACATACTTTGGTTAAAATCATAATAGAGGGGTTTTTTAGGCTATTCATGTAAAAAGGAGCTATATACTATAGGATAAGGTTGTTCCACTAGGGATTTAATAAGTAAATTAGAGGTTAATATGACAACGGACAAGGTAAACTCAAAATAATTAACTATAACTAAGAAAGTGAAGATCTTTGAAGTAAATTACATCACCTCAGTTTCAACACTTCAACATAAAATAGCAAGTGATTTTAAGGGATTATTGTGGAAATTTACATGATTTTCCTAAGTAAAATAGGATTTTACTTAGGAAAAGGTTTAATGTGAATGATTATAATGACAAATAATCTCAAGTACTTAGGTCTTTTTGATCATTAGGCCGAGGGTCCGGTCCCTCCAAAAGTCAAGGAAATGCCTTGAGCCCTTTTAATCTCTAAATACCTTAGCACTTTGGGGAAATTAGTAAAAATATTAGGGAGAAAGTGATGTGGGAAGTTAATGATTTTGACTTTGCTTTCTGTGAATTTCCAGTGTATTTCCTGCTTCAGTACTTGTGATGAAAGTAAAGGATTAAACACATTCAGCAGCATCATTCATCACATGAAACTTTGCAACACCATCTACCTACCCTATCTACTTTACACTACCATTTTCTTTTCTTTATTAGGGTGCACTTAGACTAGCAAACCCTTATCAATCTTCTTTTTCTTTTACATGAAAAATCTATCTATTTCTACACTTGTTACATCCAAGGGCTCAGATTAAACTGTTGAGCACCTTTTATTAACTCTACCTATCTACTAATCTGCCAAGATTAAACTGTTTGGTCAGATATTTATGCTCTATTCTACAACATGAAATTGAAAATGAATGAGTCAAGTTTAAACAGTTTGACTCTTCATAAATTGTGGCAAAAGTTTGACAAGCTGCACACAATTGCTTTATTACAAAAATGAAATAGTAGTGGCATTTGGATTTGCACACTTTCCTTGGTCTATTTTTTGCTCGGGGTTCATTTCTTTCATTTCCTTGACCAATTTATTTTTCTTACCCTTTGATTTTTCTTTTAGGGTATACCCTTTTTACATTTTTTAAATTTTTTGATTTTTTGGTTTTTCAAGAATATGGAACACCTTTGCTCAAGAAAAAGGTTTGAACATATTCCATAGTTCAATCAAGACAATCATGAAATATGACACCTATTGGTATAGGAGTCTAACACTGGCTCCACTTGGGGATGGCTTTTCCTTGTGAAAAGTTAAGAACAGTAGGTCAGTTGCCTCAAAATGTCTTCAACTTAACCATGTGATCTCCTTCTTCTAGTAGCTTTATTGTATATATGATAGTGAAACTTTTGAAGCTTAGGGCCCTCACTTCGGGCTTCAACTTCAACAAGTCACCATCCAATCCAAACTGTGTTTCTCAGTTGGAAATCTTCTGCCTTGGTCCAATCTCAAACATGCATTTGCTATGGCTGAAAATCTTGAATTGAATATAGTCCTTTTTCTCCAGCCTGAAATCTGATCTGAAACTAAAACAACACACAAAAATTTTCAAACCAACTCAATGAAAAACTAGCTGAAAATTGAAAACTAAAAAAAAAAAAATATGCTCAAAATTTTAAGCTTATTAGCACTCATTTACCTACCGTAATCTACTAAAAATCTTATTGAATCAGGTAATACAAAAATGCCAATGAAGCCAATCAAGTAGCTGTAAAAATAAATGGATAACTTGATTTCTTGTGATCAAAATTGGAAGTATGTTATGATCATGTGCCTTTATAATAAATGATATGGTGTGTAAAGGCCACTTTTGATGTATTTGATCCTTATAGAGAAAACATGTTTGCAGATTTGGGCTCAAAAGATTCTCCATATAATCCGATATAGGATCAATAAAAGCATGATGTATGTTATTTAATTCTAGGCCTTCAATGACTAATTGTTCAACTGAATTATGAATATTAGACCATGAACTTATTTCTTCAGTCTTGTGTTTGAAAGAATAATCATCTTCAATATGCAAGTCAAAAGATAGTACAATTTCATCTTCCTTTGGAGAAGGAAGATTTTCAAAGAATTCTTTAGGATTTCGGAAATTGTATGACTGAATTTGAGAATGCAAAAGTTTGATTTCATTTTCATAATTTTCAGAAATTATATCAAGAAGCCATTTTTTAACTCGAGGAGAACATTTTCTTGATTTAAAAAGAATAAAGAAAGCTCTTAGAAAATCCTCATCAAACTGAAGTTTTGATAACTCATCCCTGAATTCATTTAAAATTTCATCAATTGAAAGATTTTCCACAAACCCTGTCATCCAGTATCACTATTAATGCTTTGGAATATGGATTATTTGGTTGTGGAATTTCTCTGAAACTTGAAGCTCTTGATCTCTGATCAACAATGTCTTGATTGGAAAATGATATCAAAAAGTCAGAAGAATGATGCTCAAATATGCATGGAGATTTTATATTTACAATTTTCAAAAGAGATAAATTAAAAACTACTCTAAGATCTTCTCTAAAATACAATATACATTGGAAAACCATATCAATTTAGAAAGAACATAATGTCTTGGATAAAAATCCAAGTTGAAAGCCTGATCTTCCCATATTGTTCTTCCAGGTTCATTCCTCCAGTGGAGTCTTAGTAGTGAAATTGATTTTGGAGTCGCCAGGTGGATGATTTTAACCTTTGTGTGTCTGATCCCTGTCCACCATCATAGATCAGATCTAAACCTGTAAAAAAATTCTGAAGAAAAAGTTAGTTATTCAGGAAACCAAATTTTTTGTGAATTTTCAAAACAACTTCTACACACTCTTCAAGAAATTTAAGATTTTTAATTAAAATTTTCTCAAAGATTTATTAAACTAGAGAATCTAATTGAATGTTTGAAACTAAGGTTCAGTTTATAAGCTAAACCAGAGATAGACTGAAGCAACATTTATTTACTATGCAGTTGCAGAGCAAAAGCATTTCAAAAGCTACCTGGTTGATCTTCAGACTCTGTCTATAACTTATAAATCAAACAATAGTAAAATGATTCAGGTCCCCAGTAGAGTCACCACTATGTTATCACTCAGGTTTTCCTTGAAGTTGTGGAAAAGGAAAGTATGCCCGAGGTAACCACAAACCAACCTTTAGATGCAGAATCTAGCCAATCTGCATCCAGAGAGAGATCTCTCTTTATAATTTATCTTTGTTCTTAGAAATTTTTAGGCTAGTTATAAATCCAAGAGTTTGTTTGAAAATGGTGGAATTCACCAACTAAGGGCAAGGTTGAATTTTTTCAGGCCATTGGGCTATGGAGTCAAAGGATGGCTTTACTGGATTACTATTCTACACACAAGATGGCTTTGCAGGGCAAGATAGTCAAACAGAGAACAATCCTTAAAATTTAAAGTGGATGGAATGGGTTTGAAGGGATGAAAGGCAGTTAAGAATCTTTCACCATGTTCAAAAGAAAGAAATGAAATTATTACAAATAAAGAGCAGTGGAGAATTATTTACTATAGTAATCAAAATGTTTAAATTAGCGAAGCAAGAGCAATTAAGAATTCATTGCTTATAACTAATTTAGAGGAAAACATTTAGAATAATAACAACTGAACTCAGAGTACAATTAAGTAAATTCTGAGTTATTCTTTTATGTCAAGTATTCATAAATGGACACAATGATATTATAAACAAATATAAAACTTAAGACATAGGATAGAAAGACTTATTGAATCATGAATCCACATAAGAATCTCCAATAGTCTGAGTCACTACCCATGGTTACAAGTAATTTTTCAAAGGTACTGGTTTCAAAATTTCATACAAGAAACGATGAATTTGGTATCGTGATTAAAGGACAGGCAATTAAACGAAATATCTTAAAAATATTCACCCATCGCAACTTGCTCATTGCAACTTATAACTGGTGGTGTTGGTATCAAACGAAAGGAATGGTTTTCTAGCCTATTGTGTAGTATATAGAGAGAATTTTAATGATCCAACTTTAGCGTACAGGAGAACGTCGTTTAAACGTTTTCAGTAATTACCGGCATCAGAATAAAACGGTTAAAATTTTTATATTTCTCAATCCGTAATAGATATGTAAAAAGTGAAAGATATTATTGTAGATAAATATGTTGGTGAGATAAAACTCTTTCACGTTCCTAAAATTCCTCTCCAGCTGTGCACAATAGGCTCTGCAAAAAGATGTGTAAAACAGAGTTTTACAGAGTCTGAAAAATAGCCTCTAAAGATGTGCATGTATCTCTCAGTCGGAACTCAATGTGAAAAAACTGAGATAGGTTTTTGTATATGGGTCTTTTGTGGAAAACCCTCCTTCTACTTTTGTAAAATGTATTTCTTATTGGCCACAATATTCTCTCGTAAAATGATGACTGTAATCAGAATTTTCAAAAATGCTTTCCAACATTGTTTAATATTTCCAAAACCATAATGGTTGTTGAAAGAGAGGTTTTCGGGAGATGGCCCTCCTAAGAACATAAACCTCCTTCAATTTTTCAAAATTCATCTTGGATGGATCACAATAGTTTCTTCCAAACTTTGACTAAAATATGCAATTTCTAAAAATGTTCCTTTTTGTTGTGTTTTTCATCTTTTCACTTTTTTGTTCTTTTAACTGTTTTACTTTCACTTTAGATAAACTTCAATGTTGGTGAAATTATTTTCATCTCTTTTTACTATTTTACTGCCTTTGTAATTACTTTTACTGTTTTACCTTTGACTGCTCTGTAACTTCATTTTAACTTTCACTCTAACTTTTACCTGATACACTTTAACGACTGATACTCTTTAACTGTTATGATCTCTAACCGTTCTTTACTGTGTCCTTTTACCTGCAATGTGTAGTTTAGGTTTTTACTGTCTGTTTCGCAACAGAATCTTAATGTCCTGCTTCCTTTGCTTGTTCTTCTAAATCGTATGTTTTATCTCTATGATTGCTTGTTGGATTATAATACTATTGGAGGAAGTGGCCCACATCATAGGACAGACCTGTTTAACCAAGGATGTGGATTTTGCTTAGGAAAAGATTTTTATGAATGAATGAATATGAAGATGAATATTTTTAAATACTAAGGTTTTCTCCAATCATTGGGCCGAGGGTCCGGTCCCTCCAAAAGTCAAGGAAATGCCTTGAGCCCCTTTAATCTTCAAATTCCTTAGCACTTAGGAGAATTAGTAAATTTTTAGGGAAAAATTGAGATGGGAAGTTAATGATTTTGACCTTGCTTTGTTCTGAAATTTTGCCAATGTGGTGTTCTGCCTTTGCACTTGGTGATGAAAGTAAAAGATTATAAACATTTTAAAGCCATCATTCATCACATGAGAATTTGCAATGCCATCTACCTACCCTATCTACTTTCTCTACTATTTTCTCTTCTTTATTAGGGTGCACTTAGACTAGCAAACCCTTATCAATCTTTTTTTCCTTTTACATGGCAAATCTATCTATTTCTACACTTATTACATCCAAGGGCTCAGATTAAACTGTTAAGCACATTTTATTAACTCTACCTATCTACTTATCTGCCAAGATTAAACTGTTTGGTCATATATTTATTATGTATTCTACAACATGAAATTGAAAAATGAATGAGTCAAGTTTAAACAAATAATTTCTTCTCTGTAAAATTGTGCAAAAAGTTTAACAAATCGCACAATTACTTATTAAGGTGAAACAGTTAGTAGTGTAATTTGGATCTTCAAAGCAAGTAATTTTCCTCGCTCCAGTTTTTATGGCTAGTTCATTTCTTTCACTTTTTTGACCAATTTATTTTTCTTACCCTTTGATTTTTGTTTTAGGGTATACCCTCTTTACATTTTTTTAAATTTTTTGATTTTTTGGTTTTTCAAGAATATGGAACACCTTTGCTCAAGAAAAAGGTTTGAACATATTCCATAGTTCAATCAAGACAATCATGAAATATGACACCTATTGGTATAGGAGTCTAACACCACCACCAGGAATTCCACCATCAGTTCAAATTATATAGACTTTTCCATAACACAAAAGTTCTCAAGTTCACTCTTGGTTACAACACTTCAATTTTTTTCTAGAGAAAGACTTAGTTCACACAAGATGGTTATGCATTTTGGCTAGTCAGTCTCACACTTGAAAGTGAAATACTATGCCTTCATTTAGGAGACCTTTGTCCAAAAATTCATGATATTCAAATGAATGATTAACCTGATAGGTACCGTGAGAAGACTTTTCACTCTTCTTCCCTAGCTGTTTGATTGTATCATCGGTATAAGGTTTCAACCACTCCACAGGTCCAACTCGGCTCTGATAAGCAAGAGTGTAGTCATTATACACACCCCTTATTTTTAACTCTTTCATAATTAGGTCCACACACTCCTCCATCTCTGCTTTTCAAATTTCCTTTTTTATTTTCTGACTTGAATGATGGCTTTTCTTTGTCTGCTTTGCAGGGATGTTTAGCATGAAGTTTGGCAAGGTGACATAGAGCTTCCTCTGGCCTGCACATGTTATTGAAGCACTTCTGAAGACAAAACCCTGGACTCAAGAATTAAAATGACTCTTTTTGACCAAAATGACATTTAATGACTGCAAATGACGAGAAATGAACCTATTTGACTCTTGACAGAGGACTGACAAGACTGAGTCTAACAAGGGGAATCTCAAATAAGTCGCATGATATGAGCTGAGAGTCAAAGGGGGTTACCTTGGCCAATTTGCAATGGATCTATAAATTCCCTGTTCATTATACTTGCTACAGTTGGTTCTATAAGAATAGCTCAATTGAGACTTCAATAGGGTAAATTGACATGTATACCTAAGAGGTGATTTTGGACAAGTTTTGGAAAAAATTGAGATGTTACCGCAGTGGCTTTTCCCTTTCAACAGGTTACTTTGCCCCCACATTCAGCACTGAATCAGGGCCATAGAGGGGCCATAAAGGAGGATTTTAAGATAGAGAGGGTGTACAGAGAATATTTGGATGTGGGTGAGCTGGTACAAGGTTTCATCCCCACCTTGGCTCCAACCACACTAAGTTTTTTTTGAAAATTAGAACTTTACAGGCACACAAAAACTTTTTTGTTCATGTTGTGCTATCCAAGAAAAATGACAGGAAATAAATTTGACAGAAACTGGAAATGCTAAACAAAGGAAATATTTTTTTGATAACTCTCTGTTCCTAGCTCTGAATAAATGAGGATGTCCTCCTAGCAAAGTTGCTGGGTTCTTCCAGGGATTCCCCAATTGTGTTTCATTCTACCATTGACATGGTTGAAGGGTCCAGTTGATGCCAATTACAGATTTCTGGCCATGAGTTTCCATTTTTATTGTGTATATTATAATTTCATGTGTTGTTTAGACTTAATTTCTGACTTCACATTTATGTTAGGCTAGACTTTTTTGATGGAAATGCCACACAGTTTCATTTTTGGACATATATTAAATCTTTACTATTATGCTAAATAGTAACATGACCTGGCTTCTCTTTGGGCTGGGATTGTATAATCTCTGGTTCAATTGTAATTATGTATTTAAATTTAACCATTTAATAGAATAGAAGAACTTGCTAAACTGTTTAAAAAAAAATGGCAAATAGAATCAATTGAAAGAAAAACGCAGATTTTGTGCAACTCGATTTCACAAAAAGATATATTATATTACATGGAATGGACTCATATATGGCTAGAGGTCATTGAAGCACAAACTCTAGCCAATATACAAGTGATTAATAATGCAGAAGATGCGACAGAATTCCACTTAACTTTGCCCATTATTTTAATGGAGTCATACAATCATTGAATCATCATTGAAGTGGCTTTTCCCACTGAATTCCATAAGATAACTGTGAAATCTCTGCTTCACCAAAGCCATTAACCTTGCAAATAGCTAGGGCCCAAAATCACCATGCACCCAAACTACAACACCAAAACACTACTGGCTACAAACCAAAAGTTTCAAATATTTGGTTGTCACAGGTTAAGCATTGATAAGATTCAAACCCAATTCTTCTACTGTCCACAATATAATCCCTCATTTCCTTTATAGAGAAAAAAAACTTCATTGGTTGTACACGACATACTCTCGTGCTACCTTACTCATCATGCACTATCCACAACTCATTTTCCACTATTCATAGCCTAATCTCTTGTTGCCCTCTATAGCAACAACAGTACATCTACTGTCCACAAGATATTCTCTTATTATCCTTCTTGCTACCAGGGCATTTAGACTCCACTCTTTTGAAAAAAAAATTGAAAGGAAGGAAAAAATAAGTAAGATTATTTACAAGTTATTTGACTTCAAGCTGAACAATCGAACAAAATTGAATTATACGTTAGCTCAGCAACTAAAAGAAGAGAATGTTTTCAAGTTGCAACTTGCAAGTAACACCTTTCATAGATAAAGAGCACGGGGGTAGAATTTCTCTATTAGGATTTGAACATTGGTCGGTGAATAAAAACACCCCCTAGTTCACCAACCATGTCTCCCCCCAGTGACAAAAGAGGGAAATGTTTGAATAATGGGCTTGAGAGAAAGGAAATGAAGTTGTGGGACCTAACCATGCACTACGAAGGAAGATCCTGTTGGGCCTTGATTCGTCAAGAGCCTTGGTCCTTCTTAGGAAGGGAACTTCAGATGTTACCACCCAGCATGTCTTGTGGCCTGTTCCAATAATATAAGTGGAAGTTAGGTGCAACATTCAATACTTCCATTATTGATCAGATTAAGTTGTGCTACCAACATGCTCCAGCAGAGCAATAACTGATCAATAGAGGGTTATCCTTTAACTTCGCATGACAAAATCAATCAATTAATACCTTTCTATCACGGATGCCATATTCTTTTGATACCCTGATGGAGTCACAAGGAATGAACATCTGCCGAGGAATATACAAGAAACCCTAACTTGCAAAGGAAAGAAGAAGAATTGTATCGTATAAATCGTTTGACACTAGTCTATACTAGAATAATGTGTAGATCAATATAATTTTAGTTGTGAATCACATAAAGCTAGAGAAACCATCCACTTTGTACCAAGGTCCCTTACAGTTAGTAAGTACAATTTTGACTAAAAATGTATTAACCTGGGAAATTTTAAGGAAGGGAAAGAAAGTCTGTGACTGTGGTCTCTTACGGAAGTGTTCTCTTTCATGCAACTGAAACTTTTGTAAAGATTGTTGCAGATTTCAAAGAAAGCCATTTCAGGGGCCAGTGTAAGGAAACTAGGCTATGGGCTTTGGAGATATATATCACAGATGAATTTCCTTGCGTGATGGAAGAAATAGGCATGTGGTTGTGTTGAAACTTGACAGTATTCACTCATAGGAGCAGCTTGTAGATGATCACTACTTGAATCGTATCCAAATCTATTGATGTTTTCCAATTACACTTCTAGTTTGTGTGCTAAATATTCAAACATTTTCTTTTCTAAAACCCCCAACTTTGGGCCTGGGACTTGCTAGGGGAATCTCAAATAAGTCGCATGGAATGAGATGAGAATCGAAGGGGGTTACCTTGGCCAATTTACAGTCGATATGTAAACTCCCTGTTCATTATAATTATTGCAATTGTTTCTATAAGCATAGCTCAATTGAGACTCCAACAAGGTAAATTGACATGTATACCTAAGAGGTGATTTTGGACAAGTTTTGGAAAAAATGGAGATGTTGTTATAGTGGCTTTCACCTTTCAGCAGGTTACTCTGCCCCCACATTCAGCACTGAATCAGGGCCATAAAGGGGCCATAGAGGAGGATGTTAAGATAGAGAGGGTGTACAAAGAAGATTTGGATGTGGGTGAGCTGGTACGAGGTTTCATCCCCACCTTGGATCCAAACACACTAAGTTTGTTTTGAAAATTAGAACTTTACAGGCACACAAAATCATTTGTGTTCATGCTATGCTATCCAAGAAAAATGACAGGCAAGAAATTTGACAGAAACTGGAAATTCTGAACAAACAAAATAGTTTTTTTGATAATTCTTTGTTCCTGGCTCTGAATAAATGATGGTGTCCTCCCATCAGAGTTGTTGGGTTCTTCCAGGGATTCCCAAATTATGTTTCATTCTACCATTGACATGGTTGAAGGGTGCAGTTGACCCTAATTGCAGGTTTCTGGCCATGAGTTCCCTTTTTTATTGTGTATATTTTAATTTCATGTGATGTTTAGACTTAATTTTTGACTTCACAGTTATGTTAGGCTAGACTTTTTTGATGGAAATGCCACACAGTTTCATTTTTGGACATATCTTAACTCTTTACTATTATGCTAAAGAGTAACATGACCTGGTTTCTCATTGGGTTGGGATTGTATAATCTCTGGTTCAATTGTAATTGTGTATTTTGCATTTAACCATTTCATAGAATAGAAGAACTTGCTAAACTATTTTGAAAAAAATTGCAAATAGAATCAATTGAAAGAAAAATGTAGATTTTAGGCAACTCAATTTCACAAAAAGATATATTATATTATATGGAATGGACTCATATATGGCTAGAGGTCATTGAAGCACAAACTCTAGCTAATATACAAGTGAGTAATAATGCAGAAGATACAACAGAATTCCACTTAACTTTGCCCATTATTTTAATGGAGTCATACAATCATTGAATCATCATTGAAGTAGCTTTTCCCACTCACCGCCATAAGATAAATGCGAAATATATACTTCACCAAAGCCATTAACCTTGCAAATAGCCGGGGCCCAAAATCACCATGCACCCAAACTACAACACCAAAACACTACTGTCTACAAACCCAAAGTTTCAAATATTTGGTTGTCACAGGTTAAGCATTGATAAGATTCAAACCCAATTCTTCTAATTTCCATGATATAATCCCTCATTTCCCTTCTAGAGCAAAAAAACTTCATTGGCTGTACACGGCATACTCTCGTGCTAACTTACTCATCATGCACTATCCACGACTCATTTTCCACTATTCACAACATAATCTCTTATTTCCCTCTATAGCAACAAAAGTACATCTACTGTCCAAAAGATAATCTCTTATTATCCTTCTTGCTACCATGGCATTTAGACTCCACTCTTTTGAAAGCTCAATTGAAAGGAAGGACAAAAGAAGTAAGATTCTTTACAAGTTATTTGACTTCAAGCTGAACAACTGAACAAAATTGAACGATACATTAGCTCAACAACTAAAAGAAGAGAATGTTTTCAAGTTGCAAGTAGCACCTTTCATAGACAAACAGTAAGGGGGTAGAATGTCTCTATTAGGATTTGACCATTGGTGGCTGAATAACAACACCCCCCAGTTCATCAACCAAGTCTCCCCTTAGTGACAAAAGAGGGAAATGTTTGAAGAATGGGATTGAGAGAAAGGAAATGAAGTTGTGGGACCTGAGCATGCACTACGAATGAAGATCCTACTAGGCCTTAATTCATCAAGAGCCAAGTTCCTTCATAGGGAGGGAACTTCATATGTTACCACCCAGCATGGATTGTGGCATGTTCCAATCATATAAGTGGAATTCAGGTGCAACATTCCTTAATTCAAATATTTAACAGATTAAGTTGTGCTACCAACATGCTCCAACAAAGCAATAGCTAATAAATAGAGGGTTATCCTTTAACTTTGCACATAGAACTCAAGAAAGTAATACCTTTCTATCATAGATGCCATATTCTTTTGATACCCTTATGAAGTCACAAGGAATGAACATCTTCCTAGGACAAGTACCCTTACTTGCAAAGGAAAGAAGTAGAACTGTATCGTATCAATTGTTTGACACTAGTCTATACTGGAATAATGTGTAGATCAATATAATTTTAGTTGTGAATCAAATATTAAATTTAAAAGAAAAAAAAAACAAAAAGTGGCATGTGGATCAAAATAATAAACACTTAGATGTTGCAAGTTGCAGTGAGAAATAACTTCAGAAACCAGAGCACCATAAAATGGCATTATTCAAACTGCATGAGTTTTTGGCCATAAATATGTTGAAATGAAAAGAAGAGAAGTAATAGTGACTGCCCAAGTGTCAGCCAGTAGAGTCTAGGTTAAAGTGGATATCGACTGCGCATGAATTCCTAGGGATAGTCTATTTTATTCTTTTAATCGTCAAAGCATATCCATCATTGGTGACCTCTATGTTTATTGGTTAGGACCGGTCCACTTAGGAATAATCCCCCAACTTACAGCGACCGAGCGTTGGATCAGATGGGATGGATGGAAGGGCTTCACATAGAGATTTTCCACCGCCTTCCCGCCAAATGACAACATTCACAGGATATGCCCTATGCCCATACCCTTCTACTATTATCAAAGCCAAACATTTATCATAACTATTATCTTCAAATAAAAATAAAAATAAGGGCCAACTCACAAGAATCGTAACGTAAGGTTAGGCCTTAACAGGTAAGGCAACCATGTGAATGATAAAATTCAATTTTTGTAGAACACGGTTACAAATTCACTATTAATTGTAGTTTAAGGTATAGCAACAAAGCTACCAACATAAAACATAATTGAAGGGAAGACCTTGTGCATATCACCGAAATTTTTTAAAATGGGTCAATATCATGATTAAGTAAATAAAATGCTCTCGAAATTCCTTGATGTTCCAGAAACATTTTCTGAATGGAACCTTCATCAAAAGAATATCAAATTAATTAATGTACATTGTTATCAATTGAGCAGTAACTGCCTTTAAAACAAGGAAAATGTTAATCAAACTAATTGTGATGTCTTGGTAATATGAAAATGAAAAACAAGGGTAACATATCCAACTTGACACTAAGGATGAAAAATCTAGCCCCTTTAGTATCGTCTCAAAATTTCTCAAAGAGAATAAACCAAACTCAATTCTTGGTGAAAAAAATCATTTATCTTCAAACAAAGGTTAACGACCAATCTTGTAGCTTCTTCCTCTTAATTTTGTGCCTGCTGTTGGTTCCGCTTGTACAGGATTGGTGGCTTGAACTCGTAGATTCCAATGTGCAACAATCTTGTTTCTGCATTATTTCTTAAGGTAATTTCAAAAGAGCTTTTACATCAAATATCTGCTCGGAAAATATAAGAAAAATACCAAAGTAGTTCTTTGTTATAAACTAAGCAGTAACTGCATTTAAAAAAAGGAACTTCTTGTTGCCCTAATGCCCTCGTCAATGCATGCAGAACTAGATCTGGGCATCTTGCATATAATCCGGCATCGTGCACCTTCCCAGAACTAGAACTTTATTATTGTTTCCCTAATGCCCTCGTCAATGCGTGCAGAACCAGATCTTGGCATCTGCATATAATCCAGCACCATGCACCTCCAACAGTGAACTTCCAAGCCCCTTCCAAGCCCCAACTAGTTGAAATGGGGGTGAATCCCTCCCCCGACCTAGTAAATTCGAGTGAATGCCATTAAATTTTTGTTGTACCTCCAGGCTCCAACTTCTAAGCCCCAACCAGTGAAAATGGGGTGAATCACTCCAATCCCTCCCCCTAACCCAGTAAATCCAGGCGAATGCCATTGAAATCAGCTCCAAACCAGAAAATCGGCAGGCGAATTTCATGGTTTAAGTATTAAGTGCATTTATTTTGTTGGGCTAACACTTAATAATTAATTATTTTTAAAATAATTATAGGGCTAACTATATAAAACTATAGAAAGTGGGCTTTATATAAAAAAATTTCCCTACCAAAATTTAAAATCCCTTAAAATTCACCTTTGGGCTAAAATTCACCCCTAAAATTTTCCCTGTGACTAATGTGTTACTGTTGGTGTGAATATGTGGTATCTGTTTAAGCTGCGGTTACATATGTACTATCTATTTTGTGTTGTGAATGTATCTTTAGCTGCGTTTATGATATTATGTGTCGGTAATTACTAATACACACGTGGATGTGAAGGTACTGACTAGATATTTGAATGGTAATAGCTCTGTTATGGTTAATAACTTATTATACTGTTAAAATATTGTGAATAGAACTGCCCTATGCAAATCCGATAAGTTGTGAAAACAGATCTACTTTGCTTACCTACTCTATCCCAGGGTGTGGAAACCTGGTTCCAGCACCCTCCCATACTACATCGAGTGAGACCTTGGCCTGTGAAAGTAGGTCATTGCCGAAAGGGCCAGTAGTATAGGGGTTTGTTGGAAAACCTTAACCTCTGAACCTGGGTCAAGACACCTCAAGCCAAAAAATCGTTCTGTTGTTGGGACCAGGAGAATTTTGATAGAGAGATCAGTTAATGGCAAAAGAACATTAGAGACCTGAGAAGGTAGAAATCAAAGACTGGTTTGAAAGATAGATTTAGGAATTTTCAATAAAAGAAAATCGCAGCGTGAAGTTGACAGCTGAGAAGTGGAAAAATAAGTACATTTTACTGACTTATATGAAAATTTCTTTGTAACTTTCACACATGAGCTGCAAGAGTGGCTAGCCAAGCTCATATATTTCTAGACATGTTGGAAGGATGATCGGGTCACGCAGTGGACTCCAGAGTTGATCCGGCTGTTGGGCTGGAATTAAGGTATGTTTTCACCCTATGATTACTTCGAGTTATAACTCAATTTTAGGAATTATTCCTTCTCTTAACAATAAAGAAAGAAAATACTTATGAAAATTAGGGCAATTGGACAAACGACAAGAGGAATGTTTCTATAACGGAAATCTAAATTATTGTATCCTCATATGCAGGAAGGCAAAGCAGCTGAACCAACGGTAAATGGAAGACAACCGATAGGAGGCAGAAAGACGGGTCCAAGCTCGAGAACCCAAACGACATCCATGTGAAGCGGGCTGTCGTTTTGAAAATATAATCTCATTGTATGTAAATGCCTTTAAAAGGACTAGGGATGAATGGAAAAGGGGAGGAATTTCCTTCTATAATCAATGCATCATGACAGAGTCGTCCAAATTGTATTCCTGTATTTTCCCTTGATGTAATAAAGAGTTTTGATGTTTTGAACAATCATATTTGAGTTTTTCTTTCCGTTAGAACTTCTGGTGGTCCAGGCCTAACCTCTGGGAGTTTCATTGCCAATTTCCATGTTGTGTGTAGTTACAGAATCAATACCTAGTTATCTGATGCGGTTGTAAATTATTCTTTCATTCAATAAAGTTACATTTTCCTTTTCTCAGTATAGTGTGGCATTCATACTCTCTGGCTTAGAATAATCACATTCGCGTTTCTTGTTTTATAGTAATGCTGTTAAATGTTTCCAATTTCTTTCAAATACCTTTGCAGTCCATTTATGAGTCACGGAATAATTATTGTTCAACATTATTTCCCTTTATAGATTATATTTTCATTTCAAACATTAAGGCATTCCATTTCTAATTAATGTTGAATTAGTAAATTTACAAAGAGAATTCCATTTTCAAAATCATATAAGTAATTGCTGTTTAATTAATTTAGAATGTTGTTCATGTAATGTTCCAAATTTTTCAATAAAGTATTTGGAAAATTAATTTTTCTTTTATTTTAATAAAAGGAATAAAATGGGTAAGGGAATCCATGTAGCATCAAAATAAACTCTCCTAAGGTGCAAAGAGTCACTTAGGTGGCTAAATTTGGCAGTCCCTAATGTGAAAAGGGCCAAAAGCAAGTTAACTAGACCATGGTTGACCAAGTCAACAACGTGGCTAAGAGAAGAAGCTTGCTCATGAAGACTTCGAAGTTTGGAAAGGAGGGAAATTAGAAGGTGAGAGAAACCCTAATGGGTGGGGTCCATGGCAAGGAATCATTCCTTGCATAAAAAGGTGAAGGAGAGCCATTGTTCATGTCATGCTTGAGAATTTCGATTTTCTCTCTTCAGTTGTTCAACTGAGATAGCTTGTGCTGCTTAGCACAAGAGGAATTCCTATTTAGGAGTTTCCTCCTCTTCCTTGGGAGGCCTTGGAGGAGTTTTTATTCATCTTCCTCACATCTTGGCTTGAGGCCAAAGCAGTCATCTTCAGCTACTACGTTATTCTGTTGGGCAGAAACATTGGAGTTGCTGGTGTTGCAGTGAGGGACCATCCACACTCATTTCCAGAGCTTGTTTTGTATAGGAGGAGCCATCTCTTTCTCTACGAGATCAGAAAAGGAGATCCCGGAGCTTCTATTGCAGATTTTGGCACTTGGCCATTGTTTCATCTCATTCCCAGCACAGTCCCTTCCTCTTACAGCGTTATTTTCAGAGAGGGTTTGCCGAAGGGGTTCACATGGTGCACTAGAGAGTGCAATCTTTGGTGCACTAGAGAGTGCAATCTTCAGTGAGAGGAACATCCTTTCACGTTGGAGATCATTGGAGGAGGTTTCCACTATTGTTTCAGCACTCACATCCTTCTCCCATGTTGTATTGTATTTGAGTTGCAGTTACTGCTACTGCAACTCCAGCATTTTGTATATTTATCTTTCTTGTGTAGATTTCAGCCAATCCTCTTAAATGATTGATGTTATGTATTTTATGGGGTTGAGATCTCACTCCCCCTTCTTATTTGAGCTCATATTTTCACATCATCATGTATATTTATGTCTACAGTCATTTTCCCCTATAGACTGTGCAGTCATAAAGTAGCTGAGTTATGTAGAAGATGTGTTTTCTCCATTGCATGTACATTTTCCTTTGAGGCTGATCTGAGCCTACCTTGAGAGGTCTTTTCCTCAAGTATCTTTTATTCCATTTGCTGCTACAGATTATATATCATTTTTGCACTCTTCTCACATTTCATGAGTAAATGTATTTCATTGTTGTTGCTTCTTGTTAAAGTTCAGGTGTTGCTGTAGCTCATCCTTTGAGCAAGATCTTCCTAAAGGAAGAAATATTTTCATGGCTATAGGCAGATACAGAGAAAGGGCTAGGAAGCCTCCAGTTCTCATGCTCTCTTTAGAGGTTAAATAACTAGTAAAAGCCCTCTTAGTCCATCACTGACATAGCCTTGTTCATATTTCTGACAAAAGGAATAATTCAGTGGTGCAAAAGCTACTGATTTCTATTTAGGAACATTACAGTGGTATCAAAGCTTCAAACTTGGCACAACCTATGAAGTTCGAATTTCAGAGAAGAAGAGGCTAGAATGATGCAGATGATGAGACTAATCTCATCAATTTTCAGATCCAGCAACAACCTCTCCAAGGAGGTTGAGGAGACAGAAAAAGGAGAAGAGGAAGGACCATGCACTTCCTATTCTCACAGAGAAGCAGAGCAGAAGCATGAAGATCAATTGGAATTCAAAGTTCTAAGTGGGTACCTTGCTAAATATAGAAAAAACCCTAGAGTCTTCCAAGAGACTCTATCTTTCCCTCACTATATTCGGCAGAAGGAGGAAAGAAGACCCTATAGTCATGGGATGCTGAAAGGAAATATATTTATGTTGTCTACCTTTGATGGGTCACTCACATGTGCAGTAGAGGCTTGGGTGAAGAATCTAGAAGCTCTCTTCCTGCTACATCCTGTAGTAGACAGGGAGGCTGTAGAAATTGCAGCGCTGAACCTTGAGGGAGAGGCAAAGATCTGGTGGTTCAGCCATGGGAGGCATGTAAGGGTTTCTACTCTTGCTGATTTTTATCAGATCTTGATTAGAAGATTTGGCCAAAGGAGGGAGGAGACCTCACCACCAGAAGTAAGGGCACATGCCAGCACTGTCACATTCATGGAGGAGCAGCCTCCATCTTCAGCAACTAGGGAAGCCAACACATTTGGGGAAGAGACTCTTGCAACCACACAAGACTCTTCCAAACTTCACCAAGGTATGCATGAGTTTTCATTTTCTGTTGATTCCATGCATGCCATGAGGGATTGCATACTATGGCAAGCTGATTTTCCAGAGCAGGAGACTTCTACTGTGCTATGCCACCTTGAGGAAAGAAACCCTCATTATCCTCATGCATGATTGATGAGCCATGTATCACATATGAGGTAGGGGTTTGAGAAATGGACCATAGAAAGGATTTCATTTCAATGTCCCATGAAATGCAAAGGTGACAATTTTTTTTGGGATGATGGCAGCTCTTGTAGGGGAGGTGCCAAGCTGCAGAATAGTGAGAAGCATCCACTACGAGCTGAGTGGATGTGGATGGGAGGCAAGAGGATGGTGAACCTCTTGCATATCTATGATACAGGGCAGCAAAAGCCAAGCTGCGTTGGTTGCTCTTGAGGGAGTTTGGCCAACATGTGACCTATTCCTTTTCATGGGGTTTGAAAGGGAAGAGGAGATGGTAGGATACTTACACCATGGAGCAGAAAGGAGCATGGGTGCATTATGATGGGATGGCACTCTTTTACTATTCATCATGTTCCCATTTCATATTTTGTCTGGTGGAAGTATGAGGGGGCAGCAAACAATTTTTTCGCTCAAGTTGTATGTTGTTGCAGGAGCAAGAGGAGGCACTAGCATAGTGCAAGGGAATTTCTCTTTGACATTCGAGGCCCATGCAGAAAATTCTTCATGGGAGGGGCTCTAAATTTTCATAAACATGATGGGAGGAGCCTTTGACAAGATTCATGTCAAAGAGGGGAGCTTTGAGATGACGGTGGCCCTACTCCAAAGGCCGGCAACGCTATCACTTAAGAGCTTGGATAACTTGCTTAAGTGTTCTCAAAACCACTTCACAAGTGATTTGTCTTGGAGGCATGTAGGAGAGGAGGATGAGGAAGTAATGTATGGCAGCATCCCTTGCTATGTTTTGTTCATCTTGGCTTGGGCTCACAAGCACAAGAGGAGACACCTACATGCAACAACTTTGGATTCTTGTTCCATGCATTCTTGTGCATACCATTTACTGATGGAGGAGTCCACTTGGGAAGGCTATCTAATGGATACATGTCAGCATATGGCTATATGCATAGCCCAAGAGATTTTGATAAGGTTGGCACAACCACTCCCCTACTATGTTGCAGTGAAGGGGACTTTTCACTTGAGCCATTTCAGCTCAAAGGCCAAAGTACATGATGAGGGAGGTAACCATTTGCTTTATGTTTGGCACTCTCTTATTCTTATGAGAAGCATATTATATCAAGGATTATATTTCCTTATTTTACACTATGTTTGGTTATGCTCATGGTCTATTGTAGCAAAGATGATGGCTATTTTAACAGTGGATTGTGGGGGAAAGCCACATGGATTTTGGTGTGCACCTTTGGCACCAAAGTATGTTTTAATGATCACATCTTGCAGGATGAATGTGGAAGAAAAAAAGTGGCTGCAAGGACACTTGTTGCATCATACATTGAGGTAGGCCATTGTTGCATCATACACTTGTTGCTCTCATAAGTTTATGCTTCCATGTTTTTATAGGGGAACGCTGTTCAGAGGAAGCACTGTTTTGAAGGGGGGAAATAAATTGAAGATGCCCATTGGTAGTGTGATTCTCCCTACTTTGCATGTTGTATGTTTCAGGAGAAACAATGGGTAGCCCATGATTGCCAATATTCATCTCTTTCCTTCATGTGGGAGGAGCTATTTGGAGAGTTTGAATTTTTGGATGAGGCATTTCATGGTTAACATGTTTGATGGGGTGGCTTGGGTCTCTATTGAAGACCATTATGTTTCAGCCATATATCAGCAACAGCCCCATATGTATCAAGAGGAGGGAAGAACTCTTTGGGTGGATGTGCCCTTTGGGAGGAGAGACCTCCATTCTTTTTGCAGCACATGCTCCAAGGGGAGTATGGGAGATGATGTGGTCACCATGTTCAGACATTGGTTTCTCTTGGAGGTGAGCCATATGATTGGTTGGATGCCATATGATGATGAATTCCAACTCATCACATATGAGATGATTTGGGCCAGCATGATTTACAGCGTTGGAGGAGAGATCCTTAGAGATCTAGTCTTCATCTTGCCACTTGAGGCCAAGTATTTTGCATCCCAGGATAAACATACACTCTTCACTTATCCTAATTAAAGAAGAGGACAGTGTGGGGTAGGCTATTTTTTCTACCGGGATCAGAATTTCAGCCCACCTACATTTCCGGAGCCAAAGGTGGAGGACAGTTTCCCGGAGTTGCCTAGTTGGGAGGTAGCTAATTTTGTATGGATAATTGCTTGGGGATGGAGGATCTACATGAGGATATTTTAGACTCCATGCCTTGAGTGGAGATATTTTTCAGTTCATCCTTGCTCTTGCTTGAGGAAAAGAAATTTTTGGGAGGGGAGGACTGTAATGTTCCAAATTTTTCAATAAAGTATTTGGAGCATTAATTTTGCTTTTATTTTAATAAAAGAAATAAAATGGGTAAGGAAGCCCATTTAGCAGAAAAATAAACTCTCCTAAGGTGCAAAGAGTCACTTAGGTGGCTAAATTTGGTAGTCCCTAATGTGAAAAGGTCCAAAAGCAAGTTAACTAGACCATGGTTGACCAAGTCAACAACGTGGCTAAGAGAAGAAGCTTACTCATGAAGACTGTGCAGTTTGGAAAGGAGGGAAATTAGAAGGTGAGAGAAACCCTAATGGGTGGGGTCCATGGCAAGGAAGCATTCCTTGAATAAAAAGGTGAAGGAGAGCCATTGTTCATGTCATGCTTGAGAATTTCGATTTTCTCTCTTCAGTTGTTCAACTGAGATAGCTTGTGCTGCTTAGCACAAGAGGAATTCCTATTTAGGAGTTTATGTTGAGGTATACAAGGTATCTTTTTAACACCTATTTATCTCACATTAATTATCAATCCAGGAACGACTTTTTATTTCAAGAGTGTACTCAGTCTGAGGCAGCAATTCAATTTAATATTAATGCCTTGCAATATGTAGTACAACATTTCAAATGCAAAAGTAAACGAATGCTTGAAAAAGAAATCTAATTACAACAACATAAACTCAAATGCTCTGAAATCCAACTATTCACTCAACAAACATCAATCGAGGATACAGTACAATTAACTCATTCCTTTAGAAATTGATGCAATTGGAATCAAACTGGAACAAGATAATAAATATGGGAATGAGGAAGCAATAAGAAATGTTCTCTACAATTGACAGTCCCGCTTTAAAGCAATTAAAAGGAAATAGAAATTGAACTAAAGCTGTTATTGAAAGTAAACTAGGAAAACTCTTTAAAACCAAAACTCTTTGCAATTAATCAACAGAAATGAACAACAATGTAAATGGGCAGAAAACTGTAATCAAGGGAATTGAACAACGAATCCTATTTAATAAATCTGAACATCAAACTCTAATTAATGGAATCAAATAACCAATCCTATTGAATAATAATCTGTAATGAATATCAATCAAACGAAACAGCAAGTGGAATGAAACCATAATGGAAATAGAACAGTGAAGCTCTATTAAGTTATTAACAAGATAAGTTATACAATGTTGAGATTCTTGTTAAATAATAAAAGAACAACAATGTGATTAGTTAATATAACATACTGATATCAAAGCAATTAAAAAATAAACCGATTAACTTGCAAACTGTAATAAAAGCAAATATGAACTATCTCACAACAATAATGAAAAGGTAGAGATACAAACAGCTGATCGATCCACCAGGGCCGGGCCCTCAACCACCGGTGAAACGCCACTGGGCTACTGCAGAACTAGGAAATTAAACGGCAACACGTTCTTGTATTAATCATGCATAGCAGCATTTACAAACAATCGATCTCTGTTTAATCAATGAGATTCGATGAGGAATTGTGTAATTACAACATGAAATCTCTCCATCTCTCATCCATCATTTCAATACATAATACATGCTCTCCTTTTATAATCAGAAAGAGGAGAAATTAAATAGTAAATATGATCTCTCATAACAATATTCGATTGTTCCTAACAAATTGATCAACAAGAAGATATATTTCCATCCATATTTCAACAAGAGTAAGTCGAATTTGGATTTGTAGTTGAGATAATTTGGAGGACGACTGCAACAACAAATCTGAGAAAATTGTTCTCAAATAACCTTGTGTTTCTCTCAACACAGGCCGAATTTGGGTAAACCATTTTTCACTAAAGTTAATTTGGTTCGTTTTGGACAAAACCCATGTTCAGGATTTTCCATATTCTTCTTCATTTGCCTAGAATCTCAACCACAAAATTGTCACTTCATATTTCAGCGAATTTCTGAGTTGGAATATTTGATGATGATTTGGAGATCAAATCTACAATCTGGAAAATATCTTGGAGGCTAAAATGGTGAGTGATGTTACAAAATATATTAATGAACCATCATTGATAAAATTATTCATAATAATCATCCATTTATTAAAAATAAAGGAGAAGAAATAATATTCATCCATAAGAGCATAAATCATTATAAAATGGATTTATATGATAAATTATAATAAATGACATGATAAATAAGAGTAAAAATGGATGAAATAAGTGTTAAAAAGTCGTCGTATTCATGACCCAACATACCCCAAAATTGAATATATTGCATGTCCTCATGCAACCCAGAATTGAATATATTGCATGTCCTCATGCAACCCAAAGAAAAAATCCATGTGTTAACCAAGCGAAGAAAATTTGTTCATCCCAACTCATGAAATGGATGGAACAAATGAATTTTCCCTCAAATAATGAATATTCAATTTTAGTAATCTTGATAAAGGCGTAATAATTTTTACAGTTGACGTTCAACTATATGTATATGAAGTTGCAGAAAAGTGTGACATAAGTAACAACAACCTTCATTAATCATTTTCTCAAAAATCAGATTTTTTTTATTAACGGATCATGAGCTATAAAAAAAATGGTTGTAGGTGATAGTGCATAATTTTCGAAATTTTATGAACTAATTTAGCGTGAAATTATCTGGGTTTGTGTATTTTAATGATACCTCCTTGTTATCCAGAAATCACAAGAATTTAGTTCATAATTTTAAAGATATATGCAAATCAATTTCTGCACTGTATAAAAATGAAATTGTATGCCTTAAACGAGAAAGAGAGTAGAAAACATCCATCATGTGTAGCAATTCCCTCCCCAAACCGAAGAATTAACATGTCCTCATGCGATGCTAGAAAAAAAAGAGAGATGGTTGCTACAATCTGTTGAAATCGATGCTTGGTATAAAACAACATGGAATAAGGGAGGTGTTGAGAATGAATAAGAATATCAATGGATGATGAAGAATATTATTGACATGGTGATAAGAAAGAAATGAAGGAAATCAACACTCCCCCAAACTGAAAGATGAGACGTGTCTAAAAAAATTGAGAAGTGGTAAAGATGTGGAATGAATGATGATAAATAATGCTCAATGGATTTTCATGAAATTCTCCTAAATTCATAATAAATCAGAAAATTATGCTATTTTACCTCAAGTGTTACCTCCGAAAAAATATGGAATGACATGTAGGGACTGACATTTGTTGAAGCTGATGTAGGCTGAGTAGATATTGAAAGTGATGAAAAAGGTGGAAGCCACGCAAGCACATCATGCCTGAAGAATTGTGCACGTTCGCGAGCCTTTGCTGTTACTTGCAATAGTGTGGTCATGCTGTGAATATAATTTTCTCCCATACTTTTTGTTCTCCTGTAAAAAAATCATGATTATTTATGCAATTTTCTTGAATCCACAGTGTTAATTTTGAAGAGCAACAGATAAAATGTATGCCAAAAGTTCAATCAGCAAAAATTCTGTAGAAATGCAGTATCAATATTGTGGCAAATCAAAAAAATAGAAGAGCATCATACTGTACAACAATTGTACAGCATGGAAAGGCATACATACTTATGATATAATCAAAAAATTATCGCATTACTGAGATCAATGCATATTTTGAAATCGTGAGTAGATATGGAAATGATTATTTAATGATTCGAAAATAAGGGAAAAGGACAACTGATGTGAAAAAAATACTTATGTTGTCATTATCCACATAAACCATTATGATCAATTTATAAATAAATTTCATGCATAACTGGTTTTGAACAAAGGGTTTAGGGGCATACTCTCATTTGATATTAGATAGAGATATAAGAAAAGGGTTTATCATTACTATTGATTTGTGAAAAATATGACTTCAATACCATCAACAGAGCTCTGTAGCCCACAGGTGTCTATAACCTTAACAAAGTTTCTTTCTCACCCTTGGAACCATTATCCTTTATTTATGCCTAGGGAAGTGCTGTGTGATGTCGTGATGGAGGCCACTATGCTAGCTTGGGAACTAGATGAATCACAATGCCATTCACCAGGAAGGGGTGAAAAGTGGGCAAGCCAGCTCGTGATGAGACCTCCTGTTCCAAGGAATTTTTATTTTTCTGAGCTGTCCAATAGATCATATCCCTAGTGTGGTGGCCATAATGGGAATGCCACTTCACTGCTCCCTTATGATCATGGTAGGCTGGCTCTTGATGAGACCCCCTATCCTCCATCTACCATATCATAGAATTGTTAGTAATCATATAGAGATTTTTTTCTTCTTTTTCTTTACATATAGCACTTCCCTATTTACATATAAAGGGTGGCTCAACACTCTTTAAGAGTAGGGATGGTGGAAGAAGTCTGAACATTTCAATAGAGAAAATATGCCCTTATTCTTATTCAGTGAAATAAAAATCAAAGAGAGCTATGAGAATTTAGGGAAGAATCAACATGATAAAGATAATCGATCATATTAATTTTAGTGAAAATAAATACAGCAAAGGAATATAGATAGTTTTGTCCTTTATTTTTTGTTATCACTACAAAAAAATTCTTAAAAATGACAATTTCTCTTGATTCGCCGATTCCAGTAACCTCTAATTTGTGTATCCTTGCATAAATTTTAGGTTTTCCTTTCAAAGAGTCATGAAAAATTCACAAAAAGTCCTAGAAATGTTGTTGAAAAACAAGAAAAATGTATTCAAAAAGTGTTGTTCCTTTCCAAAGGAACAACAAAAACAATCTACGAAAATGTTGTTCCTTTCGAAAGGAACAGTAAAAACAATCGGCCAAACTGTTGTTCCTTTTGAAATGAACAACAAAAATTATTAGCAGAAATGTTGTTCCTTTGAAAAGGAATAGCAAAAATAAATGGTGAAAACTGTTGTTCCTTTGAAAAGGAACAACAAAAACGTTCGCAATAATACTGTTGTTCCTTTCGAAAGGAACAAAAAAAGTGTTGTTCCTTTGGAAAGGAACGACAAAAACACTCACAACAATAATGTTGTTCCTTTTGAAAGGAACAACAAAAGTGTTGTTCCTTTTGAAAGGAACAACAAAAATTCGTAGTAAGCAAAGTAATAACGGTTCAAGAAATAAAATTCTATACAAAAAAACAAGAAAAGTAAAAGAAAACAAACTTTATGTACAGGTTTCAAGAAATTTTATTTATTTTATTTTTTTTACAGAATTGGTGCTGCCGAAGAATTGCCTTCTGTAACTGAAACTTGCATGGTGGGATCCTTATTGTTTAATTTCTGTTGGCAATATGATGCAGAGTGTTGTCCTTGATGGCAACCCACTTGATGAAGATGATGGAAACCTACTTGATGAAGTTGTTCTTGACTTGATGAGCTTGTTAATGATGTACATCTGATGTATCTACAATTAGTACAGAAGGTGCAGAAGAAAGAATTTCAAGAAAGGGCCAGAACAATGATGAAAAGTGTGTGTCACAAAGCATACGCGGGTTTGTTTAGGAGAAGTAGCGTATGCACGCGGGAAAGTATGTGCCAAGTCGCGTATGCATCATTGCGCTCTAAATTTATAAAACCAAGGGTTACTACCATTGTATTGACCCATTGTATTGAGCATTGGATTGTCTATTTGATCTCGTCCAGGAATACCATCGGAAGGGATGTGGTTTTGGCTCATGGTATTGAAAAATGCTAGATCTATTTAAGGATAAGAAATTCATTGTGCAAAGAGTGTGCAAGATGTCTGGGTTTGAATGAATACTTCTCTTTGAAGTATATCTAAATGAAAAGGGTAACAGTTTGATGATAGATCTGAATCTGTGATGCACCTATGAAGAAAATGATGAAGAAGGGAATCTAGATCTGAAATGTATTTGTATCTTTGAGATCTGTTTATCGAATGATTAGATCTGTGATCTGACGAACCTGTGCTGAAGTAAAGAATGAATATCTGAGTTGTTTATCTGTTCCGGAGAGCCCTAAAATGTCTGAAGATATATACGCTAGTTTGTAACAGAGGAAGCACGTATATATGCGGGTTGGATAAAGCGAAAGCGCGTATGGGTTGTGAAATTAGTTCTATAATATGTGCAGATGTATACACGGATTGATATGCATGGAAGCGCGTATATACACAGGATCAGTGAAAGGAAAGCGCGCATGAAAACTAGGGTTTGTTGAAGTATATGGTATGAAATGTCTGATCTATTCTGTTGTATTATTGCTATCTGTTAATGATGTATTCATACAGATCTGGGTTGTTTGAATATTGAATATGCTGCTAATCATGATTGATTGAAGATCAAGTTGTTGGTTGTTTGGTTGATGATTCAATGAGTGAATTGATGGAGTTGTAAGTTTCAGTTTGATGTATGATTGAGCTTAAATGTGTGGAGTGGGTCCAGTCTGAAAATATGATGAAAAGTGGCCTGCAAGTTGTGTTGTAAAGGAAGCTATTGGATCCAGTGTGAAAATTGATGAAACGTGGTCCATGGTGGTGCTGAGGGTTGTAGCCTTCAGTCAGGGGGTTGTAGCTCCCTTCCAGGTGAGGCTGGTAAACGAGAGCAGGGGGTTGTAGCTCCCTTCCAGGAGAGGCTGGTGGACAAGAGCAGGGGGTTGTAGCTCCCTTCCAGGAGAGGCTAGTAAACAAGAGAAGGTTGTAGCCTTCTGCAGGTGGGTGTCTGCGTGCTGGTATGAGTCTGCGCCAATACATGGTTGTAACATGTTATCTTTATATAATAAATATTGAAGACTGAGACGACGGCAGCGGTGGTTTTCTCCCAACTTGGGTTTTCACCTTAAATCCTGGTGTTCATGTGTGTTGCTTATGTGTGATGATTTATTCTGTTCTTACTGCAAATGTTTACTGTTTATTGAACATCTAATGAATGAATGATGGAATGATATAAGTGAAGATTTATTTGTATATTAAGATTTGGACATACGCATGTTTTATTAAGGATATCCGCGTGTATACGCGAGTTGGCCTCAGGAAAGTAGCGTATGGGTTTTGAAGTAAGAAAAAGTAAAAAGTTTTGAGTAAGTCCTAAATACTGATTCACCCCACCCCCCTCTCAATATTTTTCCCAACAATTGGTATCGGAGCAGGTCCTTCTGCAGAAGCTTGATCGCTTGAAGGAGATCCATCGCAATGGGAAGTCATGAAGGAGTAATGTCTATAAGGCCACCTCTTTTCAATGGAAGTAATCTGATATTCTGGAAGATACGAACAAAAGCATATCTACAAATTCTTGGTGCAGAAGTATGGGCAATCGTGGAAGAAGGTTATTAGTATCTGGGAATTATTCCTACCGATGTAGCAGAAAGGAAGAAATATGAAATCAATGCCAAAGCATTCAATGTTTTATTAGGAAGCATGTCTGAACCAGAATTTGCTAAAGTAATGCAGCTAAATTCAGCAAAAGAAATATGGGACAAAGTCATTCTAAGCTATGAAGGAGATACAAAGGTAAAAAGTGCAAAACTCCAGACTCTTAGAATTGAATATGAAAATTTAAGGATGCATAGTGATGAAAATATTGCCAGTTTCTTCTTACGTCTGGATGATATTGTAAATCGAATGAGAAATTTGGGTGAAACCATAACCGATACTACTCTGGTGGAAAAAGTCTTAAGATCTTTGAATTCAAGGTTTGAATCTAAAGTTTCGCTTATTAGCAAAAGTAAGATCCAAACTCTTACTATTGTTCACTAGGTGGTATCCCGACCGCTTGCTGAAATGAGACAAGGAGGTCCCTCTCAAATCAAAAGCTACTTTTACATGGCAAAAGGAAAAAAAGTAAGACAGCCAAGGAATCAAATTATATATCAGAAGAAGAAGAAGAAAATTTTGTGAGAAGACTCCAACTAGGAACTGGAAGATTCAAAGGTAAGCTTCCCTTCAAGTGTTTTTCTTGTGGAAGAGTTGGTCATTATGGTGCTAAATGTCCTTATGAAGAAAATCATGGTAAAGGGAAACAATTTGAAAAGAGGAAGATTTATTATACAAATGAAGAGAATGATGAGGATGAAGAAGATTCTGACCAAGATCTACAAGTGCTGATGGCAAAGAAGCAAAAGAAGAAGGCTACTCAAGGAAAGGAGATACCTCAGAAAACATGTGCAACAGAAAATGGAGAAGATGAAACAGGAATTGATTTTTGTTCTTTTGATTCACTTTCTTGTGCATTCAATGGTGAAGATAGTGAAAGTAACAGTATAAGTCTAGAAGCAAATCTCAAGATCAATGATGAAAGCAATGATTGGAATCAATTTCATAAGAGAGAATCTATCTACAAAGATATGATCTCTAGAATGAATGAACAGAAAGAAATACTGAATGGAAAGATATACAAGTATAAAAATTTGTATGTTTATGCAACCAATTGAAGTGAAAAACTTGAAGCAGAAATCATTTCTCTCAAAGAAGATCTGGAAAAATCAAATAAGAAGAATGAAGAACCCCTACCATTTGAAAAGGAAGGACTTGAAGCAGAAATCATCTCTCTCAAAGAAGATCTGGAAAATTCAAATAAGAAGAATGAAGAACTACTACAAACATGTGAAGAACAAGAAAATTGGTTGAAGGAAGAAATTTTAAAATTGAATGATCAAGTAGAAGAAGGAAAAAGGGTTGAAGAAAGCATGAAAAAGCAATGCCAAAAATTGGAGGTTGAGGTAAACATTCTCAAAGGTAAATTAGAAGAAAAGGATAAACTCTTGAGGTTTCAAGATAGTAATAAGATTTTGGATAATATTCTTAGTAATCAAAGGTCTCCTGCTATTAAAATTGGTCTTGGTTTTCATGAAACTGTTAAAGGAGAATCTAGTTCACAAGGAAGTGCTAAAGATTCAAAGGACATCAACGCAAAACCTGAAGTGCTGAAAGAAACAAAAGATCAAACAACAATCATGAACTCTCAAAGGAAATCATTCAGAATGTTGAATGCTTTATGTCATAATTATGTGTGGGGCTTTCAAAAATAACTGTGTATGTATTTCATAACTGTGTATGTATTGTTTCAAGCTTCACTTAACAGATTTTATGTAAAGCTGCTCTGTTTAAGGGATATTGTTTATGCACAAGTATGGTTTGCAAAGTGTACCATTGCAATAAAGGAAGAATGAGATACACACTATAACTTTGGATGGAATCTTGGCCACACATGAGATGGTGTGCTTGTAACAAGTATGGACATATGGAAAAGAAAATGCAGATGAAATAAATATAGAAATGGAGCAATTTCCCACATACAATTAGAAACTAATCAAATTTGAAAAAAAGAAGGAGGATTTAATGTAAATGAGTATACTAAACTCCAGAAATACCTATCCACTTTTAAAGCTTTAATTTAACATCTGAGAAGTGAGATACATTATAGGAATCAGTAATGTATCGTCACAGGGGGAGCGATGTATGGTGATTCTCATGGTTGGTTTGGTTATTCTGGTTATGTTTATTTCTGACAGAGCATCTGATGTGAAGAAGACAGGTACAGGTGGTACAAATTCAGGGGAAGATGAAGGAATGTGAAGTTTTCAATGTTTCACTTTCCATACGCGGGTTCTGTGAACTAAAGCCGCGTATACACGCGAGTTACAGTGGAGACAGTCGCGTATGCACTTATGATAAGAAAATTAGTATGACAGCTGAAGATCAGGAGTACAGGTTCAGGGGGAGCATTAGTCTAACTACTAATGATTGCACTGTTGGCATTGTATCTAGTTATACTCATGCTGATGAAATGATACATTGTTTCTTATGATGAGATTATGGATGAGCCCTATTTGCTTTTTGCTGAAGAGTATTATTTGCTTTCACACATGGATGAGATGGAAGTCTTATGATTCATAGATAAGGACATATCATGCAGAGATTGTTGCTGATGACTTGCTGTTGAAAGTATTCAGGTTGCACAAACTAAGGAGGAGCCTTGGTCATATGGAAAGGATGCTTGGATGCACATTTTCAGGGGGAGCATTAGCCTTGCTGAGTATAATGCATTGTTGGCATTATGATTGTTCTGTAATATGATCTCTGTCTTGAAGTCCTTTTTGGTTTTGGTTATAAAAAGTCATATTTGTAATTTGATGTAAAGGTAATGTTGAGACCTATGATGTAACATTGTAATATTCAGTCATGTAAGGACTTGGTCAATTTTGTAAATCCACTTGGTTGGATAGTTGAGTCAAAATATGTAAACCCACTTGGTCAGGTACTTGAGTCACATATGTAAATCCACTTGGTTGGATCTTTGATGTAAGTATGAGTCCTTGGTGATAGGAAGGTCATAGGCTCATGTACTTTTTTTGAAAAATATGTTTGAAGATTCAACTTGAACTCAGGGGGAGCATGGTAACTTCAGTGCACATCAGATCTACAACGCTCTTCTTTCTACATGAGGAGAAAAACTTTGTGTTGGTTTTGATCTGCCCTTTTCCCTTGATGTCAAAGGGGGACAGTAACATGGTGTTTGAATAAAGGGAGAGTAACATGGTAATTGAATAATGGTTATAATCAATGTATCTATCTGTTGTAGTGATCAAACACCATCGTGGTTGCCATCAAGTCCAAAGGGGGAGATTATTGGAAATATGATGCAGAGTGTTGTCCTTGATGGCAGCCCACTTGATGAAGATGATGGCAACCTACTTGATGAAGTTGTTCTTGACTTGATGAGCTTGTTAATGATGTACATCTGATGTATCTACAATCAGTACAGAAGGTGCAGAAGAAAGAATTTCCAGAAAGGGCCAGAACAATGATGAAAAGTGTGTGTCACAAAGCATACGTGGGTTTGTTTAGGAGAAGTAGCGTATGCACGCGGTAAAGTAGGTGCCAAGTCGTGTATGCATCATTGCACTCTAAATTTATAAAACCAGGGGTTACTACCATGGTATTGACCCATTGTATTGAGCGCTGGATTGTCTATTTGATCCCGTCTAGGAATACCATTGGAAGGGATGTGGTTTTGGCTCATGGTATTGAAAAAGGCTAGATATATTTAAGGATAAGAAACATTGTGCAAAGAGTGTGCAAGATGTCTGGGTTTGAATGAATACTTCTCTCTGAAGTATATCTGAATTAAAAGGGTAACAGTTTGATGATAGATCTGAATTTGTGATGCACCTATGAAGAAAATGATGAAGGGAATCTAGATCTGAAATGTATTTGTATCTTCGAGATCTGTTTATGGAATGATTAGATCTGTGATCTGACGAACCTGTGCTGAAGTAAAGAATGAATATCTGAGCCGTTTATCTGTTCTAGAGAGCCCTAAAATGTCTGAAGATATATACGCTAGTTTGTAACAGAGGAAGCGCGTATATACGCGGGTTGGATAAAGAAAAAGCACGTATGGGTTGTGAAATTAGTTCTGTAATATGTGCAGATGTATACGCGGATTGATATGCATGGAAGCGCGTATATATGCAGGATCAGTGAAAGGAAAGCGCGTATGAAAACTAGGGTTTGCTGAAGTATATGGTATGAAATGTTTGATCTGTTCTGCTGTATTACTGCTATCTGTTAATGATGTATTCATACAGATATGGGTTTTTTGAAGGTTGAATATGCTGTTGATTATGATTGATTGAAAATCAAGTTGTTGGTTGTTTGGTTGATGATTCAATGAGTGAATTGATGGAGTTGTAAGTTTCAGTTTGATGTATGATTGAGCTTAAATGTGTGGAGTGGGTCCAGTCTGAAAATATGATGAAACATGGCCTGCAAGTTGTGTTCTAAAGGAAGTTATTGGATCCAGTGTGAAAATTGATGAAACGTGGTCCATGGTGGTGCCAGGTTGGTAGATAGAGAGGGGCGCCAGTCCCTTCCAGGTGAGGCTGGTAAACGAGAGCAGGGGGTCGTAGCTCCCTTCCAGGAGAGGCTGGTAAATGAGTCAGGGGGTTGGTGCTCCCTTCTAGGAGAGGTTGGTAAACGAGCGCAGGTGGGTGCCTGTGGTGTCAGCATGAGTTCCAAAGGCAAGACATGGTTGTAACATGTTTTCTTTATATAATAAATATTGAAGACTGAGACGACGGCAACGGTGGTCTTCTCCCAACTTGGGTTTCCACCTTAAATCCTGGTGTTCATGTGTGTTGCTTATGTGTGATGATTTATTCTATTCTTACTGCAAATGTTTAATGTTTATTGAACATCTAATGAATGAATGATGGAATGATATAAGTGAAGATTTATCTGTATATCAAGATCTGGACATACGCATGTTTTATTAAGGATATCCGCGTGTATACGCAAGTTGGCCTCAGGAAAGTAGTGTATGGGTTTTGAAGTAAGAAAAAGTAAAAAGTTTTGAGTAAGTCCTAAATATTGATTCACCCCCCTCCCAGTATTTTTCCCAACAATTGGTATCGGAGCAGGTCCTTCTACAGAAGCTTGATCGCTTGAAGGAGATCCGTTGCAATGGGAAGTCATGAAGGAGTAATGTCTATAAGGCCACCTCTTTTCAATGGAAGTAATCTGATATTCTGGAAGATATGAACAAAATCATATCTACAAAGTATTGGTTCAGAAGTATGGGAAATCGTGGAAGAAGGTTATCAGTATTCGGGAATTATTCCTACCGATGCAGTAGAAAGGAAGAAATATGAAATCAATGCCAAAGCAGTCAACGTTTTATTAGGAAGCATGTCTGAACCAGAAATTGCTAAAGTAATTCAGCCAAATTCAGCAAAAGAAATATGAGACAAAATCATTCTAAGCTATGAAGGAGATACAAAGGTAAAAAGTGCAAAACTCCAGACTCTCAGAATTGAATATGAAAATTTAAGGATGCATAGTGATGAAAGTATTGCCAGTTTCTTCTTACATCTAGATGACATTGTAAATCAAATGAGAAATTTGGGTGAAACCATAACCAATACTACTCTGGTGGAAAAAGTCTTCAGATCTTTGACTTCAAGGTTTGAATCTAAAGTATCAGCTATTGAAGAAAGGCAAGATCTGCAAACTCTTACTATTGTTCAATTACATGGTATCCTGACTGCTTATGAAATGAGACAAGGAGGTCCCTCTCAAATCAAAGAAGCTACTTTTAAGGCGTGTGCAAAAGGAAAAGAAAAGGAATATTTAAAGGAATCAAATTATATATCATAAGAAGAAGAAGCAAATTTTGTGAGAAGACTCCAACTAGGAACTGGAAGATGTTATTCATGTGTTTCTTTAAGGATCCTCCTTCCAATGTTACTTTCAATTGGTTAGTGAAATGGGTGGTACTTACATCACCACTCGAGTGGAATTACAAGATTTTTTTCCAAAAATTATACCTCTAAAATTCAAAAAAAATGCAAGCATTCATTCCTACCTTAAGCTTTCACTTAATTCTGCTGTGAATCGGGCCAGTGAACAAGTGTGTTCCTTGCTCAGTGCACAGGTTCTTACCTTCCGTCTTTAATACCCAATCCTTCCCAAGCAGAAAAAATTAAATATGCATCACTCTTTCTAAATGGCATACACTCTCTCTGGCAACGACACCAAAATGTTGAGGTATAAAAGGTATCTTTTTAACACCTATTTATCTCAAATTATTTATTAATCCTGGAACAAATTTTTATTTCAAGAGTGTACTCAGTCTGAGGCAGTAATTCAATATAAGAGTAATGCCTTGCAAGATGTAGTACAACATTTCAAATGCAAAAGTAAATGGATGCTTGAAAAAGAAATCTAATTACAACAACATAAACTCAAATGCTCTGAAATCCAACTATTCACTCAGCAAACATCAATCGAGTATACAGTAGCAATAACTCATTCCTCTAGAAATTAATGTAATTGGAATCAAACTGGAACAAGATAATCAATCTGGGAACGAGGAAGCAATAAGCAATGTTCTCTACAGTTGATAGTCTTGCTTTAAAGCAATTAAAAGGAAATAGAAATTGAACTAAAGCTGTTATTGAAAGTAAACTAGGAAAACTCTTTAAAACCAAACTCTTTGCAATTAATCAATAGAAATGAACAATAATGTAAATGGACAACAAACTGTAATTAAAGGAATTGAACAACGAATCCTATTTAATAAATCTGAAGAACAAAATCTAATTAATGGAATCGAATAACCAATCCTATTGAATAGAAATTTGTAATGAATATCAATCAAACAGAACAGCAAGTGGAATGAAACCATAATGGAAATAGAATAGCGAAGCTCTGTTGAGGTATTAACAAGATAAGTTATACAGTGTTGATATTATTGTTAAATAATAAAAGAACAGCAATGCGATTCCTTAATATAAGATACTGATATCAAAGCAATTAAACAGAAAACCGATTAAATTTCAAACTATAATAAAAGCAAATATGAACTATCTCACAACAATAATGAAAAGGTAGAGATACAAACAGTGGATCGATCCACCAGGGCTAGGCCCTCAACCACCGGTGAAATGCTACCGGTCTACTGCAGAACTAAGAAATTAAACGGCAACACGTTCTTGTATTAATCATGCATAGCAGCGTTTACAAACAATCAATCTTTGTTTAATCAATGAGAGTCGATGAGGAATTTTGTAATTACAACAGGAAATCTCTCCATCTCTCATCCATCGTTTCAATACATAATACATGATCTCCTTTTATAATCATAAAGAGGAGAAATTAGATAGTAAATATGATCTCTCATAACAATATTAGATTGTTCCTAACCAATTGATCAACAAGAAAATATATTTCCATCCATCTTTCAACAAGAGCAAGTCAAATTTGGATTTGCAGCTGAGATAATTTGGAGGACGAGCGCAACAAAAAATCTGAGAAGATCGTGCTGAAATAACCTTGTGTTTCTCTCAATACAGACTAAATTTGGGCAAACCATTTTGTACTACAGTTAATCTGGTATGTTGTGGACAAAACCCATGTTCCGGATTTTCCAGATTCTTCTTCATTTTCCCAAAATCTCAACCGCAGAACTGTCACTTATTATTCCAGCGAATTTCTGAGTTGGAATATTTGATGATGATTTGGAGATCAAATCTACAATCTGGATAATATCTTGGAGGCTAAAATGGTGAGTGATGTTACAAAATATATTAATGAACCATCATTGATAAAATTATGCATAATAAAGTCTCTATCAAAAGTTTTAACATTTTGTCGGGGAGAAAGAAACCCTAGGATGTTGGCAGCTGTAGAAACCCTAGTCCACTTGCAAGATGGATCAGACGCGATGGTCCTTCCTCAACACGCTCACAGGCATAGGCAAACAGCCATGGCAACAAGCTTGGGGGGGGGGGAAGGTCAACCCCCCTGCAAACAATGATGCAACTCGCGTCAGTTTCGTTCAAAACAATGATGTTGCTGATCAGAAGCAGGAAAAGACAGCGCCTAAAATGCCAACCACGCAGGCCCAGCAGGACAAGGCTGCTCCCTCATCCTCCACCTACAAGCCTATCACACCAGAAAGACCCAAGATTGACTTGTCCAACCACCGTATAAACGCTCGAATCCAATATATGAAGGACCATGCCCTCATCGAAAAATTTATCGGCTTCTGGCCAACTGAAAAAGCCCTACAAGGTTGGACTGCTTCCAAATGGAAGCCCAAAGGACACGTCACGCTTCATCTTGGACCGAAAGGCTTCTTCACGGCAATATTCATCTACATCGAGGACCGAAACAGAGTCATGGATGAAGGGCCATACTTTTTCAACTCGGCTGGGCTATATCTCTGGAACTGGGTGTAAATATTCAACCCAGACAAGGAAAATTTCAACTAGGCACTAGTCTGGATACGTCTATACTCTTTGCCGCTTGAATACTGGGATGAAAATTCACTACAAGAAATCAGCAAGGGACTAGGAGAGTTTATCAAAATAGCAGAAGAGACAAAGCTCCGCAGATACACCTCATATGCTCGAATCTGTGTCTACATGCACTTTGACAAAGCCCTACCTGATGTGGTAAGTATTTATCATGATGATTTCGAATGGATTCAACCCTTAGATTACGAGCATGTTCCTTTCAGATGCCGTAGATGTCATGCCCATGGGCACCTGTTCAGAGATTGCCCCCTCAACGCTCAAGCTCAGAATAAAGAGGCCGATGTCAATCCGGAAGCAGATGGCTTTACCAAAGTACCTACGCGCAGGCGGCACATCAAGAAACCCTCGACGAAGGGTAAGAAATCCTTTCCCTCCTCCAAAGCCCCCTCTACCAGCAATATTTTTGCCATACTCTCCCATTCGGATCCATCCTCTGACTCAGGCCAAATCCCATCTAAACCCCACCAACAACCCTCTGATTCATCTATCCCTACCGCTCAACCTAACCCCCTGCATCCTCAGAGAGAGAAAGTTGCAACCGCAAGCCCCTCAACCAACCCTTTCACTGAAACCAAGATTTTAACTTGGCACCCTGAGATCATGGAAGTTGATGATCCAAAATCTGGGCCCATTGCTTCTAAGGAGGAAAATCTCAACAGCAGTCAGCTGAATCTTATGGAAGAGGATTCAGAGGGATTAGAGTTTGGGGAGCTTGATATTATTGGATTGGAGGATTCCTGCAAAAGCAAAGACTTTGACAAAATCAAGCCTCATCAAATAGACAAACTGGAAAAATTCCTATCTAAAGCCCAGCAGCAAACGAAGCTAGGCATTCAGCTGGGCAGTCACTGGGACAGCCTCAAAGTAGCTAAAGAATCCAGAAAGAGGGGCCGAAAGCCATACTGGCAGCGCACTATCACCATAGGGGAAATATTGGTGAACTCAGGTCGATACCCCAGGTTAACGCGGTTCTTTCAACCTCTGCCGAATAGTTCCTCATGAAGCTGATATCATGGAATATTAGAGGGCTCAATAGCCTAGGGAAGGAAAAAATGATCAAAAATATGTTACAGAGAGAAAAACCAAACATTCTCTTTCTTCAAGAGACAAAATGCAACAGTGATGTTCTAGGTTCAATCTTATCAAAAGCTTGGCCTAGTTGTAGCTCAGTAGCAGTAGATGCCTCCGGCTCTTCAGGGGGTCTTGCAATAGCCTCGAAAACTCAGTCCATGGTCTTATCTAACTTTCATGCTGCGCATAATCTTATTCAGGCCACTTTTCATCCCATCGGATCAAACATCCATGGGCATATTTCAAATGTATACTTTCCGCAGGAATACACCAGGAAAATAGCACTATTGAATACCATGGAAGCACTAAATTCTCACAGAACTTATCCCCTTTGGATTGCAGCAGGGGACTTCAACATGATAAAAAAAATGGAGGAAAGAACAGGTGGAAGACCTAGATCTGATCCGGAAAGTGTTGATTTCAAAGATTTCATAACCAACAGATGGCTAATAGACATCCCATTTTCTAACGGCACGTTCACTTGGAATAACAAAAGAATAGGGGCTTAGCACATCGCCTCAAAGCTAGACCGTTTCCTTATCTCAGACAATGCCATACATTTGGGAGGAGATCTAGCGGCTTCAATTCTCCCATTAGCAGGCTCGGATCACTGGCCCATAGCGCTTCATTGGCAAAATTTCGGTCCTCAGCTTAAAAATCCCTTCAAATTCGAAGCATTTTGGCTTTCTCATCCCTCTTTTAAGGAAATGGTCACCACTGCCTGGCACAACTTCACTCCACCCAAAGGCTCAAGGATGTATCAATTTCAGCAAAAGCTTAAATATCTCAAAGCGCTCATTAAGAATTGGAATGCCACTGTCTTTGGCAACATATTTCAGGAGATAAAGGCCCTCGAGAGCAAAATGGAAGAAACACAACAAAAAATCATAGTTGAGGGAAGAACAGATGAACTTGCCTCCCAAGAATAGGAACTACAGAAGCAGCTAGAAGAGAGACGCAGGAAAGAAGAAATCTTGTAGAGACAAAAATCCAGAATAACTTGGTTAAAGGAAGGGGAAAGGAACATGAAGTTCTTCGATAGGTCAAAAATTCAAAGAAGAATGCAAAATCACATCCATCACATCACCAACCAGCAAGGAGAGCAATTGGAACAACACGAGGAAATTGAGCAAGTTCTCCTAGATTACTTTAAAAGCTTACAACAAGAAGATCGCACTATAGACAGACAGCCAACCATCAATACGATCTCACAGATGATTCCCAAACTTGTCTCTGCAGAACACAACAAGATGCTTCTTCGCCCTGTTTCCCTCCAAGAAGTTGAAACAGCGATGGGCCAAACTAAAGATGGAAAGGCGCCAGGGCTTGATGGCTTCACCTAAAACTTCTTCCATCACTTTTGGGAGCTCATCAAAACAGAGGTCTGGGATTTGGTTGAGGAATATAGAGCAGCTCATTGGCTTCTCCCCTCCTTGAACGCCACCTTCATAGCTTTGGTGCCAAAAGAAGAGCAACCCAGTACTCCAGAAAAGTACCGACCCATTGCGCTCTGCAATGTGATCTACAAGGTTATATCCAAGGTTATAGCCAACAGACTAAAGCCCCTCTTACCACTCCTTATTTCTCCAGAGAAAACGGGCTATGTGGAAGGATGCCAAATCATGGACGGCATCACTCTGACTCACGAAGTTATTCACTCCCTCAAAAGCACTAAAAAACCAGGTATGCTCCTTAAAATAGACTTATCTAAAGCTTTTGATAAACTTTGTTGGCGTTATATTCAAAGCATTCTAAAAGCCTTTGGATTTGATTAGATGTGGATAAGATGGATAATGAGCCTCATCTCTACACCCCTTTACTCCATCCTTGTCAACGGTATCCCCTCCACTCCCTTTGTGCCATCCAGATGAATTAGACAGGGTGATCCTCTATCCCCCTTCATTTTTGTTCTCATGTCTGAAGGCCTCAGCAGACTCATTCAACATGCAGTCCTCTCTGGGAAACTGCGTGGCATCTCCGTTCACGGATCTCCCACCACCACCCACCAGAAGTTTGTTGATGATAATATGCTCTTTGGCTTTCCTTCTGTTCAAGAATCCAAATCCTTCAAATGCATCCTGAACCTTTTCTCGCTAGCTTCTGGTATGACCGTTAATGTCTCCAAATCCGAACTCTTCTTCTTCAACACTCTGCCTATAATCCAAACCAGCATAGCTCGTATCCTTGGCTTCTCTCTTGCTCATCTCCCCGCCAAGTATCTTGGCGCCCCTCTGATAGACTCTACCCTTAAACACTCTGCCTGGAATATTCTCTTGGAAAAATTAGAAGCTTGGCTCTCTTCCTGGACTTACAGAGCGCTCAACCTAGCCAGCAGACTGGTTCTCATCAAGGCTGTTTTGCAATCAATGCCCTTTTATCTTTTCTCTGTGCTTGCAGATCCCAAATGGGTTCTTAATCAAATCAAGAATTTGCAGCGTTGATTCCTCTGGGGGTCTTCAATCCACAAACGGAAATGGGCTTTGGTTAACTAGAATACAGTCTGTTCGCCCAAAGATACAGGAGGGCTTGGGCTCAGGAATCCCCTTCACAGTAATGAAGTCACGGGAGCCTGGCTCTGGTGGAATTGGCTCTCAAACCCTCTTACGCCCTGGGCCAAATTGTGGACAGCCAAGTATGATAACAATAGACCACCTGATGACTTAATCTGACTCAATCCTGGGATAGCAGGCTCTCTCATATGGAACGCTGCCAAACAACATTATGCTCTAATACAACAGCACAGCTTTTGGGAAATACGAAATGGGCGCACATCCAGATTTTGGGCAGACTCTTGGCAGCAAAAACCAAAGCTTACTGACATTCTTAATTTGCCCAATGATGAAGGATTTTATGGCCCAGAAGAGCTCAAAGTTAACCAGTGTTGGATCACTACAAACAGCAATGATTTCAGACATTGGAAGCACCCGTCTCACCTTCTCCCTTTTGCTCAGAACAATACATGGGAAGCTCTACAGGAAGAACTCCAATGTTGCAAAATCTAATGTTCGGAAGAACCTGACATCCTTAGATGGGGATACTCGCCCAAAGGCATGTTTACCACGAAAGAAGCATTCTCCTTGATGCATCCAGTACTGCTCTCGAGAGATAAGCTCTGGCAATTTGTTTGGGCTCATGGGACTTGGCCTAAAGTCTCCACTTTTCTCTGGCTACTAAGTCACAAAAGAATACTCACCTGGGACAATCTACTCAAGCGAGGATTCTGTGGCCCCTCACAATGTCCAAACTGCAAGCAGAATATAGAAACGATCCAACACCTCATGTTGACCTGCACTCTAGATAGCAAGCTCTGGGAAAATATCTGCTTCAGGAGTAAAATAAGTAAACCACAAGGGGACCTAACCAGCATTATGCGCCTCTGGCCCAAACATCCGTACAGCAGCCCCATCCTCAACACTCTTTGGCAAATCATTCCAGGCCTCCTCTTCTGGTCCCTATGGAAAGAGAGAAACAGGAGAATCTTCAAACATCAATCCACTCCCTTGGACATCATCTGGAGCAACTTCAGCAACAAGCTTCAAGAGTCTCTAGCTTTGCATTCCTGGCAGGAGGAGGATCTTCCTAAACAGCCAAAGGAAGCTATCATATGGAAAAACTGGCAGCTGAAAATTCCAATCACTCCAGATGCCAACAGACAGAGCTCTCCTGAATCGCTACCTTCGACTCCTCCTCCTCTAGGAATCTTCAAGTTGAACTTTGATGGCGCCTCAAAGGGAAATCTGGGCCCAGCTGGATTTGGTGGCATATTCAGAAACTCCCAAAGAGACGCCCTGGCTATCTACTACGGATCCATAGGTTGGGATACCAACAACTCAACTAAACTGGAAGGACTCTGGCAAGGGTTAAATTTAGCTCATCTCTACAAACTCTCACCCATCATTGTGGAAGGGGACTCCCAAATTATCATCAGCATTGCCAATCAGCTACTCCAAGGATCCAGATCAGCAAAGGTAGCCACTAGCTGGAGAATGGCTTCCCGAATTGATAAGATCAGCAATTGGCTGAACGATAACCAATCTATCTCCTTTGCCCACACCAAAAGAGACGGCAACAAGGTAGCAGACCTCCTTGCTAATTTAGGATTTGACAGTATAGATACCCTCAATCATGCACTCTTCAGATCATCCATGATAGAGACATTGCACAAAACTGCATCAAGCTAGTGCAAACTGATCGACCTTCTCCGGATGCGGATGTCTAAAGGACTCGACGGGACACATGTCCCCGGCCAACTCCCAAGGCGCTTCGCATGGGGTGGCCACATGGCCCCACATGGCGCCATTAATATGGTTATCAACTCGCATTTTCTCCGGGAATTAACTCCTCCGCACCGTCACCTTCTCCTCCTTGGTCCGAATAGTCGACACCATATGGATACCTGCTCGCGCTCTCCGGAACACTCTGGCCATGTCAGTCGATCCTTGCAGCCCTTTCGCAGTCTCTGCCCTGAGGGATGTGCTACGCCCTACGAACACACAATCACTGGACGCCGATGCTCGCTGCTCTGCTGCCTGGAAACTATCCTTGGCTTTCATTATTCGCATAGCAATTTATGTCTTTCCAATTCCAATTCACAGGTTTCTCACAGTGTTCTCAGTGGTTTTGCCCATATTCTTGTCGCGCCCTCCAGTTCATTGCCTGTTCACTCTGAGAAGAATACCATGCCTAGGCTTAGGCAGCAGATGACTTGCCGTCTCGGCGCCTCTCGGGGCAGGTCTGCGAGTGATCGACCTCCCATCAGCTCTGGTGAAGATCTCTCCACTAAGCCTTCTGGAAGGTGACCTGCTCAGGACCACAATGCCCTCTGCTCCTCCTCTGGCCGCGCCCCCGAGCCCTGCTTTCTTTGTCCCTCATCACTCCGACAGCCACATTCTAAGGCAAACCTTGCAACGAGCCGAGCTTCGTTTCAATAGTGCCTTCAATCGCCCTACCATCACTGCCTATATAATTATAACCCTGCGTGAAGAATCCACCATTCATTCTCCTCCGGTTACTGAACCTACGCCTTCTCCTCTCAACCCTATCCCCAACCCAGCTGCCATTCCCACTGCTGGTCCAAGCGAGCCCCTGGTGACTGCTTCTCCCTCCCTGGACCATATTCACATGCAGGTGGAAGCGGACCTTTCAAGCAGAGACAGAGCTCAGAGCGCTGATGAAGACCCTGAGGAATTATACGGCTGTCGCATTGAGGAGGAGCCACCTGCTCCAACCCAAATGCATTGACTCTGTTATGTCTAAGATCAGTATGATATCTTCTCTTGACTTTTTTGCAAGAAATTCTGCTTTTTTTTTTTTCTATAGTAGCAACAGCTGCATGCTAGTTTTGTCTTTCTGTAGTTCTTTCATGCTGAATGTAATAGACTCTTCACCGGTTTCCCTTCTAAAGGGCGGTGTAACTACTTTTAAAGGAACTGGTTTCCCACTCTAGGCAGTTCGTCATCTGGATAGAACTTGGACTTCAAGCCCGGTTTCAGGCTCCCACAGCTAAACCATGGCAGTTTTGTAACTCTATGTTTATATAATAGAATTAGCACAATTTAGCAAAAAAAAAATTATGCATAATAATTATCCATTTATTAAAAATAAAGGAGAAGAAATAATAGTCATCCATAAGAGCATAAATCATTATAAAATGGATTTATATGATAAATTATAATAAATGACATGATAAAGAAGAGTAAAAATGGATGAAATAAGTGTTAAAAAGTGGTCGTATTCACGACCCAACATACCCCCAAACTGAATATATTGCATGTCCTCATGCAACCCAGAACTAAATATATTGCATGTCCTCATGCAACCTAAAGACAAAACCCATGTGTTAACCAAGCAAAGAAAATTTTCTCATCCCAACTCATGAAATGGATGGAATAAATGAATTTTTCCTCAAATAATGAATATTCAATTTTAGCAATCTTGATAAAGGTGTAACACTGGAGTTGCTGGTGTTGCAGTGAGGGATCATCCACACTCATTTCCGGAGCTTGTTTTGTAGAGGAGGAGCCATCTCTTTCTCTAGGAGATCAGAAAAGGAGCTCTCGAAGCTTCTATTGTAGATTTTGGCACTCGGCCATTGTTTCATCTCATTCCCAGCGCAGTCCCTTCCTCTTACAACATTATTTTCAAAGAGGGTTTGCTGGAGGGGTTCACATGGTGCACTAGAGAGTAAAATCTTCAGTGAGAGGAGCATCCTTTCATTTTGGAGATCATTGGAGGAGGTTTCTACTATTGTTTCAGCACTCACATCCTTCTCGCATGTTGTATTGTATTTGAGTTGCAGTTGTTGCTACTGCAACTCCGACATTTTGTATATTTATCTTTCTTGTGTAGATTTCCGCCAATCCTCTTAAAGGATTGATGTTATGTATTTTATGGGGTTGAGATCTCACTTCCCCTTCTTATTTGAGCTCATATTGTCACATCATCTTGTATATTTCAGTCTGCAGTCATTTTCCCCTATAGACTGCGCAGTCATAGAGTAGCTAGGTTATGTAGCGGATGTGTTTTCTCCATTGCATGCACATTTTCCTTTGAGGCTGATCTGAGCCTACCTTGAGAGGTCTTTTTCTCAAGGATATTTTATTCCATTTGTTGCTACAGATTATATATCAGTTTTTCACTTTTCTCACATTTCACGAGTAAATGTATTTCATTGTTGTTGCTGCTTGTTAAAGTTCAAGTGTTGCTGTAGCTCATCCTTTGAGAAAGATCTTCCTAAGGGAAGAAATATTTTCATAGCTATAGGCAGAGTCTGAGAAAGGGCCAGGAAGCCTCTAGTTCTCATCCTCTCTTTAGAGGTTAAATAAATAGTAAAATCCCTCTCAGTCCATCTCTGACATAGCCTTGTTCATATTTCCGACAAAAGGAATAATTCAATGGTGAAAAAGCTGCTGATTTCCGTTTTGGAACATTACAGTTCAATTAATTTAGATTGTTGTTCAGTTTGTTTAAGATTGATGTTCAATTAATTTAAATTTTTGTTCAAATAATTCAGAGTGTTGTTCAGTTTGCTAACGATTGTTGTTCAATCCATTAAGACTGTTGTTCAATCCATCATTATGCTGTTCAATCATAGATTTATCTCATTCTGAACTAGATAGAATAATTTGCTACATTCCACCAACCTACGTCTCTTTAAGTTGATTTAACTCCAAGAATTAGATAATAATTTTTCATGAGAAATATAGAGTAACTATTAGTCAACCTCACTTGCATATACTATGCCTACACTCTTGAAATAAGAAGACTTACCTCAGGTTGACAATTAAATGCTAAGCACGAAGGTTTCCTATAACAATCCCCTCTTGTGTCCAACATTTTGGCGTCGTTTCTGGGGAGAGTGTTAAGAGTGATATCCTTTATTCATATTTCTCCAATGCTATGAATAATTGGGTATTAAAAGCGAGAGGTAAGAACCTGCGTACCAGCAAGCAAAATTCTTTCTCTCTCGACCGCTTCTTAGCAAATTGTGCAAAGATTGGTAGAATAGGTGCTCTCGTTTTATCAATAGAAGGAAAAAGATAGAAACATATTGAAATCACCCTAAAAAATCCTGACAATTCAAAGGACCCATGATCCTTGGAAGAACAACATATATAGACAAAATCATTAAGAAATCTTAATCCCAGGCATCCATAGGACCCAGAACTATTTCCATTCAAAGTCCTATTACACTCCTTCAGGCGACAGCCTCACCATCTGAGGCCCACGCTGATATTCGATGCGAGACAGAAGGATCTGAACAAAGCCTTCAAATTTTCGATCATATAGGCAATGACCCTTCGAGAGAGGGAGGTTCTTGCAATTTATAGGAAGGGGAAGGAGAAACTAGCGGTGCAATAGAAATAGAAGAACCAGAGCCTAAATCCCCTAAATAAGTAACCATGACCGAGGTACTCGATATCCCAGATCAAGGAAGCATCGTAAAGCCTCCTCCGCACTTACCTTCCAATCCCACTAGGATTACTCCTCTAGAACATGAAATTCTTGAAGATTACTGGCACATTTTTAATCAAATGGAAAACAATCTAAACTAGAATCAAAGGCAAACATCAACATTGGAATATCCCATTGTTGATCATGCTGCAAACGCTCCTATGAAATCCATTCCCTTACACAGTATCCCCACCTTCAACAGGTTGAACACAGAAGATCCATATGCATTCCTATTTGAATTCAATGTCTTATGTAGGGGATATGACTACACCACTGGCCCTCAAAAAATGAAACTATATCCCTGTACCTTAAAGGGAACATCATCACGTTGGTTCATGGGACTAGGTGGGGGAACCATCCAAACCTGGGACCAAATGAAGAACATTTTTCTTAATAAATATCAAGAATACTGTCGAACCTAAGATATTAAAGATGAAATCTTCAATATGTCTACAAAAGACAATGAAACATTAGAGGAGTATGTAGGAATATTCCAATACAATTTACAATGTTCCCCATATACTACGCTATCCAAAGACATTTTGAAACCACAATGATTAAAGGAATGAAGGAAGAATGGGTTGAAACACTCAACATAATGGGAAAAGGGGATATGTACCAAGAAGAATATGATGATATTGTTTCCTTGTGTATTAGATTCTCTCAAGGTTGTGTGCGTAATCGGCCAAATGGACGAGACTTAACAAAAAAAGATCTTAAGCAGTCTAGTTGCAACGTAACTAGAGTAGAGTTTGGTAATATTTTGGAAGATTTCAAAACTGACATATTGGGTACTTTGACAACACAACTTGACATCTTACAAGCCAAACAGAAGCAAGCTATAGTAGAGAAGAACTTGGCCGTATTTTTCCCACACTGTCGAAAGAAGCACAACAAAAGGGAATGTCCTTTAGACATGGTTCGGACCTGTGCCATCTACACTGAAGATCATACCATAGACTAATGTCCTTCACTCCATAGGCTGAAAGCAGTTTACAAGGAAGCAGAGGAAGAAAGAGAACCACTCTACCTAATGAATCAGTGTAAAAAATGGCAGGCACAACCAAGTATGCCTCCAAACCTGCCTCAGTTCCTTTCTCCTCCATAGTTCAACCAAAAAACCCTGCAATAGCCTGTCAGAATCCAAACGCTTTTTCTACTTAGCCAAACCAGTCATTTCCTATACTGGCCTAGCCTACACAATGCTCAACAAGGAATAATTGGCCAAGATTTCCTTGTTCTCCCCCTTATTGGAAAAATATTCCATATTAATCCTAGTGGCCAAATCTCCCTTCTCAAAACAGTAATCGAAATTGGCAGTGACCCCTGGGAATGACCTCCTTACTGATGGGAGCAGGGGCCCAGAATCAACCAATGCTATGAGCTCCATACCTGGTCCAGTACAACCCGCATCCAGGCATATACCCTCAATTGCCATCCCAACCCAATCCTAATCCCAAAAACAAGCCGGTTCAACTAATTTAGATAATAGAAAATCCAAATCCCAATGTTGATCATAAGCAATGAAATGAACTCAGGCTGAGATCGGGACGTACTATCTTACCTGTAGAAGCCACGACTCCACCTCAACTCCAAGCTAGAACTTCAAGGAAACCTAGCCAAGAAAATATAATGAAAACAAAGGTAGGAAAATATAAGGAAATGATTGATCAACGAGGACCTGAAGAACTTAGGATGTCCTCGTCTCCATTCCCTAAAAGATTAACTCTACCCAGGCCAGCAGTCTCTCCTAATTTTGATATCGTGGGGGAATTGAGAAACCTTTGCATCAAAATTCCTCTTCTACAAGCCATACAATAAATTCCCATCTACACAAAAATGATTAAAGAGCTATGTGGAAAAAAAAAAGTAAAAAAAAAAAAGGCTGCACCCACCGTTCATGTGGTGGGGATGCTATCTTATTTATTATTGGGTAAGGAACCACCCGTAAAGTATGAATACCCAGGAAATCCCATTGTGACTGTAAAAATTTCTGGCCATTCATTTCCAAACACATTGGTCGACTTAGGGGTAGCCATTAACATCCTAACCACAGGGGCCTGAAAGAAGCTGGGCATATTAGCATTGGAACCTATGGCTACACTGCTGGAACTTATTGGCTGGTCTGTTAACAGACCAGAAGGAATAGTGCAGGACATCTTGGTCTCGGTGGACTCATGGGAATATCCAGCTGATTTCCTAGTTATTAATCCAAAGAACATGAGGATGGGCACCCATTGATTCTTGGGAAACCTTGGTTGGCCACAGCCGATTCCTACATAGGCTACCGAATAGGAAACATGACTATCACTAGAGGATATTTCATAAAAAATATCATTATTTATCCACTTGCCAAACTGAGCTTACCCACGGTAAAAATTCATAAACACCCATGTACATACTGGGAAAAAAATATTCACCCACCTCTGACATTAGTGGAAGCTCTCGAATTTAAGAATCAAACTGAAGACGACGTAATCAGTAATTTTGTGAGTCAGCCACCCACATCTACAAATTTAAAATGCAAAATGTTGAAATCAGTCCTTGAAGACAAAGCTCAAGAGGATTCTGTGACACACCTTGAAGATCAAATTATTTCCACAACCGCTATACACAACAACATACCCATTGAGATTGAGCCTGGAAAGGTCCTGAATATTAATGGAAATTTAGATAATGACCAAAAGCAAAGGCTCATAAAATCTCTCTAGAAGTATCAACGGGCATTCGCTTGGGATTTCCCAGACATGAAAGGCTTAGACCCTCAGCTATGCACCCATCACATCTACACTGATAAGGAGGTCCATCCCATTAGACAACCTCAGCAAAGGCTAAACCTGCACTTAAAAGATATTGTAAAAGAAGAGCTGCAAAACCTGTTAGATGTAAATTTCATTTATCCTATTTCAGATAGAAAATGGGTCTCCCCTCTGGTAGTCATCCCTAGAAATAATGGGAAATGGATAATCTGCATAGATTATAGAGAATTTAATAAAGCAACGCAGAAGGACCACTTCCCCCTCCCCTTCATTGACCAAGTCCTTCGTACCTTGGCAGGAAAAAGGTTATTTTCCTTCCTTGACGAGTTTAGTGGTTATAATCAAATCCAGATAGCCCCCAAAGACCAGGATAATACAACCTTTACTTGCCCATGGGGTTCTTTTGCTTATAGAGTTTTACCATTTGGGTTATATAACGCCCCAGCGACATTTCAGAGAGCTATAATCAACGTTTTTTCTGACTTAATAAATGAGGGACTTGAAATCTATATGGATGACTTCACACCATATGGTGAGGACTTTGATCAAGCATTAGAAATGTTAGAAAAGGTGCTGGAGTGGTGCATCACTACTCGGTTGTGTCTAAGCAATGAAAATTGTCACATGATGATGACCGAGGGAGTGATCTTAGGCCACTATATCTTTGCGGTTGGGATATAGGTAGATCCAGAAAAAATAGAGGTAATCCTTCTATTAGCCACACCTTGTACGCAGATAGAGGTATGTAGTTTTTTGGGGTATGCAGTATATTATTGCAGATTTATAAATAATTTCTCACAAACAGCTACACCTTTGTATGCATTAATTGGAAACGTTGAATTTCATTGGACTGATAAATGTGATACTGCTTTTGCAGATTTAAAGAGACTGGTCTTGATAGCACCAATTCTAAGAGGGCCCAATTGGAAACTTCCTTTCCACATCTCTTCAGACACATCCAACATAGCAATAGGGGCAGTCCTTGGCCAAGAAGAACACAAAAAACCCTATGCTATTTATTATATCAGCAGAAACCTCACTTCTATTGAACTAAGCTATACAGTGAGAAAATGATTTCCTAGCTATCATTTACGCTATTAATAAATTTAGGCACTATATAACTGTTGAAGATTGCAACAAGAAACAGTGAAGGAGGTATCCTAAAACATCATCCTTGATCCTAGTTGGAAAATAATCACCTAAACTAGGTGGGGCCCACACAGGCTATTTTTAGGTGTATGTCTATTTTTCGACATGCTGAGAATATTCTATAAGTTGCAGGATGCTATTTGTAGATGGTTGTTAAAATGTGAAAAATATATGAGATTCTATTTTTAGAAGATTGGGCGAAGTCTATTTATAGATCGTTGATCTAAAAATAGATGCATGTCGATTATTATTAGCTCTTAATAATAATCCAAAAATAAACAACAACTTATTCTCTTGGAGCACTTAATTTCAGTATACAGATTTGTCAAATTAGTGGGCTGAAGGAATTACACAATTCCTAAGGGTTTACTGGAGTTGATGCATGGAGGACTCAATTATAACTGAAGTGGCAAAGTTATGACAGAGTTGGAAGAGTAGTTTATGGAGTTGTATTCAGTTTAACTCAGATAGACTCAGTTGAGCTAGTTGTATCTAATCTAAGTAAATGATACACTAGTGAGAGTGGAGTGAATTAATTAGTTACTTAATTCACAAATAATAACTCATTAATCAACTGAACAATACAACAGTTAACAGCAATGCATGTGAGATCCAGTGGAGACCCAGTACAGAGATAGGTGAAAGGGTAAGATGGACTATCTGTTGTGACCATAGTGATGCATGAATTGCATCTACATATACATGGTATTATCTAATGATAATCACGTGGTCAAGGAGATTGGGATTGCATTGAATTGGTCTTTGTAATCAGCTTTGATTGCGCAGTGGAGGCAGACTAGCAGGAGGGCAGAGATTGGTGCATGGATTTGCATATTTCTTCTATTTTAGTGTGTGATGATTGTATTGTACTGAGAGCTTCATGTAGTAAGCCTTGTATGAGGATTGTTACATGATATCCATGATACATAATATATGATAGTTGGGGTTTTTAGCTTCAGGCTTTCCCGTTAAACAACTATGTTATGTGTTTTTTTATTGCTTCATGTGTTTTGCAATTGTTGATTAAATTTTAGCAAGAATTATAGTGGAAGGATTCTGTATTTAGCAAGAAGATAAATATTTTTATATCAAGAGATTCTGGATATATACATGAATATTGTATATAATTACGACATGGTATTGGAGCTGTGTTATAGATTTTCTCCATGGAATGAGAGCAGGAATTTTTGGGCGCGTGAGTTTGCAGAGAATATCTGAAATTTTTTGTGAAATATTTTCAGAAACAAATAGCATATTTGGATTCCTTGCGAAAAAATACCCAAATTGAAAAATAAAATCGATCGAATTGGAGCTTGGATGAGGGAGATATCCTCGATTTAAAATCAACTCTTTTGTTAGAAAATTTTGCGACGGCGGGACAATTACAATGTGCCTGAGCCAAGAATCTACATGCACTGAGGTATAGGATGCATCCTACGGAGCTTCCTACTGTTGGGAAGTGAAAGAAAGCCATGCAATTAAAGCTTTAGAGGGAGCTAGATTTGCATGTAGGTAAGAGTTAATCTCGGGATGTGGAGCAGCCACAAGATGAGGATCATGGAGTGGGAGAAACCACTCATGCAGAGAAATTTCATGCCAGATGGGCAGAGGAAATGCATGCAACTACACCACTAGGTAAGAGGTGGGGCGACATGCATGGGTAATCCCAAGAAGAAATTTCTATGTAGGATTCATTGAGATGGTGTGGATCTCATGAATTGAACCTAGCTACAAGGTGCCCATAGAGCAGTAGTAGCATGATCAGTTGGATTGATGCAGGCAGATCAAAGTGACAGTGTCGGATACTGGAGCGCGGTTCAGAGTTGACAGCAAGTGCAGAGTGCATGGGTGCAGAGCTCAACAACGCAGTGGTTCCTGAAGACATGTGCAGTTGGTACCAGCAGAAGTCGAAGACTTTGATGATAGATGCATTAGACTGGTTGAGTTGTTTGGAGCCTTTCAGTTTCAGAAGTGTTGCAGGGTGAATGCATGGAGTTTCATGTCACATGCAAAGACAATCCTTTCTTGTTGAGAGGGAGTGTTGAATATTGCAACAAGAAATAGTGAAGGAGGCATCCAAAAACATCATCCTTGATCGTAGCTGGAAAATAATCACCTAAACTAGGTGGGACCCACACAGGCTATTTTTAGGTGTATGTCTATTTTTAGACATGCTGAGCATATTCTATAAGTTGTAGGATGCTATTTGTATATGGTTCGTCAAATTTGAAAAATATATGAGATACTATTTTTAGAAGATTGGGTGAAGTCTATTTATAGATCGCTGATCTAAAAATAGATGCATGTGGATTATTATTAGCTCTTAATAATAATCCGACAATAAACAACAACTTATTCTCTTGGAGCACTTGATTTCAGTATACAGATTTTTCAAATCAGTGGGCTGAAGTAATTATGCAATTCCTAAGGGTTTACTAGAGTTCATGCATGGAGGACTTAGTTAGAAGTGAAGTGGAAAAGTTATGAAAGAGTTGGAAGAGTAGTTTATGGAGTTGTATTCAGTTTAACTCAGTTAGACTCAGTTGAGATAGTTGTATTTAATCTAACTGAATGATACACTAGTGAGAGTGGAGTGAATTAATTAGTCAATTAATTCACAAATAATAACTCATTAATCAACTGAACAATACAGTAGTTAACTATAGTGCATGTCAGATCCAGTGTGTTAGCCACCTATAAAATTTTTCATATCAAATGGTGGCTAAATAATTTTTGGAGCCTTCAAGAAACAAGTTTTATTGCTAAAAATGTTATCTCTTGAAGACTCATGAAGACATCGTGCCCTGTATTTAATCTTCACTGCTGTCTCCACCTCAAACTCGGAAATTCTGTTATTTTCATAGAGAAAGGACTGCTGCAAAAATCCCATTTTCCCCTCCTCCAGCCAAAACTAACCTTCATTTTATTACCTTTTTTCCCCATCAAATTCCTCTATTTTTTCACTTATTCCCCTTTTCCCCTTCATGAAAATCCTTTAAAAGATTTAAAATTATTTTAAAACTTTTCCGAAACCCCCAAATCCATCAAAAACCTTGAAAAATTTCATAAAAAATAAGTGTTTTGACTATAGGCTTAAGCCCCCTTTGGCTAAGTCCTAAACCACTTCCCCACATGTGCCCTAGCACTGGAACCAAGTGCTAATAGGCCCGAGTGCTTATTGCATCAGAATAATTAGAGAGCGCAAGTCTTGTTTGTTTTATAAAACCTCCGATCCGATGAGCCCCTTTGCATATAACCCCCGATCCCATTACCACTTCATAAAACCCAAGAGCCCGCAATTGGGTGCTTTAATGTTTATATAAACCTTCCCCGTTCATATTTTTCCTTTGTATATTCATAAAACCCTTTTTTCCTAAGTTTTGGTCTAAACCTACCGGTTCATGTTATTATATAAAAAGAACCATTGATCTTATGAACCGATCAACGGTAAACAGAATCTCGCATCGGAGATTTGTTAAATGGGTAGATTGAAAAGTCCGCACCATCGTTCCAATGCCGATTGGCCCTTGTATATATAAGCCCTGGGCCATTGCTCTCCATACATCTAAAGGCCCCACAGACAAGCACCAACCTTATATATTTTCCGCCCCTTAGCCATCGAACCTCTGTTTTTAATAAATTTCCGCCCCTTTTATATTATAATGTGGTCCCGCTCATTCATTTGTCGGAGCCCTTCTCCGTCGTTGATCATTGGGCCAATTCGATGGCCAGCGCTATATCACATTGGAGTTTTCCATTGGCACGTTGTAATATTTTATGCCACCCCCGATTGGTCACTCGATGAGTTCTCTGTCGTCGATCTAATCTGCAAATCAACAGCCCACAGTTAATTGCTTCGACGCCCCCCATGTCCATTACCCCGTTGATTTCCAAAGCCCCGATTGCATCTGGGTCATCCACGTGTCAACATATGACGGTCCAGAATGCGTCTCCTGACTTTGGTTAAATTCACACGCCCTGCTTCATAATGTTTTTGGCCAAATCTCAGTTGTTGATCTCTGTAGATCAACGGCCCTTATTAACCCTCTCACCACCTCGTTCATTTTTTCATTTGACCCCAGTTTAAATCCTGAACATTGATCCTTTACATCCAATTGATCATATTAACCTCGACAGGCCCGACCCCTATGGGTCCTGCCTCACTCCAGATCTGATCTTCGCCGTCGATCCTATGATTGGAAGGTCCATAATAAAACCACTCTGTCTCCTATCTGCTGCCCATCTAGTCAATATCACGCTCACTCCCCATTGTTTGATCTCACAACCCAGATCTAATGGCTGGTACAAATTTTCGCATTATTTTAAGCATGACCGTTAATCCCCAAAAATTACACGATATAAGTTTTTTTCAAAAGCCACGTGTCGGGCGGGGACTCATATCGCGTTTGAAAAAGAAATACCGCCTACCCGCCCTTTTGTTGTGCGAAACCCGTGGTTTTATCCTCTGAAACCATTTTTCCCCTTTTCCACCACATTACTTCGCATTCGCTCCCTGCTGTTGATCTCTTCAGATCAACGACACAGATCTAAACTCCCATTTACACTATCACTCTCCACTTTCCTCCAAGCGCCTTCAACGAGAAATCATAGATGTTGATTTCGGGGTCCAAACTAATCCGACGACCCAGATCCTTTTCAGGAACCCCAATTTTCCCCAATGAATTCTTCTCCGCCCAAAGGAATTTTCATCATTTCCTTTGTATATCTTCTGCTCTCACATAAAGCGGCCATTCTCCATTATAATACCCCGGTCGCTCCCAACCGTTGATCTCTGCAAGATCAACGACCCTAACTTAAAATCTCCACCATTCAATCCCACCGCTCTCTTTTAAACCTTTATGTGCAATCTCCACCGTCGGATGCACTCATCCAACGGCTATGCTCCTACCCGAAACGTCCAAATCAGTTTTTACCCAATAACGCAAGATTTTCTAAATTTTATTGTATTGTGCAGGATTTAAAAGATTTTTAAATGATTAAAAGAAAATTAAAGCTGAGGATGACGATCCTCCAGGCTTTCATTTATTAAAGAGTATTCGTACTGTAGGGTTCGACCGTCATGTTTCTTCAGTGCCTCATGAGCACTGATGCCAGTCTAAAGGCCCTATAAACACAGAGAATTAAAACAAATCAAAGAGTATCAGTGTCAAAGACCTAACCACAACAGAAACTGAATATTGAAGATTATTTTCATAGTCTGGTGGATTACGGCTAAGATTCAAAATCAAAAGCCTAATCCACTAAATTAACCATGTTTAAAAGAAAATCAATAATATCTATTAGACAGACAATGTCTCCACTTCCACATCAGAGGCTAATTGATTCCTCTCAGCTACCTAGTGCCACCTGTAGCCTCAAAGCATTCAACAGACGGGCGAGTAATGACCAGAAAAGAGCATATCTCCCCCAATACAACTGAATAGTTATTTCAAATCAAAGAAGCTAATATAAACTATCGGCAAAGTTATTACAGAGATGACACAGAGCCTTAAAGTCAACAAAGGCTCCCACTGAGCTTACTTCTTAAATGTAAAACAATTAATACAGAAAAAATATCTGTAAAATTCTCCATTGAGCCCTTCAAAGGCCGAGAAGCATTTATCTGTATTAATTGAACCTGGGAGATCTTTTATCCATCCCACCTCCACATATATTCTATAAATACTTCTGTAGAAGATGAAACAATGTTGATTGCTGAACTTTGAAATATACTTGTGCTCGAAACTCCTACTTGTAAATAGTATTCAAAGGCTGCTCTTGAAGCTTTGTTTGTGATCTAATAAGTTAGGCTGAAAAGTGAAGATTATTGCTGAATTGAAACATTGGACTTGAAGATGTAACTGGTTTGACTTCAATATACAAGCTGTTTCTTGGGATCCTGGTCTATATCACTGGTGAAGTGCTTCTTTCTTTGTAATTGTTTTTCCTTTCATGTATGCCATATTTTCCATTATTATCTGATAAAGAATAGAAATCATAGAGTTAGGACTTACTATTTATAGTACCCTTCTCTGACTGATAATATTTATCTCAATTTTTTCCTCCAATTCGTTTATTTAAGAATGATTTAGTACAGTTTAAGCAGTTAGGAATGCTGGCATTCCCTCGTCCTACTGTTTTCTTTAAACATTGTTCTTGAAAGTGATTTTCTTTATTTGATTAGTAAATTTAGACTAGAAAAGTGATGGTTTTCCCTGTTTCTAGCTTCTATTCTCCAAAGGTAATATCTGAGAGTTTCCCTAAGTGTTTGCTGAAAGCAGACTAGATTTAAAAGAATCTTGTCTGATCTTAAGTTGCATTTTGTTTCTCTTATGTGTTTTTCATACTTTCTGAAGGTAACTATGTGGATTACTGGATTTTTTGTCTCTTAAGTTATCTTTAATACAAGCTTGTCCAAAGAGGTTTATGGTGAGCTTTTCCCTTTGGTTGGTTTTAAGCAGTTGCTTAAAGGATTTTTCTTGTTTGGACTGACTATAAATCCTTGTTGAAATTATTATCAGTTTCCACCCCTCCAACACTTTTATTGTTTCCATTCCATCATTTAATCTCAATGATCTTGTGATATAGATGACTTTCCCCTTGGACCACTCTTGAATTGTTGCACAATTAAAATCCCTTTTATGACTCCATAGCCCAATGAACTAAAAACCAGTGTTATATCTATCTTTTTGGCCAAAACTTGTTCTGATTTCTTGCAACTTCACACCTTTGAAACTATTTCCATTTAGGACTTTCCACTCAACTAATAATCATGCTCAACCATCCAAAAACAAACAAAAATCTCGGCCTTCATAACTAGCCTAATATCATACCCATAAAACCTTTAAAGATAAATCAATCTTTGCACTTATTGGAGAGATCCCTCTCCGGATTCAGGAGGGATAGATCCTAGAATCCCAAAGTGGGTGAAATAGTGTTCTCTCTACAGTTTGACTTTGCCAATTTTGCAAATTACAGGGAGCTAACACAGTGGAGACCCAGTGCAGAGATAGGTGAAAGGGTAAGATGGAATATCTTTTGTGACCATAGTGATGCATGAATTGCATCTACATATATATTGGAGTTGCCAATGATAATCACGCGGTCAAGGAGAGTGGGAATGCATCAAATTTGTCTTTGTAATAAGCTTGGATTATGCAGTGGAGGCAGGCTAGCAGGAGGGCAGAGATTGGTGCATGGATTTGCAGATTTTTTCTATGTTAGTGTGTGATGATTGTATTGTACTGAGAGCTTGATGTACTAAGCTTTGTATGAGAATTGTTACATGATATCCATGATACATAATATACGATGGTTGGAGTTTTCAGCTTCAGGCTTTCTCGTTACACAACTTTGTTATGTGTGTTTTTATTGCTTCATGTGTTTTGCAATTGTTGATTGAATTTCCACAAGAATTATAGTGGAAGGATTCTGTATTTAGCAAGAAGATAAATACTATTAGATCAGGAGAGTTCGGATATATAAATGCATATTGTATATAATTCCTACAATAACTAGCTATCAAGTACTCATGTATAATGATCACTCCGCCATTAGATATTTATCCAATAAACCAATCACGAATGGGAGAATAACTCTTTGGTTGCTGCTATTACAAGAATTCAATATAACAATAAAATATTTTCCAAGAAAGGAGAACATGGTCATAAAATTCCTGTCCAGGGTTCAAAATACGGATGACACACTAGCAGTCGATGATCAGTTCCCTGATGAACATCTATTTGCTATAGCATTAAAAACGCCATGGTATGCAGACGTGGCAAATTACTTGGTCGTAGGGAAGCTGCCCAGACATTTAACATCAAGAGAACGAAAATTGATTATACAACGGAGTGCAAGGTTCTCCTAGATTGGTGGATACCTTTTTCATGTAGGGGCCGACATGCACATATGCAGATGCATCAGAGAGGATGAGATCTATGACATCCTACGAGCCTATCACGATGAATATTGTGGTGGTCATTTCATAGATCGTAGAACAAGGCACAAAGTATTACAATTAGGCTACTATTGGCCTACGATTTTTAAGGACGCAAAGAAATATGTCCAAGCCTGTGATAGCTACTGCTATCAAAGCCAAAGTTGAGAAATTACTTCATGCAGGTTTCATTTATCCAATTCCTTTAACCGATTGGGTATCAAATATTGTTCCTGTTAACAAAAAACAAGGAACAATAAGAGTATGTGTCGACTATAGGGATATTAATCGAGCTTGTCCTAAAGAAAACTATCCAACCCCCTATATCAATCAAATCATTGATGATTGTGTCGACAATGAAATTTTTTTCTTTAGGGCTGACCATCTCACTCATTTACGAGCTATCTTTATGAGATGTAGGCATTATCGAATTCGGCTGAATCCAAACAAATTTGTTTTCTGTGTAGAATCGGGTCGCTTACTAGGATTTATTGTTTCGAAAGCAGGCATTCGCGTTGATCCATCGAAGGTCGAAGCTATTGTCAATCTACCTCCTCCTTCGACTCTATGCCAACTCCAAATTTTGTAGGGGAAAGAAAATTTTTTACATCGTTTCATTCCTAACTATGCCGAGTTAACAAAGGGTTTTACCAGGTTGTTAAAATAGAATGTTCCATTCTTTTGGGATGAGATTGGTGATTCATCTTTTTATGCACTTAAACACACGTTGACCCAAAATTAAAAAGTTTTGAGTAAGTCCTAAATACTGATTCACCCCCCCTCTCAGTATTTTTCCCAAAAATTGGTATCGGAGCAAGTCCTTCTGCAGAAGCTTGATTGCTTGAAGGAGATCCATCGCAATGGGAAGTCATGAAGGAGTAATGTCTATAAGGCCACCTCTTTTCAATGGAAGTAATCTGATATTCTGGAAGATACGAACAAAATAATATTTGCAAATTCTTGGTGCAAAAGTATGGGCAATCGTGGAAGAAGGTTATCAGTATCTGGCAATTATTCCTACTAATGCAGCAGAAAGGAAGAAATATGAAATCAATGCCAAAACAGTCAATGTTTTATTAGGAAGCATGTCTGAATCAGAATTTGCTAAAGTAATGCAGCTAAATTTAGCAAAATAAATATGGGACAAAATCATTCTAAGCTATGAAGGAGATACAAAGGTAAAAAGTGCAAAATCCAGACTCTCAAAATTGAATATGAAAATTTAAGGATGCATAGTGATGAAAGTATTGCCAGTTCCTTCTTATGTCTAGATGATATTGTAAATCGAATGAGAAATTTGGGTGAAACCATAACCAATACTACTCTGGTGGAAAAAGTATTAAGATCTTTGACTTCAAGGTTTGAATCTAAAGTATCAGCTCATGAAGAAAGGCAAGATCTGCAAACTCTTACTATTGTTCAATTACATGGTATCCTGACTGCTTATTAAATGAGACAAGGAGGTTCCTCTCAAATGAAATAAGCTGCTTTTAAGGTGTGTGCAAAAGGAAAAGAAAAGGAAGATTTCAAGGAATCAAATTATATATCAGAAGAAGAAGAATAAAATTTTGTGAGAAGACTCCAACTAGGAACTGGAAGATTCAAAGGTAACATATGAGTATTCCATAACGAATTATGAAATATGAGTATTCCATAACGAATTATGCAAGTAAGAGAATTGAGAGGAAGTGTTTTGAAACATACCTGTAGGCCATGATTTCCATGATTTTGACCTTGTTGTAGCTTCCCCATCTCTTTGATATGCTACTTCCATCCTAGATAAGGAATAAAAACTATCTATGGGATGCTCCTTTCGGTTATGAGGGAAAAACACTTCATCAAATTTTTGATTTTTGTGAACCTGCAAAACATTCAATTGTGAATTTAGAGAGCTAATAAGATCATATTTAAAATTTTCAAATAAAACATTGATTTCAGCGTTTATGTCTCTTGTTCTTGTAGTAAATTTGGAAAAGAAAGAAGAAACTTCTCTAGAATTCTTACCAACCTTAGAAATTCCTCTTGAATACCTTATGCATAACTTACAAACATCGTCATATCATAACTGAAAAACATCACCTTTTCTTATCAAATTTAAGAGTTCTAAAAATTCATCTTTGATTCCTTTATGAGGGAGTGTTTTCAAGATCTCTTTTTCCAAATGCTTATGCTTTAATTTCTGAAGATTATATTGAAATCACTCTATATAGTCCTCCAAGCTTTCATCTTCCCCTTGTATCATATCGAAAATATCGTCATTATATTTGCAGTAGTCTTGGTACTTCTTCAAGAATATGTTCTTCATGTCCTCCCATGTTTGGATGCAGTTCCCACCTAGGCTCATGAACCATTAGAGAGATTCTCCTTTTAGAGTAAGAGGAAACACTTTCAACCTTTGATCATTAGTACAATAATCATATCCTCTACAAAATACTTCAAACTCAAATAAGAATGTATCTGGATCTTCATTTGTCAAACCATGAAAATTTGGTAGAGACAATGGGGGAATTATGTGCATTTGTGTCACTCCTCCTAGATCGTTGATAGGGAATTCAAAATTTGCAATGTGAGCCATTTATTACCATAATAGAAGATGTTCTTCATGTTTTTCTTTAAGGATCCTCCTTCCAATGTTACTTTCAATTGGTTAGTGAAGTGGGTGGTACTTACATCACCACTCGAGTGGAATTACAAGATTTGTTTCCAAAAATTATACCTCTAAAATTCAAAAAAAACGCAAGCATTCATTCCTACCTTAAGCTTTCACTTAATTCTGCTGTGAAGCGGGCCAGTGAACAAGTGTGTTCCTTGCTCGGTGCGCAGGTTCTTACCTTCCGTCTTTAATACCCAATTCTTCCCAAGCAGAAAAAATTAAATATGCATCACTCTTTCTAAATGGCATACACTCTCTCTGGCAATGGCACAAAAATGTTGAGGTATAAAAGTTATCTTTTTAACACCTATTTATCTCAAATTAATTATTAATCCAGGAAAGACTTTTTATTTCAAGAGTGTACTCAGTCTGAGGCAGCAATTCAATCTAAGAGTAATGCCTTGCAAGATGTAGTACAACATTTCAAATGCAAAAGTAAATGGATGCTTGAAAAAGAAATCTAATCACAACAACATAAACTCAAATGCTCTGAAATCCAACTATTCACTCAGAAAACATCAATCGAGTATACAGTAGCAATAACTCATTCCTCTAGAAATTAATGTAATTGGAATAAAACTGGAACAAGATAATCAATCTGGGAATGAGGAAGCAATAAGCAATGTTCTCTACAGTTTACAGTCTTGCTTTAAAGCAATTAAAAGGAAATAGAAATTGAACTAAAGCTGTTATTGAAAGTAAACTAGGAAAACTCTTTAAACCAAACTCTTTGCAATTAATCAATAGAAATGAAAAAAAATGTAAATGGACAACAAACTGTAATTAAAGGAATTGAACAACGAATCCTATTTAATAAATCTAAACAACAAACTCCAATTAATGGAATCGAATAACCAATCCTATTGAACAGCAATTTGTAATGAATATCAATCAAACAGAATAGCAAGTGGAATGAAACCATAATGGAAATAGAATAGCGAAGCTCTGTTGAGGTATTAACAAGATAAGTTATACAGTGTTGAGATTATTGTTAAATAATAAAAGAACAGCAATGTGATTCCTTAATATAAGATACTGATATCAAAGCAATTAAACATAAAACTGATTAACTTGCAAACTATAATAAAAGAAAATATGAACTATCTCACAACAATAATGAAAAGGTAGAGATACAAACAGTGGATCGATCCACCAGGGCCAGGCCCTCAACCACCGGTGAAATGCTGCTGGTCCACTGCAGAACTAAGAAATTAAACGGCAAAACATTCTTGTATTAATCATGCATAGAAACGTTTACAAACAATCGAACTTTGTTTAATCAATGAGAGTCGATGAGGAATTTTGTAATTACAACAGGAAATCTCTCCATCTCTCATCCATCGTTTCAATACATAATACATGCTCTCCTTTTATAATCAGAAAGAGGAGAAATTAAATAGTAAATATGATCTCTCATAACAATATTATATTGTTCCTAACCAATTGATCAACAATAAAATATATTTCCATCCATCTTTCAACAAGAGCAAGTCGAATTTGGATTTGCAGCTGAGATCATTTGGAGGACGACCGCAACAACAAATATGAGAAAATCGTGCTCAAATAACCTTGTTTTTCTCTCAATACAGACTAAATTTGGGCAAACTATTTTGTACTACAGTTAATTTGGTCCGTTGTGGACAAAACCCATGTTCCGGATTTTCCAGATTCTTCTTCATTTTCCCAAAATCTCAACCGCAGAACTGTCACTTATTATTCCAACGAATTTCTGAGTTGGAATATTTGATGATGATTTGGAGATAAAATCTACAATCTGGAAAATATCTTGGAGGCTAAAATGGTGAGTGATGTTACAAAATATATTAATGAACCATCATTGATAAAATTATGCATAATAATTATCCATTTATTAAAAATAAAGGAGAAGAAATAATATTCATCCATAAGAGCATAAATCATTATAAAATGGATTTATATGATAAATTATAATAAATGACATGATAAAGAAGAGTAAAAATGGATTAAATAAGTGTTAAAAAGTGGTCGTATTCACGACCCAACATACCCCCAAACTGAATATATTGCATGTCCTCATGCAGCCCAGAACTGAATATATTGCATGTCCTCATGCAACCCAAAGACAAAACCCATGTGTTAACCAAGCAAAGAAAATTTGTTCATCTAAAATCATGAAATGGATGGAATAAATGAATTTTTCCTCAAATAATGAATATTCAATTTTAGCAATCTTGATAAAGGCGTAACACTGGAGTTGCTGGTGATGCAGTGAGGGACCATCCACACTCATTTCCGGAGCTTGTTTTGTAGAGGAGGAGCCGTCTCTTTCTCTAGGAGATCAACAAAGGAGCTCCCGAAGCTTCTATTGTAGATTTTGCCACTCGGCCATTGTTTCATCTCATTCCCAGCGCAGTCCCTTCCTCTTACAACATTATTTTCAGAGAGGGTTTGCTGGAGGGGTTCACATGGTGCACTAAAGAGTACAATCTTCAGTGAGAGGAGCATCCTTTCACTTTGGAGATCATTGGAGGAGGTTTCTACTATTGTTTCAGCATTCACATCCTTCTCGCATGTTGTATTGTATTTGAGTTGCAGTTGCTGCTACTGCAACTCCGAAATTTTGTATATTTATCTTTCTTGTGTAGATTTCCGCCAATCCTCTTAAAGGATTGATGTTATGTATTTTATGGGGTTGAGATCTCACTCCCCCTTCTTATTTCAGCTCATATTGTCACATCATCTTGTATATTTCAGTCTGCAGTCATTTTCCCCTATAGACTGCGCAGTCATAGAGTAGCTGGGTTATGTAGCAGATGTGTTTTCTCCATTGCATGTACATTTTCCTTTGAGGCTAATCTGAGCCTACCTTGAGAGGTATTTTCCTGAAGGATATTTTATTCCATTTGCTGCTACAGATTATGTATCAGTTTTGCACTCTTCTCACATTTCACGAGTAAATGTATTTCAATGTTGTCGCTGCTTGTTAAAGTTTAGGTGTTGTTGTAGCTCATCCTTTGAGAAAGATCTTCCTAAAGGAAGAAATATTTTCATAGCTATAGGCAGAGTCTGAGAAAGGGCCAGGAAGCCTCCAATTCTCATCCTCTCTTTAGAGGTGAAATAAATAGTAAAATCCCTCTCAGTCCATCTCTGACATAGCCTTGTTCATATTTTCGAAAAAAGGAATAATTCAGTGGTGAAAAAGCTGTTGATTTCCGTTTCGGAACATTACAGTTCAATTAATTTAGATTTTTATTCAGTTTGTTTAAGATTGTTGTTCAATTAATTTAAATTTTTGTTCAAATAAATCAGAGTGTTGCTCAATTCGCTAACGATTGATGTTCAATCCATTAAGACTGTTGTTCAATCCATCATTATGCTTTTCAATCATAGATTTCTCTCATTCTGAACTAGATAGAATAATTTTCTACATTCCACCAACCTATGTCTCTTTAAGTTGATTTAACTCCAAGAATTAGATAATAATTTTTCATGAGAAATATAGAGTAACTATCAGTTGACCTCACTTGCATATACTATGCCTACACTCTTGAAATAAGAAGACTTACCTCAGGTTGAAAATTAAATGCTAAGCACGAAGGTTTCCTATAACAAGCCCCTCTTGTGTCCAACATTTTGGTGTCGTTTCTAGGGAGAGTGTTAAGAGTGATATCCTTTATTCATATTTCTCCAATGCTATGAATAATTGGGTATTAAAAGCGAGAGGTAAGAACCTGCGTACCAGCAAGCAAAATTCTTTCTCTCTCGACCGCTTCTTAGAAAATTGTGCAAAGATTGGTAGAATAGGTACTCTTGTTTTATCAATAGAAGGAAAAAGATAGAAACATATTGAAATCACCCTAAAAAATCCCGACAATCCAAAGGACCCGTGATCCTTGGAAGAACAACATATATAGACAAAATCATTAAGAAATCTTAATCCCAGGCATCCATAGGACCCAGAACTATTTCCATTCAAAGTCCTATTACACTCCTTCAGGCGACAGCCTCACCATCTGAGGCCCACGCTAATATTCAATGCGAGACAGAAGGATCTGAACAAAGCCTTCAAACTTTCGATCATATATGAAATGACCCTTCGAGAGAGGGAGGTTCTTGAAATTTATAGGAAGGGGAAGGAGAAACTAGCGGTGCAATACAAATAGAAGAACCAGAGCTTAAATCCCCTAAATAAGTAACCATGACCAAGGTACTCAATATCCGAGATCAGGGAAGCATTGTAAATCCTCCTCCGCACTTACCTTTCAATTCCACTAGGATTACTCCTCTATAACATGAAATTCTTGAAGATTACTGGCACATTTTTAATCAAATGGCAAACAATCTAAACTAGAATAAAAGGCAGACATCAACATTGGAATATCCCATTGTTGATCATGCTGCAAACGCTCCTATGAAATCCATTCCCTTACACAGTATCCCCACCTTCAACAGGTTGAACACAGAAGATTCGTATGCATTCCTATTTGAATTCAATGTCTTATGTAGGGGATATGACTACACCACTGACCCTCAAAAACTGAAACTATATCCCTGTATCTTAAAGGGAACATCATCACGTTGGTTCATGGGACTAGGTGGGGGAACCATCCAAACCTGGGACCAAATGAAGAACATTTTTCTTAATAAATATCAAGAATACTGTCGAACCCAAGATATTAAAGATGAAATCTTCAATATGTCTACAAAAGACAATGAAACATTAGAGGAGTATGTAGGAATATTCCAATACAATTTACAAAGTTCCCCATATACTTTCATTTTTCCTAGGGGACATAGCCTAAAACAGCTTTCATTTGTCCATGGGGAGCATTTTCTTAATGCAAACTACCCTTTGGATTGCAGAACGCTGGAGAAAATTTTCAAAGGGCTATGTCTTACGTATTTCATGACATTAAGCACATTGTGCAACCTTATCTTGATGTTTTACCTGCTCATTCATCGCATAGGGCTGACCATCTCACTCATTTAAGAGCTATCTTTATGAGATGTAGGCATTATCGAATTCGGCTGAATCCAAACAAATTTGTTTTTTGTGTAGAATCGGGTCGCTTACTGGGATTTATTGTTTCAAAAGCAGGCATTCGCGTTGATCCGTCGAAGGTCAAAGCTATTGTCAATCTACCTCCTCCTTCGACTCTGCGCCAACTCCAAAGTTTGCAGGGGAAAGAAAAATTTTACATCGTTTCATTCCTAATTATGCCGAGTTAACAAAGGGTTTTACCAGGTTGTTAAAATAGAATGTTCCATTCTTTTGGGATGAGATTGCTTATTGATCTTTTGATGCACTTAAACACACGTTGACCCATGCATCGTTATCGCATCCTCCCAATTACAACCAGGATTATTTTTTGTACCTTTTAGTTCAGGAAGAAGAATTCAACAATAAACATGTGATTTATTATCTTAGTCGAAATCTGCATCCGATTGAGATCAAATACATGCATGTGGAGAAATTGGCCTTGGCAGTTGTTCAAGCTGTCCAAAGATTTCGTCACTACATATTATTATGCAAACCACAGTAATTTATGACTGTAACCCTATGATGTACATCTTGACCAAAAAATTTCTATGGGTAAAGTATTCCAAATGGATAGTTATCCTGCAGGAATTTGACTTGGAATTTAAAAAATCCAAGGCAAAGAAATATTTGGTTTTTTCCGAACTGATGTGTGATTTCCCCTTTACTGATACTGAAACTGTGGCAGAACATCCCATTGTGGACGAATCCTTGTTTCTTATCAGTACTATTGATCCTTGGTATGGGGATATTATTGTTTATCTCCAAACCCAATCTTTTCAGCCTGAAATATCACGACGTCGTGGAGCGGATTCTATTTTCCGACGCTGTCTTACTCATGAAGAAGCTGAGAATTTTCTAAATGATTACCATTCTGGAGCATCTGGCGGTCATATGTCTGGGTATGCCACATCCCAAAAGCTATTGCGCATTGGTTATTTCTGGTCGTCGTTATTCAAAGATTGTATCTATGCAGTCTGGAAATGCCACAATTTTCAGGTCTTTGATCGCAAAATGCGTGCACCACCCGATCCTCTTCACCCTATAATTGCTGTCGGTCCTTTCGCAAAGTGGGGTATCGACTTTATTACATGTAACCCTCACTCGGCTGGGGGGCATGCATATATTATCCTAGAGGTAGATTATTTTACTAAGTGGGCCGAGGCGATGCCTACATTTTTGGCAAATGGCAAGAATGTTGCAACTTTCGTGTTCAATCATATAATTACTAGATTCGGTGTTCCTCAAGCCATTATTACAAATCATGGAAGTCATTTTCAAAATATCATGATCACTGAACTGACAGATCAACTTGGCCTACGCCACGATATTTCTACTCCATATTACTCGCAGGCTAAGGTCTAGTTGAAGCTCTCAATAAAGTTTTAGTCACTATGATCAAACGAATCATTCGTATTCATAAGTCGAATTGGCATTCCACGTTATTTTCAGCACTTTGGGCATATCGTACCTAAGTAAAAACATCAACTGGTTTCACTCCCTTTCAACTGGTTTACGGGTTGGAAGTTGTGTTGCCTATTGAATGCGAAATTACATCATTGAAATTAGCCATAGAATTACTCCCAGCTACGTCTGAAGAAGAGAAGAATTTTTTGTACTTGGCTCAGCTAGATGAGAATCGACGAAATGATGCATTAGCAAACGAAGCTCATGTCAAACTAATAAAGGCTCAGTACGATAGAAATGTTACACCTCGTAATTTTTCAGAAGGAGACCTAGTTTTAGTGTACGATCAAACCAATGATAAACTAGGGGATGGAAAATTTGTGCTTATGTGGCATGGTCCTTTCATTGTTAAGCGAAAGCTGGCAAAAGGGGCCTATTAGATGATAGATTTCGACGGTGTCCCTTTAGATAAACCCAGAAATGGGCTTTATCTGAAGAGATATTATGCTCAAATTTGGTATGGAGATTTTTTATTAGATTAGTTTCTTTACTGTTAGTGTGTTTTAGATTAAAAAAACGTGCCTAGTTTAGAGTGTGATCTTATCATTATTCCTGCTTATCTGAGTTTTACTCTTGATATTGCAGATGTCGGCGTCTCTTCAAACCTACATTGGTTTTGCTGATGGTGCTTGTTGTAGTACACGGAACATTTCTTCTGCAGCTTGGGTTATCTATTCACCCTTTAACGAGTTAGTATCCATGCATGGGGTAAGCCTCGGTCAAACAACGAATAACATTGTAGAGTATAGTGCAGTGATTGAGTTATTATATGAATCCATATCGTTTGGAATTCAGAGTTTGATTGTTAGGTTGGATTCTGAACTTGTTGTATTACATCTTAACAGGGTTTATGCCATTAGAAATCCAGTGTTATTATGGTTATTTTTAAGAGTTCGTCTCCTGGAATGTGAATTTGATTACATTGAATATCAGCATATTCCAAGACATTTAAACACTTTAGCGGATGCAGTTGCTTCTAGTATGATAAATAGAAATTTGTAATAATCAAAATAGTAAATTACGCAACATTCGATAACATGTTACACAGATAGTCGGTAATAATGATATATCATAGCATAAAAGTGTGTTTCAAAATATAAAATTCGATCATAAGTTTAAAAACACCTTATGATCGACAAACATGATAATACAAAAGGTCAAAAATGTTATCAGTCTACAAATCGATCATCCTATCCCTGGTGATGATCATGATAAAAACCACTTCTCAGGCCACCCTACACAGGAACCTCCTAAAAGTTCCTGGGACACCAATCACATATCTCTGTAATCTAAGTAGAATATCTAAGCATAATATCATCTATATCGGTCTCTGGAATGTCTAGAGTCAAGCGCTCTAGGTGATGCTCCAAATCAGATAGGATCTCTGCTGATTGGCTCTGTGGGGCTGGTGCTGCTACAGCTGGATGTCTCCTCTCATAAGGCTAGAGATTGGCTGGTCATCGTGGGCCTACATCTGCATTTAAACTTTTGATTATTAGTTTTGGGAAGATTAAAATACAAAAAAATTAGAAATTGTTGAAAATTATTTTTACCTGAATCATCCCACTGTTCTCCTGCTAGGAGAGCCATGTCTTTGTCATCGTGGTAGTCCATCACGGCGTATGGAAAGTCCTCTATAACCAAAATTTGGCGTTCCAGCCAACAAAAATATGTAGAAGGAAATTGAACAACCTCAATGCCCTCAGCGTGACGGGCCATCAAAGAAACCCAACGAACCATCCTAGGTTCTCGAGGTCGACAAGCATCGACAGGAATGTGCTGCGGAGCTAACATGGGGATCCTCTTTAGAGAAAAGGTGACTACAATGGATCTATATCCAAATTTTTTTAACTTTCCATTCTTTGCTCTGGTTAGTTGGCCTTTCACATTGGCCAGCACAGCTTTGCACCAGTTGAAAATGGTGCCTCGAAAACAGTCTACTGCAATGCGCATCTGGGAACCAGTAGCTACATGCAATATTGCACTTCTGAACAGTCTGGTGATAGAAAATGCAATAAATTTAAGCTCGGGATGGATGATAGTTTTTATATCAATTCGTTTTTCCTTGGGGTCTGCCCGATCATCGCAGAACTCTAGTCGAAGACTAGCGACAGACTGGCCACCTGGCCTAGTCCCAAACAAAGAAATTTGTTCGCCCCTCTTGGACAAACCAGTTAAAAAATATATATCCTCTAGCTAAATTTTTAGCCGGTGGCCACCAATAACAAAGCGCGGGTCCTGTACATTCCATCTGTTCACTAGCCACGTCAAGAGATCTACGTGTGCCCTCATGCCCTGAATGGCCCAAAATTTGTATAAAATGCATGCTCTCAATGCCTGCATTGTAGTCAAATGATTCATTGTGGCATCATCTATGTCCTCATGGTCACATTCTCTTCAAACAAGCATTTTGAATGTCCTACAATGCATAAAAAGACATATTATAACAATCTAGTTTGAAATTTTTTGGGCGGAATTTCAGAAATTTAAGTTTGAAATTTTATTGCACGGGGTCTGCACCTTTTTCTCATACACAGTGTGTAGATATGCCCGGGTGCTGTGTAATGGGTGCGAACCCAGGACTTTTTTCTATATAGAAAAATGTCAGGGTCTGCAGGGCCCGCGTGTTGCGCTTGCAGACCCCTGCAGGAGATCTTTCAACCTATTTTTCCTGAAAAAAATGAAATTTAAAGCCTAAAAATGAAATGTAAACAGATGAAATGAAAGATAAGGAGGACATGGATTACCTGGAGCTGACAGTTCTCGATTTCTCTGGACAGATTTTCCAAAATATTGGCAAGAAGTTTTTTACCCAAAAGCTCTCACTTTTCACTCTGAACTCAAATGGTAAAAATGAAGTTAGAAAAGCCCTTTTTATAAGTTTTTTCGAATAAATGAATTTTTAATTTGTTTATTTTTCACTTTAAAAAGTTAATTTTTGAAAACATTTTTATTTATCTTAAACAAGTATGTGTAATGTTTCGATTTTTTGTGCAGAAAATTGGATTTTTCAGCAAAATTGATTGTTTTTCAACAAAGAGCATACTTTTATCACTTTTTCAGACTCTTTCAAAAATTTACGAAAAAGAAAAAACCTGGAGTCCTCTTTTAAGCTCTTTTCAGACTCTTGAAAATTGAAAAGATTGCCGAGCACTTGATTATTCAAACTCGTTAAAATAAATGAATGATCGTCCTTTCAGTATAATTTTACCAATTTTACGGACTAAAATGGATTATTTACAAAAAAAGGTATACGCTAACTAATTATGATCAACATAGTTCTCTCTCGCATTATTTTATCCTTTTTCGGGCTCGAGAGACTAAATTTACGAAAAAGTACCTCCATGGAGTCTTCTTAAGTTTTTTCTTCTGACTCCCTAAAATTGAAAAAAAATCGAGTTTCTCCTATACTGGACTCGCTAAAATTTAACAGTAAAGGGCCTATTCAATTTTAAACAGGAACGAACCACTCCTTCTTAGGGTTCGAATCTTAAACTAATTTGGACTCATCTGAAGGATGAGCTTATAAACAAGCAAATGTTATCCTCCTTAAGCTTGTCAAAAATAAAGAGGTACTTGCCAGAAATGGTGGGGGAAAAGAGAGAAAAATGAACCTGTTTGATGTATTTTGATTATTCTAAAATCCATTAACCACTCTTGAACACAACACTTTTGTTCACCTGGGTTGGGAAAATCCTTTGCCTAACAGTTAATCAAACCATATTAAAATTCTTCAGCCAGTTTCTGGGTATTAGCTTTGGGTCAATTGTTACCAAGCCATCTACAGTGTCGTTATGTGTTCAAGAGGACAGTTCAAACAAACCATTCATCTACAAAATATCTATCATCCATTTTAACCATCCCTGAGTCAGTCCTTGTCGATAGATTTCTTCAAAACTTGATCTATGATTTCGTGTTGTGGGCTCACCTACGACGGATCGCTTTCTATCGATGACAGCTCATTATCTAGGAAGTTAGTCTAGAAATTTTCAGTACCTTGAAATCTACATGCCTCAATGGTAGGTTTCTCGCCTTCGATGACAGGTTGCATCATTGACCTTCAATTGAATGATTCCATGACGTGTTCGACTTCAGCTCATTCATTCACATTTCATGGATTGTACTGAGTACTTTGAGGGCCATTGACATTACTGGTGGTTACTCTCACACTTGTTAACAGTCTACATTATTGACTGGTAATCAAGTGGTTTCTACCATGTTCGACTTCGACACATTTATTCACATGGATAAAATCATACTGGTTGGAGAAATGGAAATCAAGACCCTGGATCTAGTTTCTACCATCCAGGCTACAAGGAATTTTGTTATTCATTTATACAGTGGACTATTCATAAATAGATGGCTGCATCCATACTGTGTCTACACATGTCTATACTGTTAATGTATTGAAAATCCTTCCTGTATCAGAATAGTTTAAATCAGTTTTCTAGTTAGTTTTGATCTTAGTATGGGAATGCCTACCTCAGTGATGATATATCTACATATATATATTTTTCATTGAATGTTTTTACAGGTTCCGATTGGGGTTTCCACGGGATGATCTTTGAAATGATAAAGTACTTCACTCTTCATACATGATAGACTCTATCTTCAGCTATTTCAAACTTTGCACTTTAGGGAGAGATTTGTTGCACTGAAAATTGTCATCTTGACATTCTTCTATCTGTATGAGCTCATTATCACTCATACTTCCTCCTTTTCAAGTTTAACACATTATTCCCTCATGTCAAGCCTTAATAATAAGAGAAAAGCTCTCAAAAGTCTCTAAAAATCTGGTATCACACTTTCTCTTTGTCTTACTTGTGGTCCCGCACCTAATGTTCATGACTCTTGCGTACCTGAACGCACTTTCTCTGTGTTAAGGGTGCAGACCCATAAAAAAGATTAAAAAGGCACAAAGTAAACCCAGAAGCTCACTTTTAGTCATTTCTAGAAGCTTTTGGAAGGAATATTGCGGTGGCAAGCTCGCTCTTTTTACATTCATGCATCCCATGCCTTAAGGCTCTAACCCCTTGATGTGAGGAGCTTATCCCTTTGAAGGAGGATTCTATCCCTTCATAGTTGGAACTAAAACCTCCTCTTTTGCACTATAAAAAGAGGCCTTGGGTAGCCTCAAAGGGATTTCAAGCTTTAGAATTATTTGAGGTAAAGTGTTGTTAGGATTCAGACTCATTTAACTGATATTTTGTGAGGAAAGATCACATACCTCTATCTATCTCGATTGGAAGAGTGCAAGGCTTTTCAGAGTAGAGGAGATTCCTGCTTTTGGACCCCAGGAAGGCCTGTTCAACATCAAGGCTAAGGTTGTAAGGTTTTATTTTATTCAAAGTTAATACAAATGAATTCATTTTTCTTAATAAGCTGTTAATTAACTGTTTATTTCATGGATTCCTTGATCACCACGATAGGCATGATTTACAATATTTACTATACAGGTGCTATTTAATGTTTGATTTTTTGTGACTGCAGGTCTTTAAAGAGAACTCCTTCAAGTGACCGAAGGACAAACTACTTCAAAGAAGCATTGGATCTACGGTAAGACCTTAACACCTTTATAGTATTCTTTTGTAAATCGCATATGTCTAGAGAAAGATAGGTTTGTTGGGCTGTTTGTTGCTATATCACCCTTTGGTACTAGGGAGATCGGTCTTGTCTGCAAGATTGATTTATCCGGTCAACAAGCCGCCAAAGAATGGGTCGTCCAGGCCAAGCTGATGAAATTCCACTACAACCACAATTAGTGGTAGAACCATTCGAACGATGGGTGCTGGACTTTGTGGGACCATTCAACCCACTGTCAAACTAGAAAGTATAGATGTTGGTTTCTACAGATTATGTAATCAAATGGGTAGAAGCAATAGCTTTGTCAAGAGCCACAGAAGAATTGGTGATTAATTTTCTCTTTCAAATGTTTGTACGATAGGGTTTTCCATGGGAAGTGATAATCAATGGGGGGTCACAACTTGCAGGCAATAAAATTACAGCCACACTGAAGAATCACCATATCATCCATAGAGTTACGTCTCCTTACCACCACCAGGCAAACAGACAGGTCGAGAGCACCAAAAAATTTCTAGAGGCAATCCTTACCAAAAATGTATCATCACATTGTCGGGGGACAGACACTAGATTACCAAAAAAATTTATGGGCTTATCGTACAACTTGGAGAAACACCATTGGATACTCACCATATCGGCTAGTATTTGGGAGAGACCGATCTTACCCATTTAATTAGAGATCAAAACACTAAGGACAAACCAAGAGATGGGGTTGGACTTAACGAGAAGCCTAAGCTAGAAGACTCCAACAAATAAATGAGCTAGACGAAATACGGCTACTAGCCACACATACGCACAACGATCATCCAACAACATTGAGGTGAGTGACATGAAAACCATATCAAAAAGAAAATATTTCAAAAAGGAGATTGGGTACTCCTCTATGACTCCGGATTCCAAGATTTTCCGGGGAAAATTACAAACAAAGGTACCTCGGTCCATACAAAATTCAAGAAGTACATAACAATGCCACACTCACCTTGACCACCATGGATGGAGTACGGTTCGACATTTTTGAGTCACACGAGCATAGAGCACGCCTCTACTAGAAACCTCTCATGAAGGAATATTTTTTTCCAATAGGTATGAAACTATCACCATAGTTTAAATCGTGGCGAGAAGAGGGTGACAACCCCCACAACCTCAAGTACATGAGAAGTTTTCTACCATCATTTGTAAATAATGTATATAACTTCCTTACTTTTACTTTGTTGTAGATATTCACAATTAGTATTCCTATTTTTCCTCTCATCCTCTAGTGTTGTTGCATTTTAATTTTCCCGCTATTCAAGCCTTGAGCAGTGCATTGTTCAATCCAATTGAATAGGTCATGTTGTTCAATCGGGTTGAACTACAGCTTGTGATTTAAGTTATTATTTTTCTGCTATTCAAACCTTGAACAAGTTTGCTATCAATCTAATTGAACGGTGATGTTCAATCGGGTTGAACAACTTTTTGAGTTTTTAATTTTCTCATTATTCAAACCTTGAGCTTGGTTTCTTTCGTTCAATCCAATTGAATAGTTGTTGTTCGATCAGGGTTGAACAACCATGATTTGAGTTTTTAATGTTCATTGTATTCAAACATTGAATTTTTGTTGTTCAATCCAATTGAATAGCTATTGTTCAATAGGGTTGAACGGTCGTGATTTGAGTTTTTAATTTTCCCATTGTTCAAACCTTGAACGGTTGTTGTTCAATCAATTGAACAACATTTCGTTTCATCAGAGTTGAACAACCATGATATGAGTTTTTATTGTTGTTTAAATCCTTTGAACAACTATTGTTCAAATTGAAAGATGACCTCATTTCACACTTCATTATTTCCCTTATCAAACACCCTTGCCCTAATCCGCTTTCGCGAGCTATAAAATGCATCTCTGAATATGGAATGACAATAAAGAAGAGAGGGAAGCGATTAAAATTACCAATATGATGATTCCTTAGCACTAAAATCCCTAAAATTGGAAGGCGACGATTGTGCATGCAAGAAATAGCTTAAGACCTCCCCGGTTCGAATATGTTATCATACTATACATGACCTCATGATGTATATCTTTCAACACTATTTGAGTAGTATGTTTCTCCAATATGAAGAAATGGGACTAAGGGATATTAATTGTATTGGAATTCTTTTACTTCTCTCACCATCCCTAAACTCTTAAGGATTTGATGAGCCTCCCTTCATGTATAAAGAGTAACTATTATGTGTTCATGCAAATTTTTAAGAGCATAGTAGGTCTCATCACGAGCCAACCTACCATGATCATAGGGATTTAATAAGTGACATGCCCACAATGGCCACCACACTAGGGTAATGACCTTCTCAAATGATTTAAGGACAAGACATCACATCACGAGTGACACTGATCACTTTGTTACAATCCTAGTGAATAGCACTGTGTGAATATTTGGCTATCACACCTATATAGTGACCTCCTTATAAATCAAAATGTTATATTCCAAAATAAGTACTATGCTTACAAGCAAATTTTCAAGAGAGGATAGGGGGTCTCATCATAGAGCTAGCCTACCATGTTCATAAGAGCATAGCAAGTGACATTCCCACAATGGCCACCACACCGGGGTAATGACCTTCTTAGGCGGTTGAAGGACGGGAGGTCTCATCACAAGTCGGCTTTGATCACTTTTCTATAGCTGCGAGTGAGTGGCACTATGGATATACGGCTATCATACCAGCATAGGGTGATCTCTCCATAAAATTGGCAAGTTAACTATTTTTACATAAGGATCTGGCTCATTCTTGTGGGTTAAAATAGCAACCACTGTTGAGCTATGAATGCCTCTCTTGGAATCGGTGGCTACTGCTTGTGGTATGAGAGCATGTTGCATCAATAGCCAATTACTCTTACATATACTTTATCTTCCCTTCTTCTTCCATAAGCTATTACTCAAATTATTAACAATTATAATCTACCACCTAAATAACTATAACAGAGACATGATTACATATTCGAATCTCGGGATGACAACACCAATCATTACTTGTCTCAGTCCTTCTTCCATCATACTTTTTCATTACGGAAGAAAATCATATCATAACAATAATCATACTATTCCCTCTCCCTTTTTAGGTCACTTCCGCACGTGCTTCAATCACTTCTTAAAAACTTTGGAAATCCGAAGTACAGATATTTGGTTTCTACAGATTATGTAATCAAATGGGTAGAAGCAATAGCTTTGTCAAGAGCCACAGAAGAATCGGTGATTAATTTTCTCTTTCAAATGTTTGTACGATAGGGTTTTCCATGGGAAGTGATAATCAATGGGGGGTCACAATTTGCAGGCAATAAAATTACAGCCACACTGAAGAATCACCATATCATCCATAGAGTTACGTCTCCTTACCACCACCAGGCAAACAGACAGGTCGAGAGCACCAAAAAAGTTCTGGAGGAAATCCTTACCAAAACTGTATCATCACATTGTCGGGACTGGGCCACTAGATTACCAAAAAAATTATGGGCTTATCGTACAACTTGGAGAAACACCATTGGATACTCACCATATCAGCTAGTATTTGGGAGGGAACCGATCTTCCCCATTTAATTAGAGATCAAAACACTAAGGACAACCCAAGAGATAGGGTTGGACTTAACAGAAGCCTAAGCTAGAAGACTCCAACAAATAAATGAACTAGACGAAATACGGCTACTAGCCCTACAACGCACAACGATCATCCAACAACAGTGAGCTGAGTGACATGAAAACCATATCAAAAAGAAAATATTTCAAAAAGGAGATTGGGTACTCCTCTATGACTCCAGATTCCAAGATTTTCCAGGAAAATTACAAACAAGGTGCCTTGGTCCATACGAAATTCAAGAAGTACATAACAATGCCACACTCACCTTGACCACCATAGATGGGTCGGGTTCAACATTTTGAGTCAACGAGCACAGAGCACGCCTCTACTAGAAACCTCTCATGAAGGAATATTTTTTCCAATAGGTATGAAACTATCCCACCATTTAAATCGTGGCAGAAGAGGGTGACAACCCCACAACCTCAAGTACATGAGAAGTTTTCTACCATCATTTGTAAATAATGTATATAACTTCCTTAATTTTACTTTGTTGTAGATATTCACAATTGTATTCCTATTTTTCCTCTCATCCTCTAGTGTTGTTGCATTTTAATTTTCCCACTATTCAAACCTTGAACGACTGTTGTTCAATCCAATTGAATAGCTGTTGTTCAATCGGGTTGAACAACCGTGATTTAAGTTATTATTTTTCTGCTATTCAAACCTTGAACGACTGCTATCAATCCAATTGAACAGCTGATGTTCAATCAGGTTGAACAACTTTTGAGTTTTTAATTTTCTCATTGTTCAAACCTTGAATGGCTGTTGTTCAATGCAATTGAATAGTTGTTGTTCAATCAGGTTGAACAACCATGATTTGAGTTTTTAATGTTCCTGTTGTTCAAACATTCAATTTTTGTTTTTCAATCCAATTGAATAGTTGTTTTTCAATAGGGTTGAACAGTCGTGATTTGAGTTTTTAATTTTCCCATTGTTCAAACCTTGAACAGTTGTTGTTCAATCCAATTGAACAACTGCTGTTCAATCGAGTTGAACAACCATGATATTAGTTTTTATTGTTGTTTAAATCCTTTGAACAATTGTTTTTCAAATTGAATGACCTCATTTCGCACCCCATTATTTCCCTTATCAAGAACCCTTGCCCTAATCCGCACCCGAGCTATAAAATGCATCTTTGAATATGGAATGACAGTAAAGAAGAGAGGGAAGCAGTAAAATTACCAATATGATGATTCCTTAGCACTAAAATCCCTAAAATGGAAGCCGACAGTGTGCATGCAAGAAATGAAAGCTTAAGACCTCCCCAGTTCGAATATGTTATCATACTATACATGACCTCATGATGTATATATTTCAACACTATTTGAGTAGTATGTTTCTCCAATATGAAGAAATGGGACTAAGGGATATTAATTGTATTGGCATTATTTTACTTCTCTCACCATCCCTAAACTCTTAAGGATTTGATGAGCCTCCCTTCATGTATAAAGAGTAACTATTATGTGTTCATGCAAATTTTTAAGAGAATAGTAGGTCTCATCACGAGCAAACCTACCATGATCATAGGGATTTAATAAGTGACATGCCAACAATGGCCACCACACTAGGGTAATGACCTTCTCAAATGATTTAAGGACAAGACATCACATCATGAGCTGACCTGATCACTTTGTTACAATCCTAGTGAATGGCACTGTGACTATTTGGCTATCACACCTGTATAGTGACCTCCTTATAAATCAAAATGTTATATTCCAAAATAAGTACTATGCTTACAAGCAAATTTTCAAGAGAGGATAGGGGGTCTCATCATGAGCTAGCCTACCATATTCATAAGAGCTTAGCAAGTGACATTCCCACAATGGCCACCACACCAGGGTAATGACCTTCTCAACTGATTGAAGGACGACAGGTCTCATCACAAGTCAGCCTGATCACTTTTCTATAGCTCTGGTGAGTGGCACTATGGATATCTAGCTATCATACCAGCATGGTGATCTCTCCATAAAATTGGCAAGTTAACTATTTTTACATAAGGATCCTGGCTCATTCTTGTGGGTTAAAATAGTAACCTTTTATTTGAGGCTATGAATGCACTGCTGGAATCGGTGGCTGCGCTTGTGGTATGAGAGCATATTTGTATCAGCCAATTATCTTGTATACTTTATCTTCCTTCTTCTTCATAGCTATTACTCAAATTATTGACAATTATAATCTACCACCGAATAACTATAACGAGAGACATGATTACATATTCGGAATCTAGGGATGACAACACCAATCATTACTTGTCTCAGTCTTGCTTCTGTCATACTTTTTCATTACAGAAGAAAATCATATCATAACAATAATCATACTGTTCCCTCTCCCTTTCCGGTCACTTCCGCACGATATGCAATCATGTAAAAACTTCCAAATCCGAAAGTATAGATGTTGGTTTCTACAGATTATGTAATCAAATGGGTAGAAGCAATAGCTTTGTCAAGAGCCACAGAAGAATCAGTGATTAATTTTCTTTTCAAGCTATTCGTGTGATACGGTCTGCCACAAGAAGTGATAACCGATGGAGGGGAACAATTCATAGGTAATAAAATTACAGCCACCCTAAGAAATCACCATATCATCCACAGAGTTACGTCTCCTTACCACCCGTAGGAAAATGGGCAAGTCGAAAGCACCAACAAAGTCCTGGAGGAAATCCTTACCAAAACTTGTTGAATCACATTGTGGGGCCAGGGATATTAGATTGCAAAAATTATGGGCTTATCGTACAACTTGGAGAAACACCATTGGATACTCACCATATCAGCTAGTATTTGGGAGGGAACCGATCTTCCCCATTTAATTAGAGATCAAAACACTAAGGACAACCCAAGAGATAGGGTTGGACTTAACATAAGCCTAAGCTATAAGACTCCGACAAATAAATGAGCTAGACGAAATACAACTACTAGCCCTGCAACGCACAACGATCATCCAACAACAGTGAGCTGAGTGACATGAAAACCATATCAAAAAGAAAATATTTCAAAAAGGAGATTGGGTACTCCTCTATGACTCCAGATTCCAAGATTTTCCAGGAAAATTACAAACAAGGTGCCTCGGTCCATACGAAATTCAAGAAGTACATAACAATTCCACACTCACCTTGACCACCATAGATGGGTCTGGTTCAACATTTTGAGTCAACGAGCATAGAGCATGCATCTACTAGAAACCTCTCATGAAGGAATATTTTTTCCAATAGGTATGAAACTATCCCACTGTTTAAATCGTGGCAGAAGAGGGTGACAACCCCACAACCTCAAGTACATGAGAAGTTTTCTACCATAATTTGTAAATAATGTATATAACTTCCTTACTTTTACTTTTTTGTAGATATTCACAATTGTATTCCTATTTTTCCTCTCATCCTCTAGTGTTGTTGCATTTTAATTTTCCCACTATTCAAACCTTGAACGACTGTTGTTCAATCCAATTGAATAGTTGTTGTTCAATCGGGTTGAACAACCGTGATTTAAGTTATTATTTTTCTGCTATTCAAACCTTGAACAATTGCTATCAATCCAATTGAACAGCTGATGTTCAATCAGGTTGAACAACTTTTGAGTTTTTAATTTTCTCATTGTTCAAACCTTGAACGGTTGTTGTTCAATCCAATTGAATAGTTGTTGTTCAATCAGGTTGAACAACCATGATTTGGGTTTTTAATGTTCCTGTTGTTCAAACATTGAATTTTTGTTGTTCAATCCAATTGAATAGCTATTGTTCAATAGGGTTGAACAGTCGTGATTTGAGGTTTTAATTTTCCCATTGTTCAAACCTTGAACAGTTGTTGTTCAATCCAATTGAACAACTTCTTTTCAATCAGGTTGAACAACCATGATATGAGTTTTTATTATTGTTTAAATCCTTTGAAAAACTATTGTTCAAATTGAATGACCTCATTTCGCACCCCATTATTTCCCTTACCAAACACCCTTGCCCTAATCCGCACCCGAGCTATAAAATTCATCTCTGAATATGGAATGACAGTAAAGAAGAGAGGGAAGCAGTAAAATTACCAATATGATGATTCCTTAGCACTAAAATCCCTAAACTGGAAGCCTACAGTGTGCATGCAAGAAATGAAAGCTTAAGACCTCCCCAGTTCGAATATGTTATCATACTATACATGACCTCATGATGTATATCTTTCAACACTATTTGAGTAGTATGTTTCTCCAATATGAAGAAATGGGACTAAGGGATATTAATTGTATTGGCATTCTCTTACTTCTCTCACCATCCCTAAACTCTTAAGGATTTGATGAGCCTCCCTTCATGTATAAAGAGTAACTATTATGTGTTCATGCAAATTTTTAAGAGCATAGTAGGTCTCATCACGAGCCAACCTACCATGATCATAGGGATTTAATAAGTGGGCGTGCCCACAATGGCCACCACACTAAGTAATGACAGCCTTCTCAAATGATTTAAGGACAAGACATCTCATCACGAGCTGACTGATCATGATCATACAATCTAGTGAATGGAGCTGACTATTTGGCTATCACACGTATAGTGACCTCATATAAATCAAAATGTTATATTCCAAAATAAGTACTATGCTTACAAACATATTTTCAAGAGAGAGGATAAGGGGGGTCTCATCATGATATATCCTACCATAGTCATAAGAGCATAGCAAATGACATTCCCACAATGGCCACCACAGGGGTAATGACCTTCTCAGGCGGTTGAGGGCGGAGGTCTCATCACAAGTCGGCGATCACTTTTCTATAGCTCTGGTGAGTGGCACTATGGATATCTGGCTATCATACCAGCATGGTGATCTCTCCATAAAATTGGCAAGTTAACTATTTTTACATAAGGATCCTGGCTCATTCTTGTGGGTTAAAATAGCAACCCTGTTGAGGCTATGAATGCCTACTGGAATCAGTGGCTCTGCTTGTGGTATGAGAGCATGTTGTATCAATAGCCAATTACTCTTACATATACTTTATCTTCCCTTCTTCATTCATAAGCTATTACTCAAATTATTGACAATTATAATCTACCACCTGAATAACTATAACAGAGACATGATTACATATTCGAATCTCGGGATGACAACACCAATCATTACTTGTCTTAGTCCTTCTTCCATCATACTTTTTCATTACAGAAGAAAATCATATCATAACAATAATCATACTGTTCCCTCTCCCTTTTCGGTCACTTCCGCACGATATGCAATCATGTAAAAACTTCCAAATCCGACCTTTACACTGTGTATGCTCATAATTACTCAATTAAATCCTCAGCTCCTAAAAAATTGAAAGTCACAACCTCCTCTTTCACAAATAGAGAATAATTATCAAATCCTGATATTCTCCTATTCGCATTCATGATTGGTCAAACCCCTCTCGTACTTGAGGACGTGGGCACCCTTAATTCGACGGAGGGGCTTTAATTAGTCATAAATTAGCAAGCATGCAAAAAATTTTGCACAAATGCCGTCAGATACTCTGATAAGGCCAGAAAATAATTACAATTAAGGTAGGAGTTCACCTATGCAAAACCACAAATATCTCTTCCTCTTGCATAGAGCACTTGGTCGAAACAACAGAGTTAAGAGAGAATACAATCAGAAGGAGATGCATAGAGAAATACATCAGCCATGGGAGGGAATTCTCTTCGAACTGAGCCTTCGAACTTCCCAATTTTAGATGCAGCTAGCGCCATCCTCCAGCAAGCCGGTTGGCTAACATATGTACACTAGTTACGAGGATCTACTACAGAAACAGGAATTGAGTTTCTACAAAACCTGCAAGAAGGACAGACTAGAATCAAGGGTCGAGTTATACCAGTTACAGAGGGAATTATAGCCGAAGTCTCTAGAATACCAGCGGTAGGAGAAAGATGGACGGAGAAACATCCCCTCCTATGAGAGGCAGTTGCAGAATATTAGGACCTGGAGGAGCCATTAGAGCAGAAAGGGAAAGGGATTAACCTTACCTGTCTACACCAACCATGGTAGGAACTGGCAGCATTCATCCAAATATTCATTACATGTGACAGATGTCAAGACGTGATAAAGTATCATCAACTTAAAATTTTAGCTGTACTTAAGAAAAATATTTCAGTTAACCTACCTACTTTCTTAAATTCTATCTGGCATAACATTGTTGTTCGATTAAGAAGAGCTAACAACCCCCACAGTCACCACGAGCTAATAAAACTAGCCATCATGCATGAGTTGGAAAAGGAATAGATATCCTGGCACAATTTTGCCAACCTGGCTGCACAAGTACCTGAGGTAAACCCTGAAAAAACTGGAATTAATCTCCCCAGAGTAAACATACCTAGAAGAAAAGAACCCATACCGCAACCTCAGAACCAAGCAGTAAAAAATGGTCCAAAACACTTCAAGGAACCTCGGACTTCATAAAGGACGCAGGGTCATCTTGTTCTCTACCCTCAAGCCCTCAAAACGCATCATTTCAAGACTACAAGAAAGAGATGACTTGTGTCCTAGAACGAATGAGGGCAGACCATGAACCTAGAAGCCTATTAGAAACAGAAGAGCAAGACGAACCCATCAATAATTTTTCCACTACCAGCAGTTCCAGCCACACCGAATTTCTACCCTACTAAGAGGAATCATAGGCTGGTGGGGTTCTGTCCCCTCTCGAGAATTATGAGGTGAATAGTGAGGGGCAGGTAGAGGATAAAATGGAATCAGAAAATTAGTCAGGAGACACTATCCCTATAAAGAAGAACACAAGCACAAGAGTAGCCCCTTTGACACCAGGAGGTGACACTACCCCACTTTGTTAGGACACTCACCTAGAAATGAACTCTGAAGCTAAAATAAGAAACATCATCACAGGAAACCCTGAGGCTGGCAACGCCACTCCTGAAAATGGGAATGCCACTCCTCCACCACCTGTAGAAATAAGGATAGGAGATAATTCAGTTGAAAAGAAGATTAAGAAACTTAAAAGGGCCTGCAAAAGACTAAGGAAACTGGTGAAACATTTAAGAAGGCAATTGAAGGAGGAAAATAAGGCCCGAAAACCAAAGAAGGAAACCCCCACCGCAGGAACACAAACATAATTAGTCACTGACTTGATGAACACTGCTGAAGCCGAGACACAGACTGACTTAGTTGACATGGTAGAGGCTGAGATGAAAACCGACCTAGTAGATACTATTGAGGCGAGGTGCAGACCAACTTAGCCAACACTGCTGAAGCCGAGATGCAAACTAACCGAGCAAGTACTACTGAGGCTGAAATTTAGACCGAGCTAGCAGACACCATGGAAGCTTCTACATAGACTAGGCAGACAATTACAGAAGATAAGGAGACCCAAACAAATGGAAGCCCCTGCCTATGCCCACCTAGTAGAGAAAGTTGTCAAGCAGTAGAATGAATTGGAGCAGGCACAACAAGAGCTAGCACAATGTAGGAAGGAGGTGGTGCCAGCACAATAATATTAAGCACTACTAAAGAAATTCACAGACCTCTCCTTCAGAGAAGGCGAAACATTTTCCCAGCTCAGAAAGGAATAGGAAAAGGTAAAGAGGCAATAAGAGCAGGTAGAGCAGGCCAAGAAACAAATATCTAGGATGTGTTGTCTATATTATAATGCACTGACATGTAGGGCACTGGCCACCAACTATGCCCTGTTCTTAACAGAACGATATATTCTGTTGAAAGTTAAAGCCGTTAGGGCAGGGAAGTCCACAACCTTCAGAACCATAGAAGATTTTGTCGACTATTGCAATGCTCAAGACAAATAGGTCCAACGCATTCTATGTGAACTCTACATGTACAATTTCTTTCTGGAAGACGACACAGACAACAATCCTAGTCCCTTTATAGGAGATGTTCAGCTCCAAGCCTTCCTCTCATATGCTAAGAACCTTATTAGATGGGCCAATGCCTATAACATCTTCCAAAAGAGAGAACATAGTCTAGAGTTGTGGATCAGAGGAGAACCTACAACACCTCTACAGCTGATGATCCAACACAAGAACTTCATGCGAAGGCGAGGTGTAAGGACCAGATTGAGACCCATCCATAAAGACATTATAGAAAATCGACAGGAATACTTTGAAGACATTCGGGAAGTAGCCTTGGAAGTAGCTAAAAAAATATGGATGGCTTCCATAAACAATGTAAGGAATAGGGAGGCAGTGGGCTACAGAAATTTCAAGGTTGTCGCCTCCAGATTCCCCTCATATAGTAACCTGGTCTTCAACATGGTTCTTGTATGGATAGGATGTAGATATAGATGCCCCCTTCTCTGGTATCCTCCTGAGGGCTATAATCATGACTATGAATTTCTAGAGGAGCACAAAAATGTTGCCTTTGCAATGATTAGAAAAAATCAGGGCTTCAAAACATACAAGGAAAAGGTCTACCCTGCCTACTCCTTAACACAATTACATCTCAACCATCTTTTTTCATGAGGACATGCAATTAGGTAAGCTGGGGGGGTATTTTGGGCTAGAATTAAGGTATGGTTTCACCCTATGGCTACTTCGAGTTATGACACAATTTTAGGAATTCTTCCTTCTGTTAACAATAAAGAAAGAAAAGACTTATGAAAATCAAGGCAATTGGACTAACGACAGAGGAACGTTTCTATAACATAAATCTACTTATTGTATCCTTCTATGCAGGAAGGAAGAGAAGCTAAACCAACAATAAATGGAAGAGAACCGATAGGATGTGGAAAGACATGTCCAAGCTTGAGAACCCAAACAACAACCACGCAAAGCAGGCTGTCATTCGGAAAATACGATCTCATTGTATGTAAATGCCTTTAAAAGGACCAGGGATGAATGGAAAAGGGGAGGAATTTCCCTCTGTAATCAACTCATCACGACAAAGTCATCCAAATTGTATTCTTGTATTATCCCTCGACGTAATAAAGATTTTTGATGTTTTGAACAATAATCTTTGAGACTTTCATTGTGTTATAATTTCTGGTAGTCTGAGCCCAACCTCTAGGAGTTTCATCACCAATTTCCATGTTGTGCGTAGTTACATAATCAATACCCAGTTATCTGATGCAGTTGTAAATTACTCTTTCACTCAATAATGTTACAGTTTCCTTTTCTTAGCATATTGTGGCATTCATACTCTCTAGCTTATAATAATCGCATTCACGTTTCTTGTTTTATAGTAATGCTGTTAGATGTTTCCAATTTCTTTCAAATATCTTTGCAGTTGATTTCTGAGTCATAGAATAATTACTGTTCAATGTTATTTCCCTTTACAAATTATATTTTCCTTTCAAACAGTAAGGCATTCCATTGCTAATTAATGTTGAATTAGTCAAGCTACAAAGAGAATTCCATTGTAAAATCATATAAGTACTTGGTGTTTAATTAATTCATAATGTTATTTAATTAATTTAGATTGATGTTCAGTTTGTTTAAGATTTCTTTTCAATTAATTTAGATTTTTGTTCAATTAATTCAGAGTTTTGTTCAATTCACTAATGATTGTTGTTCAATTCATTAATATTGTTGTTCAATCCATCATTATGTTGTCCAGTCATAGGTTTCTCTCATTCTGAACTAGATAGAATAATTTGCTACATTCCACCAAACTACGTCTCTTTAAGTTGATGGAACTCCGAGAATTAGATAATACTTTTTCATGAGCAATATAGAGTAACTATCAGTCGACCTCACTTGCATATACTATGCCTACACTCTTGAAATAAGAAGACTTACCTCGGGTTGAAAATTAAATTCTAAGCATGAAGGTTGCCTATAACAAGCCCCTCCTATGTCCAACACCAGTAGTTGGAAAGGACCGACAATACCATCACCCGTACAGTAGATCACTGGGGTGGATAACATGCTGGGAGGATTTGTGACAAAATTCGCAGTTGATAAGTTCATATGCTATTCTGAAGCAGAGTGAAGGTTCTTCAAAGGTTTCTGAGGTAAGTTTTTGAAAACATTAGAATTATTAATCAAGATATTATTGTGCGAAAAGAGCATTCTGTGCAGCCACACCAAATGAATGAAATCTGATCAGAGTGAAAGTAAAACTCGAAGTGGTAAGTATTACTGAACCAATAGAGAAGGGGATAGATCCATCTATAGTCTGCTAAGAGAGTCGGTTGTGCATGAAAGAGATAGTCCTCCATCTACACGACCTTCAAGTCAAGATAAAGATAAGAACTCACCCACACCTCCGCCACCAGCGAAAGAAGATATGGACACTCACATGAAGCTACCCACTTTCAAGGGTGTAGGGGATGAAGATATGGACTGATTTTGGTTTGTAGCAAAATATGTATGGACTGCAAAGATTGTAGCTACCAACGTTGTAAAAAGAGCGCAACTATCACTCGCCTTTGATGGAAGGGCCTTGTATTGGTAGATGGTGTACATGGGACAACACACGGATCTATCTATTCAAGAGATAAATACAACATTAGAACAATAGTTTCGGAACCCTAAGTCCTACTCACAAATAGTGGTCGAATTGAAAGAATTTAAACAGGGACCCACCGAATTAGTATGGGAGGTTGATCAATGGTTAAAAAGGTTATCAGAGATGGGGAGTTTCATTATGATGATAGGGAGCATAAGGAATGGTTTATCTCTATGTTTCTACCTCACCTGCGCGGACCTATGGGACAACAGTCGATTGCAATGCAAAAAAAGGCCTTAGAAATTGCTATGAAGTTAGAGGCTACGTTGAGAGACGATGCTAAGTTTGGGGTACAATAGATCCAGGGACAGCTGGAGGCAATGCATATTGAAATATAGAATATAAAAAAATACCGAGGGAAAGAAGCTAGCCCAGATGTATGGTGCATACGATGTAGGGTATCTAGCCACACCAAGGATCAGAGTCCACTGCTGGAAGACTACATGCAGGAGGGGGGACCCAACCCATTGCACCCTAATCAGGCTACAGGACCAAGTATTCTATCATAATGGTTCTTTTATTGTCGTGTATATGGAGTACATGACACCAACCAATGCCCCCGTATTGGTGCGTATGTTCCAGAATTAAAGCAACAATGGTGCTGATTTTTCCAATCAGTTGGACATGACGAACATAACTGTTAGACCTATGACTTAATGATAGACCGAGGAAACCTATATAGGGTACAGGCTGATACTTCGTCACCACTATCACCCTCAGGAAGAGGAGGATCCCCAACGAGGGGAAGGGAAGGGGGTAGAGGTGGAAGCGCAGGTCGGGGAAGAGGGTAGTTAATTTGTTATAATTGTGGAGAAATAGGGCACTTTGCAAGGGATTGTTCGAATCCTGTGTGACAATATTACAGGTATTGTAGACACCTGGACCATGTGATTGAAGACTGCACAATTCTGATAGTAAAAATGTAGGAAAAACAAAAGAAACCTATGCAAAATGTGTAGAGGGTTAAGGCTGAACCGCGGGATGAAAGACTAAGAATTAATGTCATAATGCGCAGTGGGATGGCTAGAGGGGGAGTTGAGGAGAAATATATGGCGGAATATCTTATTTGGAAAGCAGTTGTCAAGCAGAAAAGCTTGGATCTACAGAAGGAGAAGGAAACCTTCATCGCAGCCTGCAACGACTTTACGAAGGATGAGACATCTACTTCCAAGACTCCAACACACCTAAGACCAGACGACGAAGTTAAACCATTCCTGCAAGCATGTATGAAGTTGTTGTGCAACCAGAAGGCAGTAGAAAATCTTCAGACGCTGATAGATAGCTACGCTGAAAGAAATGATCCTCCCATAGAATTTAAATATGTTCACAAATTATACAAGCATAAGAAACACCCTGGTCGAGAGATGTGGCTAACAGCGCAAATTGGCGACTATGAAATGGAGAAGGTTATCTTGGACTTAGGGTCAAATGCGAACGTACTACCCAAGCAAACTTGGTAGGGGATGGGAGAGCCTAAGCTAGAATGGTCGACCATATAGCTGCATATGGCTAACCAACAAAAGATCATACCATTGGGGAGGCTGTCAAAGATTATGGTAGATATCGTAGGCATTAACATGTGAGTCCATTTCGAAGTAATTCAGAATGTGGAAGATGCAAAACCTTACCCTACGCTCCTAGGGCTGGATTAGGCTATAGATATGGGAGAAATTATTGATCTAAAGAAAAGAATTATGGTGTTTGAGAATGAGGGTACGAGGGTGATAGTCTCACTAGACCCTGCAAAAGGAGAGCGATATACAGAACCGGTGCGCAAAGAAGAGGATGTGGATCACATCTATAAATTAACTGCTTGGGGTGAGGATTGGGTTAATCCTATGACTGATGGTGTACTTTGCTAGGAAAGGGGCAACGAATTTTTCTCTGACTTCGATGGGGAGATAAAAAATTGGCAGAACCAGATACATGATGTATATGCATTGCGATGTCTTAGGATCACAAAGAACTTACAGTGTATTTCATCAGAGGTAAGAGAAATGCCTTACTTTGATGGTTCTAGTAGCGTTAAGGATTTTTTGTGAACCTTTGAAGCTAAAGTCCTAAGGAAACAAAGTTTATGGGCCCTTAATCTAGCCATGCGTGCAACCCCTGCGAGGTGGTGGGACACACATAAGGGGGCATTCCAGGATTGGGAAGAATGTCGCGACATGATGGTCTTACATTTTGAACCTCCGACTGACCTACACGTAAATACTTTCTTGGGGCCAGGGGACCCGCGTGAGAAATTTTCTGCATGGATGGAAGAAAGGGGACAACTAACTACAGAGGAATGGGTCCATCTGTTCATTCATGCCTTGGGGCCAATCCCAAACGCATGGTATTTAGACGGAGAACTACACCAGTGCACCCGCCACTGGGAAACCCTGAAGGACAAGTTTGTAGGGGCTTTCAGGTTGATATGAGGAAAATAGGCACTTGACGAAGCTATGCAGGACATTGATGCCTTAGTATTTTATGAATCGCGCCCTTGTGCAGCACATGGTGCACCAACAAGGGAAACACAGATGTAGGATATTTTCAACTGTCGTACTTTATTAATAGAGGAGTGCGATGAAGACCCGCGAAATGTCTCTATCCCAGAGTTGAAGGGAGAGTGTGCAGTTACTGGTCCCCCACTGCGAACCATCGATGTCACTAAGCCTCTGAAGCTGTGAGAAGTCAACATTGGAACGAAGGTGCAACATAATTTAGCTAAAATTGGGGACTACTGAGATGATGATACTGTGGGAAAAGTTGTAGAACTCCTCACGGAATACCAGGACTTATTCCTGACGAAATTTTCAGAACTCAAAGGGATCGCAGGGGACCTAGGAGTCATGCGCATCACTTTAAAACCAGATGTACGCCCTGTCAAGTAGCACACTTATCGGTTGAACCCCAAGTACACACAAAAAGTCAAGGAAGAAATCGACAAAATTCTCATCGCAAGTATCATCGAACCGATCGAAAAATCAGATTAGGTAAGTCCTATGGTGGTTTAGGAGAAAAATACTAAGGGAGAGATACAGATCTGTGTTGACCTGCACAAATTGAATGATGCTTGCGTACATGATCCCTTTCCTAAGCCATTATCAGATGAAATCCTTGATAGCATGGGGGAGCAGGAGGCACACATGTTCATTGATGGGTTTTCGGGCTATCATCAGATAAGGATCGCACCTGAAGATCGCAGCAAAACCATGTTCACTACTGAATGGGGTTCATTTCAATACACCGTTATGCCATTTGGACTCAAGAATGCCCCTGCCATATTTTTGCGGGTAGTGGTTGCAGTATTTAAGGAATTTATCCACAAGTTATTGGAGGTATATTTTGATGATTGGACTGTATTTGGGTTAGTAAAGAGTCATGTCTCGAACCTGTGCATGATGTTGGACACCTCCAGAAAGCACCAGATCTCCCTGAATATCAAGAAGTGCATATTCTGTGTACCATTTGGGATCTTGTTGGGCCACATAGTTTTTTGACAATGGCTGATGGTTGACCTTGCCAAGGTGGTGGTTATCATCAACCTGGTAGTCCCTACAATTGAGAATCAGTTGCACTCTATCCTCGGACACACAGGCTACTACAGGAAGGTTATTCAAGGGTACACACTGATGAAAGTTCCCATGGAAAAATTGTTGAAAAAGGATGTATCATTCTTTTGGGATGACGACTGTCAGAAAATCTTTGAGTTACTCAAGGAGAAGATGGTCTCTGTGCCTATCCTCATCTTTCCTTATTTGGCACAGGTTTTCCATGTTCATGTCGACGCTGTAGGGATTGCCGTAGGATTTTTCCTTATGTAGCCAGGGGATGGGGACATCGACCATCTAGTTGCATTTTCTAGTAGAACACTCTCTAGTGCAGATTGCAACTACTCCACAACCAAGCGCAAAGGGTTAGCCATGGTGTACGCCCTAAAAAAATGCCGACATTACCTATTGGCTAGGAACTTCAAGATGTTCACAGATTACTAAGTTTTGAAGTACCCAGTGAATAAGCCTCTGTTGGGGGGGGGGGGGGAGGTGGAATATGTCGATGGCTCCTGCTGTTTCAAGAATATGACTTTGACATCATCGTAAATATGGGAAAGTTGAATGATGGGCCGGACCACCTAACCTAGATCAAAAGTGACGAAGAGTCGACCAACCTAAAAGAAGGACTGCCTGATGTGCAATTGTTTTCTATTAAGGTAGTTGATGCGTACTTCACCGACATCGTTTAATTCTCGACTACGGGGATGGCACCTGCGGAGTATTTGGTACAACAAAAGAAGGAGTTGGTAACTTGCACAGTGGATTTTTCCATTATCGCAGGCCATCTATATAAGCTTGGAGCTGACGAAGGGTTGCGAAGATATGTCTTGGAGCATGAAAGACACACCATCCTAGCAGAAGTTCACAGGGGTGTAGCAGGAGGTCACTACGCAGGGAAAGCAACAACATAAAAGTTCTTATGGGTTCGACTATTGTGGCCTACACTGCATAGTTACTCATGACTATTGCAAAGCCTGCGATACGTGCCGAAGAATGGGAAGGCCATCACATAGAGACAAATTACCCTTGCAACTACAAATGGCCCTACAAGAATTTGAAAAATGGGCCATAGACTTTGTTGGGTCCATCAACCCACTAGGAAAGAAGACAGGTGTGTGCTACATCATCACTGCCACTGATTATGTAACCAGATGGGCCGAAGCATAAGCTATGAAGAATTGCACTGCAGATACCACTGCACACTTCAATTTTTAGAATATTCTCATCAGATTTGGCTATCCAAAGATCTTAATGAGCGATAGAGGTATGCACTTTGTTAATGAAACAATACAGGCCTTGACTGAAGAATTTCAGATCCACCACGCGAAAATCACCCCATATCATCCACAGGAAAATGGGGTTGTCGAAGATTTTAATAAGATCTTGGAGTAGGCACTGACCAAGGTCTGTAATGCTGATCGTAGCTACTGGGACGTGTACATTCCATTAGTTGGCAGTACTACTTCCACTGGCTGATGCGATTAAGCAGCTTCATGTGAAGATACAGAACCCACGGCCATAGTGACTCAGGACGAGTCACAAGATTGTGTTGGGGGCTTATTGGAGAGGGGCTCCCTAAGCTGTGAATTTTGTATATTTTGGTATAATTAGTCTTGTGTAGGGGTTTTGGGGTGGGTAAAAGACCCAAATGTTTTGTAATGAGTCAAAGGGTAGCCCTAGGGTCCACAAACCACGATTTGCAGACCATAGGATAGGTTAGGCCATGTCGATATAAATAGATGGATAGTTTGAGCCTAAAGGTAGGCATGAATTAAGACTAATGCTTCATGCGAACTGTTAGATATATTTTGGGATGTTTTGGGTAAATACTCCTACTAGCTGTGTGCGCGGAGATCCTCAGTCATGCTATGTGCGGACCCCGCTAGGCTGTGTGCGCGGGTTGGTTTTGGTTGTAACTGGGTTTTTGGATACTAATGTATGCGAAATATAGTTGAAGATATTTGTGCTATCTAGATCTATTGTGTTACTGTTGGTGTGAATCTATGGTATCTGTTTAAGTTGTGGTTACATCTGTGCTATCTACGAATGTATTTGTAGCTACGTTTATGATATTATGTGCTATTAATTACTGATACGCATGTGGATGCGAAGGTACTGACTAGATCTATGAATGGTAAGAGCTATGTTATGGTTAATAACTGATTATACTATTAAAATCTTGCGAATAGACCTGCTCTCTACAAATTCGATAAGTTGTGAACACAGATCTGTTTTACTTACCTAATCTCTCAAAAGGGTAGGCATGAATTAAGACTGATGCTACGTATGAACTGTTGGATCTATTTTGGGATGTTTTGGGTAAAGACTCCTACTGGCTGTGTGCGCACAGATCCTCAGTCTTGCTATGTGTGGACCCCGCTAGGCTGTGTGAACGGGTTGGTTTTGGTTGTAACTGGGTTTTTGGATACTAATGTATGTGAAATATAGTTGAAATATCTCTATGCTATCTGCATATATTGTGTTATTGTTGGTGCGAATCTATGGTATCTATTTAAGCTGCAGTTACATCTGTGCTATCTATTTTCTGCTACGAATGTATCTGTAGCTGTATAACTTTAGATAACTTTATTAGGTATGTTTCTTTGATTTCTTTTAATATAATTTAAATTATAAATATTTTTTATTTTTATTTTATTTTAAATGTTTAATTTTTAGGAGTTTCTCTAATTTAGTATAATTTAAATTTAAAATATTTTATATTTATATATTTTTAATGTTTAAAATTTATTATATTATAATTTTTAAGTTAATTATACTAATATCTTATTTCCCAAGATATAAACATTTATTATTAATATTAATTTTATTAGAAATATAACATATATCTATATATATATATATATATATATATATTCCACAATTGTATAATCAACTCTTCTCAAAAAATCACAATATCATTTGGAAGGCTGAGGAGTTTCGAACTACCCAGTGTAGTTCATCATGAAGGTCTTGATAATGAATTACACTAGGTAGTTTGAAACGCGTCCACCCCCCTCTAAATAATATTGTGATTTTTCTAAAAGAATTGATTAAATTAATATATTTTATTGTGATTAATATAATATATTAAATTAGAGAAAAATACAGCATTAATAAAATAAGTAAGTAATGCAATATTATTAATATTTATATCCTCTACGGAAGTGGGAGTTCGGACAACTCTATAATATTTCCCGGAGCTCGGAAATGGTGGGTGCACAAAATAGCGAATGCGCTCCGACATCACATCTACATTTAGGGGATTTCATGAATTTTAAACTTCACTCCCACATTACTGTTACTGTAACTTGAAATTAACTTCACTCCCACTTTGTGTATGTGTATGCTTCGTGTATGGGAAGAGTGAAATGAGAGATCAGAAACAGTGAAAGAGCATGTGAAGTGCTTCTTCATTCATGCATGAAATTTTGTATGAAATGGAAAATTATAACATTAACTTAATTATGTTAATAATTACTGGATTCGATGAATTTTAACATTAACTTCATTATGTGTTGTTGCAGTTATGGGAAGAGTGAAATGAGAGATCGCAAACAGTGAAAGAGCATGTGAGGTGCTTCTTGACAGTAACTTCACTCCCACTCCCACTTTGTGTATGAAAAGTAGCTCCGTTTTTTATTATGTGTTGTTTTGCAGTTATGCAGGGAAATGAAGTTAGAGATATAAAGAATAGAGATACGGGATTCGATGAATTTTAACATTAACTTCATTATGGGTTGTTGCATTTATGTGAAGAGTGAAATCAGAGATCACAAATACTGAAGTGCTTCTTGATAGTAACTTCACTCCCAAATTAGCTTGACATTACAGTAGCTCCGTTTTCTATTATGTGTTGTTTTGCAGTTATGTAGGGAAGTGAAGTTAGAGATATAAAGAATAGAAAATCCAAGCCACCTTTACCTTTTCATTTTCCAAATGGAGAGCAACAGATTTGTTTTAAAAAGTCACGGAATTGTCCATTCTATGCAATGAAATGCAGAGTAGAAACAACAACAGCCTCAGTTTCATCTTTTCTATTTTTCTGTTCAATTTCATCTTTTCAAGTGATAACAAGTTTTTCTATTTTTTCGTTTCCTTAAGATTGAGAAAGTAGAAAAACTAGTTATCACCAAAAAAAATGAGAGGAATGCTTCCACTGTATGTCGACAAACAGTGAAAGAGCATGGAAGTCCTCAAATTAAGTTGCAGCTGCATGCCACCTTAGCGTCCTAGCAGATGGGATTTTTACACAGTATGTGTAAATCAATCACTCTTTCAATGGATTTTATGAATTTGGTTACTGTATTTTCATATTTACGGGATTCGAGAATTTGGTTACTGTATCTTGACATTTACTGGATTCGATGAATTTGGTTACTGTATTTTGACATTTACATTTATGGGATTCGATGAATTTGGTTACGGTATCTTAACATTTAATTTAAAGAATTTGGTTACTGTATCTTGACGTTTACGGGATTCAATTATTATTTTTAAGAATTTGGTTACTGTTACAGCAGTATCAGTTTCAGTTTTTAATAATTTGGTTACAACAATATCAGTTTCATCTTTTCAAGTCATAACAAGTTTTTCTATTTTTCCATGAATTTGGTTACTGTATCTTAACATTTGTTGAAATGTTACTTTCAACAGTACTATACTTAGAGTTTGCTTGCTATGTTTTTTTGAAGGGCTTTTGCAGAAAGCCGCTTTCTAAAATGGTGAAAAAATCGATTTTTGAAAACCCCCTATAATCCTTTCACAAGTATTTTTGACAGGCCTCTGTACATACTTATGAACATAAATTTGCAATAATCAAAGAAGTAGATCAAAATAGCATTCGATTACATGTTAAGATAGGTAACTAGAAATAGTAGTAATATCATAGCATAAGAGTAGTGTTTTCAAAATATTACATGGTCCTCGATCATAGGTTCAAAACGCCTTATGTTCAGAAAAAAATGATACAATTCTACAATATCAATCATCCACTATCTGTGATGATGATCGCGATAAAACACTACAGCCCATGCCACCTTACTCAAAAATCTCCTGAACGGTCCTAGAACTCTGATAACATATCTCTGTAAGCAGAGCGGAATGTCATCTATGGTAGTCTCTGGAATATATAAAGTCAAACGCTCTAGATGGATTTCTAGATCGGTAAGGACCTCTGTTGTTTGATCGTATGGTGGTGGTGGTGCTACAACTGGTTTCCTGTTAAAAGAATAGAGAGTGGCTGGTTGACATGAACCCACATCTGCATTTGAAATTTTTGTCATCAATTTTGGACAATTCAAAAAACATAATAAAAATTAGAATTTAAAACATGTCAAAATTTTTTTTACCTGACTCATCCCACTGTGTCCCTAGAGGAAAAGACATCTCTCGGTGCCGCGGAAATCTATCCCAGCATAAGGGAAATCTTCTATCATGAAGACTTGATTCTCTAGCCAATGGAAGTATGTTGGGGTAACACAAGAAACCTCGCCACCTTCACTGTGACAGGCCATCAGTGCAACCCATCGAACCATTCGAGGCTCTTTGACTCTACCATGATCAACTACAATAAGTTGTGGGGCCAGTAGAGGAATCCTCTCTAGAGAAAATGTAACCAAGATCGCTCCATATCCAAAGTTTTTCAATTTTGAGTTTTTTTCTCTAGTCAGTTGGCCTTTGACATTGGCCAACACTGCCTCACACCAATTGAAAATGGTGCCTCTAAAGCAGTCAACGGGAGTTTTCATTTGGGATCTGGTAGCGACATGTGGAGCTGCGCTCCCACACAACCTGGTTACTATAAATGCAACTAGTTTAAGTTTAGGATGAACAATTTTTTTTATGTCAATGCGTTTATCCTTAGGATCTACATCTTCATTGCAAAATTATTCTTGAAGGCTAGCGAAAGACTGGCAACTTGCCCTAGCCCCAAATAAAGAGAGTGGCTCGCCCCTCTTTGATAAAACAGTGAGGAAATATATGTCTTCTAGCTCAATCTCGAGCCAGTGACCTCCAATGATAAAGCATTACTCCTGGACTTCCCATTTTTTGACTAGCCAGGTAAGCAAACCCACTTGAGCCCTCATACCTTGAACGACCCAAAATTTGTACAAACCGCATTCTCTTAAAACACGTAGTGTAGGTGAATGTAACATGGCAGCCTCATCAAATTCTTCATGCTCACGTTCTCTCCACTCAAGCATGGTAAATATCCTACAATGGACAAATTGAAACATTAAAAACAATTTGAATCGGAAAATTTGGTTTAAATTAGGAGATTTTTTCATTTTATTTTTTCTTACGGTGTCTCCGCAATTTACGCATAGAGACAGTGCGTGGATTCGCACGTTTCTTGTGCATAAGGTGTGTGACCCCGACAATTTTCCCATTACAAAATTGTCGCGGTCCACAGGTATCGTGTCTTTTACCTGCGGAGCCTCGTGAGCGAATTTTTGAACCTATTTTTCTCCTTAAAAATCAATCTAAGCTTTAAATTGAGAAAGTAAATGGACAAAAATGTAGGTAAGCATGATGTGGATTACCTGAAACTGACAGTTTTTTATTCTGATGGGAAAATCTTTCACAATCTTCTCTGGAACGTTTTTTACCAAAGGCTCTCAATTTTCACTCTGAAATCAAATGGTAAAAATGATTTACAAAAACCCGTTTTTATAAGATTTTTTGAATAAATAAAATATTATTTTGTTTATTTTTCACTTTGAAAAGTGGTTTTCCAAATTATTTCTACTAATCATAGATAGGTATGTTTGATTTTTTGAGTTTTTGTGTAGAATACAAGATTTTTGGGTTGAAATGGTCATTTTGACGAAGGAGTATACTTTTTATCATTTTTCAAAATCGGTAAAAAATATGAAAAAACGAATGAGTAAATTTTTATCACTTTTTCAAACACATTAAAACTTACAGAAAAAGTGAAAATATTGAGTACACTTTTATCACTTTTTCGGACTCTTAAAAATTACGAAAAAGCGAAACCTTGGAGTTCTATTTTAAGCCCTTTTTCAAACTCGTTAAAGATGAAAAGATTTTCGAGTACTTGACTATTCAAACTCATTAAAGGAAATGAACAGTCATCCCTTCAGTATAAGTTTACCCCTTTTCTGGACTGAAATGGACTATTTACAAAAAAGGTATACGTTGACTAATCATGGTCAATAGAGTTCTCTCCTATATTGTTTTACCCTTTTTTGGGTTTGAGAGACTAAATTTACGAAAAAGTACACCCAGATAGTTTCGTTAAGTTTTTCTTTTGACTCCCTAAAAATGAAAAACACCTAGTTTCTCCTATACTGGACTCGTTAAAATTTAACAGTAGAGGACCTGTTGATTACAAACAGGAACGGACCACTCCTTCTTAGGGTTCAATTTTAAACTAAGTTGGACTCATCTGAAGGATTAGCTTATATAACAAGCAAATGTTATCCTCCTAAACCTTGTCAAAAATAAAGAGGTACTTGATGGATTGTAGATTTATGTGGTGTAGATTTTTAGAATCAGAGCTCGGAATCTCCACAGTTCTCATTTTTCTATCTACGTTTCGGATCTAAAGCAAGACCCATCATCTGGAAAAATCTGCAAAAAAGAGAGACAATTTGTGTTAAATAAATAGTGGATGTTTTAGGAACATCAAATCTGCTTCCCTTTTTTGAATTTTCATCCTTGTTTTTTCGAGATTTATGATCTCGATCCATGTATCCCTTCCGTACAGGGTAACAATGATGGATTGTAGATTTATACGGTGTATATTTTTAGAATCAGAGCTCAAAATATCCACAGTTCTCATTTTTTAGTCTATGTTTCGAGTCTAAAGCAAGATCCATCATCCAGACAAATCTGCAAAAAAGAGAGACAATTTGTGTTAAATAAATAGTGGATGTTTTTGGAATGCCAAATCTGCTTCCCTTTTTTGACTTTTCATCCTTGTTTTTTCAAGATTTCTAATCTCGATCCATGTATCCCTTCTGTATAGGGTAACAATGATGGATTTTAGATTTCTGTGGTGTAGATTTTTAGAATCAGAGCTCGGAATCTCCACAGTTCTCATTTTTCAGTATCTGTTTTGGGTCTAAAGCAAGACCCGTCATCAGGAAAAATATGCAAAAAAGAGAGACAATTTGTGTTAAATAAATAGTGGATGTTTTAGGAACGTCAAATTTGCTTCCCTTTTTTGAATTTCCATCCTTGTTTTTTCGAGATTTCTGATCTCGATCCATGTATCCCTTCTGTACAGGGTAAAAAGGATGGATTGTAGATTTTTGTGGTGTAGATTTTTAGAATCAAAGCTCGGAATCTCCACAGTTCTCATTTTTCAATCTATGTTTCGGGTCTAAAGCAAGACCCATCATTAGGAAAAATCTGCAAAAAAGAGAGACAATTTGTGTTAAATAAATAGTGGATGTTTTAGGAACGTCAAATCTGCTTCCCTTTTTTGAATTTTCATCCTTGTTTTTTCAATATTTCTGATCTCGATCCATGGATCCCTTTCGTATAGGGTAACAATGATGGATTTTAGATTTCTGTGGTGTATATTTTTAGAATCAGAGCTCGGAAGCTCCAAATTTCTCATTTTTCAGTCTACGTTTTGGGTCTAAAGCAAGACCCATCATCAAGACAATTTTGTGAAAAAGAGAGATAATTTGTGTTAAATAAATAGTGGATGTTTTAAGAATGTCAAATCTGCTTCCCTTTTTTATTTTTCATCCTTGTTTTTTCAAGATTTCTGATCTCATTCCATGTATCCCTTCCGTACAGGGTGAAAATGATGGATTGTAGATTTCTGTGGTGTATATTTTTAGAATCAGAGCTCAGAATCTCCACAGTTCTCATTTTTCAGTCTACATTTCAGGTCTAAAGCAAGACCCATCATCAGTACAAATCTGCAAAAAAGAGAGACAATTTGTGTTAAATAAATAGTGGATGTTTTAGGAACGTCAAATCTGCTTCCCTTTTTTGAATTTTCATCCTTGTTTTTTCGAGATTTCTAATCTTGATCCATGTATCCCTTCGGTACAGGGTAAAAATGATGGATTGTAGATTTCTATGGTGTAGATTTTTAGAATCAGAGCTCGGAATCTCCACAGTTCTCATTTTTCAGTCTACGTTTCGGGTCTAAAGAAGGACCCATCATCAGGACAAATTTGCAAAAAAGAGAGACAATTTGTGTTAAATAAATAGTTGATGTTTTAGGAACGTCAAATCTGCTTCCCTTTTTTGAATTTTCATCCTTGTTTTTTCGAGATTTCTGATCTCAATCCATGTATCCCTTCCGTATAGGGTAACACTGATGGATTGTAGATTTATGTGGTGTAGATTTTTAGAATCAGAGCTCGGAATCTCCACAGTTCTCATTTTTCAGTCTACGTTTTGGGTCTAAAGCATGACCCATCATCAAGAAAAATCTGCAAAAAAGAGAGACAATTTGTGTTAAATAAATAGTGGATGTATTAGGAATGTCAAATCTGCTTCCCTTTTTTGAATTTTCATCCTTTTTTTTTCGAGATTTATGATCTCGATCAATGTATCCCTTTCGTACAGGGTAAAAATGATGGATTGTAGATTTCTGTGGTGTATATTTTTAGAATCAGAGCTCGGAATCTCCATAGTTCTCATTTTTCAGTCTACATTTTGGGTCTAAAGCAAGACCCATCATCAAGACAAATCTGCAGAAAAGAGAGACAATTTGTGTGAAATAAATAGTGGATGTTCTAGGAACGTCAAATCTGCTTCCTTTTTTTGAATTTTCATCCTTGTTTTTTCGATATATCTGATCTCAATCCATGTATCCTTTTCGTACAAGGTAACAATGATGGATTGTAGATTTTTGTGGTGTATATTTTTAGAATCATAGCTCGAAATCTCCACAGTTCTCATTTTTCATTCTACGTTTCGAATCTAAAGCAAGACCCATCATCAGGATAAATCTACAAAAAAGAGAGACAATTTGTGTTAAATAAATAGTGGATGTTTTAGGAACGTCAAATCTGCTTCCCTTTTTTTGAATTTTCATCCTTTTTTTTTCGATATTTCTGATCTTGATCCATGTATCCCTTCTGTACAGGGAAACAATGATGGATTGTAGATTTTTTTGGTGTAGACTTTTAGAATTAGAGCTCGGAATCTCCACAGTTCTCATTTTTCAGTCTACATTTTGGGTAAATCCATCGTTGTTACCTTGTACGGAAGGGATACATGGATCGAGATTAAAAATATCAAAAAAACAAGGATGAAAATTCAAAAAAAGGGAAGCAGATTTGACATTCCTAAAACATCCACTATTTATTTAACACAAATTGTCTCTCTTTTTTGAAAATTTGTCTTGATGATAGGTCTTCCTTTAGACCCGAAAATGTAGACTGAAAAATGAGAACTGTGGAGATTCCGAGCTTTGATTCTAAAAATATACACCACAGAAATCTACAATCCATCATTGTTACCCTGTACGGAAGGGATACATGGATCGAGATCAGAAATCTTGAGAAAACAAGGATGAAAATTCAAAAAAGGGAAGCAGATTTGACGTTCCTAAAACACTGTCGTGAACAACCAGCATAACCATAGAGCTTTCGACTGGCTCAGCAGATAAGTTGATATCTGGTCGACTCTTTTTCTTGTCATTTTTCCACTATTTATTTAATAAAAATTGTCTCTCTTTTTTGTAGATTTGTCCTGATGATGGGTCTTGCTTTAGACCCAAAACGTAGACTGAAAAATGAGAACTGTGGAGATTTTGAGCTCTGATTCTAAAAATAGGTACTTGCCAGAAATGGTGGGGGAAAAAGAGAGAAAACGAATCTGTTTGTCACACTTTGTTTAAAAAGTAGTCTACCACTCTTAAACACAACATTTTTTGTCACACTTCTACCTAGGTTGGGAAAATCCTCTTCCTACCAGTTAATCAAACCATATTGAAAGTATTTAGCTAGTTTCTGGTATTATCTTAGGTAAATTGTCACCAGACCATTTGCAATGTCGTTATGTGTTCAAGAGGACAGTTCAAATAAAACATTCATTGGAAAAAGTTTTCTCCATTCGTGTTGACCATCCCTGAGTCAATCCTTGAAATTTTTTTTTTACAAAACTTGATCTAATGGTTTCGTGTCGTGGGCTTTCCTACAATGGATCACTTTCTATCGATGACAGCTCCTCATCTAAGAAGTTGATCTAGAATCCTTCAGTACCTTGGGATCTACATGCCTTAATGGAAGGTTTCTTGCCTTCGACGATAGGTTACATCATTGACCTTCGATCGAACGATTCCGTGAAATGTTCAACTTCAGATCATTTATTCACATTTCATGGATTGTACTGAGTACTTTGAGAGCCATTGTCATTATTGGTGGTTTCTCTCACACTTGTTAACAGTTCACATCATTTTCTGGTAATCAAGTGGTTTCTATCATGTTCGACTTCGACACAATCAATAGCATGGATAGAATCGTACTAGTTTCGGTAGCGGAAATCAAGATCCCGGATTTGGTTTCCACCATCCAGGCTGCGAGGAGTTTTATTATTCATTATGCAGTAGAATATTCATGACAAATGGCTATGTCCATACTATGTCTACTATTGATGTAATATTAGAATAATTTCTGAGTATGTGAATGCCTACCACGGTGATGATATCTGTATATATGTTTGCATTGAATTTTTTTACAGGATTCCGACTGGGGTGTCCACAAGCTAATCGTCGAAATGATAAAGCACATCACTCTTCGAATGGTCTTAGACTTGACACTTTAGGGGGAAATATGTTACACTAAAAATTTTCATCATGATGTTTTACTATCTGTATGGGTTCATCATTACTCATATATTACTCCCTTAGAAGTCTACAAACATCAAGTTCCTAATGCCAAGCCTTGAAATTGAGAGAAAAGCTTATAAAAGTCATAAAAATACTTGTATCGCACTTTCTCTTAGTATTAATTGCGGTGCCACATCTGTCTTCTATAGAACATGCGGAGCCATCTGCACTTTCTCTTCATTTAACATGTGGTTCCCTATAAAAGGTAAAGTGAAGGTGGAAGTAAAATTTGGAAGCCCAACTAGTTGAATCTGGAAGCTTATGGAAGCAATTAAACGGTGGAAAGTTCGCTCCTTTCATGTACATTCATCCCTCCATTAAAGGAGCCTACCCCTTCGTATGTGGAACTTATTCCCTTGAAAGAGGATTCTATCCCGTCTTATTTGGAGCTGCAACCTCTTCTCTTTTGCTATAAATTAAGGCCATAGTTCAGCCTCAAGGGGAGTTAAAATTTGATATTTTTTGAGGAGAATTGTTCGATAAACTGTAGAAATTATATAACTAATGAGTTATACATCCAAGATTCTCCTGATCACACACTATTTTACTTGATGCATAATACAAAATCTCTTCTACTATTGATCATTACTTGCCGAAATAAAATCAATTGCATGCACACATTGAAACCATAAAAAATCACACATATGAACACAGTGTTTTAACGAGAAAGCCTAAAGCTAAAAACCCAAAATATTTGTATATAATATATGTCATAGATATCATGTAACAATCCTCATACAAATCTGATCATGTCAAGCTCTCAGTACAATACAATCACTACACACTAATCAGGCCCGATCTAGCAAATCCATGCACCGATCTTCGCCACCTGCTAGCCTGCCTCTACTGTGCAATCCTTGATGAATATTGGCTCTAAATGAACTCAAATTGGTCCAGCCTTGCTCACGCAATCCTCATTGGCATCTCTAATCACTGTGTGTTGCAAATCATGCAACACTATAGTCACAACTGATAGTCAACCTGCTCTTTCACCTACCTCTCCACTGGTCTCCACTAAAACTGTCCATGCACTGTAGTTAACTGATGTATTATTCAGTTGATTAATTATTTAATAATTAGTTAATTAATTAATAATTAATTCACACCACTCTCACTAGTGTATCAATCAGTTAGACTAGATACAACTAGCTCAACTAAGTTTAACTAAGTTAAACTGAACACAACTCCACCAACTACCTCAATAACTCCACCAAACTCTGTCGCATGAGTTCTAACTGAAGTCTCTGTTATCACTCAGGTTTTCCTTGAAGTTGTAAGAAAAGGAAAGTATACCCGAGGTAACCACAAACCAACCTTCAGATGCAGAATCTAGCCAATCTGCATCCAGAGAGGGCTCTCTCTTTATAATTTATCTTTGTTCTTAGAAGGTTTTAGGCTAGTTATAGATCCAAGAGTTTGTTTGAAAAATGGTGGAATCCACAAAATAAGGGCAAGGTTGAAAGTTTTCAGTCCATTGGGCTATGGAGTCAAAGGATGGCTTTACTGGATTTCTATTCTACACACAAGATGGCTTTACAGGGCAAGATAGCTAGACAGAGAACAATCCTTAAAATTTAGAGTGGATGGGATGATTTTGAAGGGATGAAAGGTAGCTAAGAATCTTTCACCATGTTCAAAAGAAAGAAATGAGATGAATAAAAACAAAGAGCAATGAAGAATTCTTTATTATAGTAATCAAGAATGTTTAAATTAGCAAAGCAAGAGCATTTAAGAATTCGTGCTTATAACCAATTTAGAGGAAAACATTAAGAACAATCACATCTGAAATCAGAGTACAATTAAGTAAATTATGATTCAATCCTTTATGTAAATTATTCAGAAATGGACATAATGATGTTATAAATTGATATAAAACTTAAGACATAGGGTAGAAAGACTTATTGAACTGCAGTCCGACACATGAATCCTGCAAAAAGTCTTGAGCTTCAAATTGTCATCCAGTAAGCCACAAATAAACTTCTCCAAAATGCTTTTATTCCGAAAATCTCAATGTTACAGCAAAGTAATAGAATCCACCCTCAATACTCTCTTTGAGGGTTTATTTATAAAAGAAATACTTGAAAAAATCTCACTCTAACCTAGCTAATAATCTAGGGTGACTAAGGAGTAATTTACAAATAAACAGGAGACAAATGGTCTCGTGGATAGAATAATAGGTAACTGCTGATGTGTTGTTCCCTCATTTTGCTGATGTGCTAGAGGTAAGTGCTGAAATAGAGCTCGGTGCTGTCCCTTGGAGTAATTTCTTTACTTGTTTGATACTCTTTGTCTTTACGGATACTCTTTAACCTGTTCAACTGATACTCTTTCATCTGTGTTCATTTTTATCTTTTACATAATAGTAAAAAGATAAAATTCTCATACTGAAGATAATTTTCATAGAATTTCCAATAGGTCATTCCACCATTGATCTTCTGGTATCGTAGTCCTTTTAAGTTTCCTCAATGTCTCATCATCCTCTGTGAGTTTGTAAAAAGTGGGCTCATTAGGAAACAAATACTTTATTTCATGCTCAAGATGAAATAAGTTCTTCAACCTGTCATAAATATTTTTCCCTGTTGGCATCGTTGTTTCTGTCAAACTGCTAGAACTAGCAGTTGTATTTTGAGCATGGATATCTATTTTCTTGACATAAGTTTCCAATTCCATTATTTGGTCCTGTGAGAGCATTGGACTGGGTAACCCACTGTCTAACAAAACTTGAAATTTTTCTCTGAAAGCATTAATATCATCCAAAATATCTGCACACTTTATTTCTAAATTCTGCATAAAAGTTCTTTTGATGAAGACTCTTTTTATCATCAAAATAGTGCCGGTCCTGTCTTCAATTCCTAGTCTTGCAAGCTGTTGTTTTGTTCGGGTGTTCAAAAATTGAATAAGTTGATTGGCCTGCTCAGGTCTACCTCTTAGTTCATCTCTTGTTCTGTTTATTTCTTTCTGAGCTACTTTAATCAGGTCATTTTGTTCAAAAATTGCTTGAATAGAGGGCCAAATACTTTTTATTAACTCAATTATATTACCCCAAAGAATTTCATTTATTTCCTTCATAGGCTTTTCTAGTGAAAGATCTTTTTCCAAAGCCTTAAATAATCTGTCCAATCTTTTGATTTCCCTGGTATTATCAGAAACTGTCTTCTTAGATGTATCATACTTCTGCTCCAAATCTTTTAATTGTAACTTTGTGGTTTGAAGTTCTGTGACTCTTAATTGTAGACTTTCCATTTGTTTTATTAACTCATCAGAACTCAAACCAGAAGTGTTTACCTGTTCTGGCTCTGTTTGTTGCTTTGTTGTTGTAGTACCTGTGGTTGTAGTAGCTTCTGTGGTTGATGCCTGTTTGATTGTTTCCTTTTCCTGCAAAGCTTGTTCCAATTCCTTCTCTGTTTCACTTAGTCGCTCAGTTACTTTTAAGAGCAACTCCATTACCTCTTCTTGTGAACTCTCCTTCAAAATTTCTTGGGTCTGAGGGTGCCTTGAGGCTGGCAATTTTAGCTGCTTTCTCAGTGCAGCTATGTCATCATCTTTCTTTTTAATTAATGCCTCAATACTTTTAATGTCTTTGGGGTTGTGACCCAAGCCGATGATTATGTCTTCTAGAGACTTTATTCTATTATCTTTGGCCTGAGAAGAGGCCTTTTCAATTTGCAGTTGGGCACTTGTGTTATTTAAAGAATCTTGCAGCGTTAGGGCTGCCATGGCCTTATTAGTCAGAGTGGAATACACTATTTCCCCAGTTTGTTTGTGCAGCTCTATCTGGTCCAAAGGATGAATGTCCTTTGCCAGGACCTCAAAATTTGTTATTATATAATCAGCTGCTGACATGGGTTTTGGCACCTTTGACTTGAAGTGGCTCATCATCATTTTTCCTTGTGAAATGTCAAATGCTGACATTAACCTTTCCTGATTATGTGGAGCCATTTTCAAATATTGATCATATACTTTCATTCTTAATGGATCATTCTTTGCCTTTATATTGATGAAAGTTATTTTTATATCCCCTGTATCTGTTTTTGGTGGCCTAAAGGAGGATACTTCAGTACTCAACTGCTTGTGCAAAGCTTTTCCTTTCTGCTCTGTATGGGTCACACTAACAGAACCAGTTAGTTGACTGTCTTCCCTTCCATCATCAAACACCTCATCTATGATTTCCACATCTGGGATTGGATTTGGTTTATGTTTTTTGGCTTGATGTATTCCTGAGGGCTCTTTAGGAGGAGTAGTGTCTGGAACCTGCCTTTTCTTTCCTATTTCCATGTTGGATGGAGTTTGTAATTCTGAAACTTCAGGATGCTTTACCGGAGTGGGAGAAACTTGTGTTTGATCGGGTGCTCTAGAAGTTTGAGGTTTCTCTGCCATGACTAAAGTTTCAATGACCTGAATTTCAGGTTCCTTTCCCTTGCCTTTTGGTTCTGCTGCCACTGGTGAACTGCCTTCCAGTAATGTCTGTTGTAGATTTGCTGCTGAAGAAGTGCCAATTTCAGGTACCTTCACTTGACCACAAGATTCTAGGTCATACTCCTTCTCAAAATCTTTCATCATTCTGTTCATTTTGTCTGCTTCACTTTCTTCCTCAACTAGTGTTTCTTCAACCCATTCATCTTGGTTGGCATATTGTGGTGTATGTAAGGGGATGATTTATTCTTTATTCTATTTTCACAAATAAAACCAAATGGGTCATAAGGAACCCAACAAAAAGTTCTTTGGAAACGTCTTTGTAATATATTTTTTGCTTCTCGCTCGGCCTCCCTAGAGTTGCAGATGAAAGGACCTAATTGACTTTTGATCCTTAGTTGGGCTTTCTTCTTCACACTACAAAAATGGATCACATCTGAATTATTCATTTGCCTGAAATATTCCAAGGCAAAGATTCTCATGGGCACATATCTTGGCAACTTGAATGGATGTAATTCACATCCATAGATTCTGATGACTGAATGATTTTGGTATAAATACCAATCTCCAACTTTATAAGTCCTGGAAAGCTGCAAGGTCTTCTTGATTTCATTACTGAGTCCTGGAGGAGGGATTCCAGTCAACAAGGTAGTTGCAGGATATACAAAAAGGTCGATGAACTCAGTATAGGAATATGGAGAATTATGGGAAGAATGAATTATGGGAGACAAAAATATAACTGACCTAGGGTTTCCCTTGGCATCAAGCTTTTTAACAGGGAAAGGGAACTTTTCTGATTGATAAAAGATAATGAGATGATAAATAACTGAGGAATATTTAAAAACTTTCTCATCATCTAGCCTCATGAACTGATCATGGATCTTATTGGCTATGAAGGAGGCAAAGTCATATTTGATTTCAGGAGGTTGCCCAGGAGTCAAAATAGATAGCAAAGTCAGGGTTATCTCATCAACATATTCACTGGTATTGAAACCCAAGACAAAAGATATCATATTTAGGATGAGCCTTCCCAACTTAGTGAAATAATAAAAACCATAGGGAGGAAGTCCCTTAGGTTGATGTTCAGGCAGCATGAAATTCTGGAAAATGGCCTTCAATTTTTCTGGGGTCAATTGATTAGACTTTTCAATCAGTGCTTCTATAGACAAAGGTGCTAGTTCTTGACCTGGTTCAAAATGTAGCATTGCATTGATAGCCTGGGGAGTAATGTGGAAAAGAAAACTCTGGTCAGGGGATATTACAGCTCTCTGAGTGGGATCATAGTTAGAATGGCAATAGTGGATGATTTCTGGAAATGAAATGACTGAAGGGATGTGATACCTTGGGAGATTGGATTCCCACAACCCAATGAGATCTTGCCCCTTTGAGTACTCGTCTCTGCAGCGACAATAACTTAGAAGGGGACTTTCATCAAAATGCAAGTCTTTAATCTGGAAATCTTTGTCTACTAAAGGTAAATATTCTAACTCTCGGTGAGGGGCATTCAGTGGAGTTACGTTCAAAGCTGCCGGGGTCTCCATTTTGGTTCTTGTGGATTCAAAAAGGAGGTTTATGGTTTTCTTCACAGGCCGGGCGTGATTTTGATCTTACTGAGGGAAATTGGCACAATTGCAGGTTCAGGGGAACAATTTACAGTCGTAAAACTCAGGGAATGATCTTAGGAATATGATTTAAATACTGATTCAACGGAAAACAAAGAAAACAGAGTTTTATTTGCAGTTCGGGGCGAAATAGGATAAATACCTGTTCTTGGAGGCAAACTGACTTTTAACAGGTATCGGACGGTAGCAGGAGGATACTTGAACACAGGTCTGGCGAAAATCTGGAGCAAAATCGATTTGAACAGTGGATTTCAGTGGAAATTTGAAATTCGTAGCGGAAAGCACAGTAGCGTTCAAACGATGAAAATGACATAAAAACACGCAATTTTGTTTTATTCCCGAAGTCAAAAGAGGGGTTTTTAGTTTTTCGAGGAGTGACGTCACATTGGTACGAACTGACATGTGCAAGGGTCGGGCGGTAAGTGGTTTAATCCTGCACCGCTTATTGGCAAAGGTGGTATTGATCGCGGGGGGAGCGATTCCATTGGATCGTTGCCACGTGGACGGAGGACTAGTCAAATACCACCAATCCCCCGCGCACTAAAGCTCTGATATTGGATGGCTAGCAGAATTGACGTGGAGCGCCGATCTGTGGAGGGGTGATCTGATGGTTGAAATGACGGGGAGATGGCAGGGTATTATCGTGTGGGCCTGAGTTAATTAGTGTTTAATTAATCATCCCGGGTGGCACAGAATTGGTGGAAAACGGTTATTAATTAGTTCTAATAACTAACTAATTCCATAGTTATAAAGGGTCAGGGTAAATGAATTTTGCGTGCGGGTCTTCATTTAAAGTTTCGGATGGGATGCCAGGTGGATGAGCCACGGTGGCACGAGGATCTTTTCCAAAGTTTTAGAAATCTGTTCGTATATATGTTTTTTATTTTATTATATGATAAATTAACCGATGTAATTAATTTACCATAGGGGTGGGACTATAGTATAACGATATATTTAACCAAAGGGCTTGTATAAAGTGGGTTTTTAATGAATATTTTGGGAGTAAATACTTTGGTTAAAACATAATAGAGGGGTTTTTGGATACTTATATAAAAGGAGTTATATACTTAGGATAGGGCATTTCACTAGGGATTTAGTAAAATAGAGTTAAACATTAATATGAGAAAGGGACAAGGGAACTCAAAATATTTCACACATCTAAGAAAGTGACAATTTCTGAAGTAAATTGCAATATCTCATCTTCAACACTTAAAATTAGAATAGTAAGTTATTTTTGAGGGATTTTTATGAAATTTTGCATGATTTTCCTAAGTAAAATGAGATTTTACTTAAGAAAAGGTTAAAGATAAATGATTATAATGATGAATTATGTCAAGTACTTAGGTCTTTTTTATCATTAGGCCGAGGGTCCGGTCCCTCCAAAAGTCAAGGAAATGCCTTGAGCCCTTTTGATCTCCAAATACCTTAGTACTTTTGGGGAAAATTAGTAAAACTTTTAAGGGGAAAGTGATGAGGGAGGTTAATGATTTTGACTTTGCTTGCTGTGATTTTCCAATGTATTTCCTGCTTCAGTATTTGTGATGAAAGTAAAGGATCAAAAAAATTTAGCAGCATCATCCATCAGATAAAACTTTGCAACACCATCTACCTACCGTATCTACTACTACCATTTTCTCTTCTTTATTAGGGTGCATTTGGACTTGCAAACCCTTTTCAACCTTTTCTTTTTACATGATAAATCTATCTATTTCTACCCTTATTACATCCAAGGGCTTAGATTAAACTGTTGAGCACCTTTTAATAACTCTATCTATCTACTTATCTGCCAAGATTAAACTGTTTGGTCAGATATTTATTCTCTATTCTATAACATGAAATTGAAATATGAATAAGTCAAGTTTAAACAGTTTGACCCTTCATAAATTGTGGCAAAAGTTTGACAAGCTGCAAACAATTTCTTATTTACAAAAATGAAATAGTAGTGGCATTTGGATTTGCACACTTTCCTTGGTCTATTTTTTGCTTGGGGTTCATTTCTTTCATTTTCTTGACCAATTTATTTTTCTTACCCTTTGATTTTTCTTTTAGGGTATACCCTCTTTACATTTTTTTAAATTTTTTGATTTTTTTGGTTTTTCAAGAATATGGAACACCTTTGCTCAAGAAAAAGGTTTGAACATATTCCATAGTTCAATCAAGACAATCATGAAAAATGACACCTATTGGTATAGGAGACTAACACTGGCTCCACTTGGGGATGGCTTTTCCTTGTGAAAAGTCAAGAACAGCAGGTCAGTTGCCTCAACATGTCTTCAAATTGAACTATGTAATCTCCTTCTTCTGGAAGCTTTATTGTACTTATGATAGTGAAACTTTTGAAGCTTAGGGCCTTCACTTCAGGCTTCAACTCCAAGAAGTCACCATCCAATCAAAACTGCATTAGAAAAGGATATATTATGTACAAGTTAGAAAAATTAAGACATTCTAGTAAATAGGATCAAAATAATGCTTCAGCATTCGACCATTGACTGGTCTTTCTTCAGCTTCTGAATTGTCCAAATCCTTTAAAAAGTATGTGTTGTTTCCTTGCAAGGCATGTATGATGTAAAGCCCTTTCCACAGGAAATCAAATTTCCCATGTTTCCCTTTTTCTTCTCTTCTAGAATCCCATCTTAGATCTTTATCACCTAGTTGAAAATCTTCTTCTTTAGTCCTTTTATCAAACATTTTCTTTAGCTTTTCCTGCAAGACTTGTGATCTTTGGTATACCTCTTCCCTGGTTTGCTGCAAGTGGATTGTTTGATTAATTCTTCTTTGAATGTCATTTGGTTCCACTTGAGCCTCCTGAAGTAATTTCATAACAGGAATTCCTAAAGATGATGGGAATCTTGCTTCAAGGCCATAAACTAATTCATATGGACTAGTCCCAATTGATTTCTTAGTTGTAAGTCTGTCTGCCCATAATGCATTGGTCAGTTTCTTGTGCCAATTCTTTTTATTTTCTTCCAATAACTTTTTGATGATATTGATAAGGCTTTTATTGGAGGATTCTGCTAGTCCATTACCCTGAGGGTAATAAGCTGTTGAATGGCCTAAAGTAATATGATATTTACTACAGAAACTAATCATTTTCTTTGACTTAAATGAAGCAGCGTTATCTGTTATAATCTTTTCTGGACAGCCAAATCTTGAAAGTATGTTAGTTTCTAAAAACCCTATAATCACCGAATCATTGGCCTGTCTGCATGGGATAGCTTCAATCCATTTAGTGAAGTAGTCTGTGGCAGTTAAAATCCATCTGTGTTGACCTGAAGAAGGGGGATGAATTTCTCCAATAAAATCTAATCCCCATTGTTGAAAAGGTCTTTCTGTGGAAATTGGTTTTAATGGCAGAGGTAACAACTTTCTTTTACCCTCAAAAATCTGACACTTATGACAAGTTGTTACAAATTTATTAACATCAGAAAATAATGTTGGCCAGTAAAAACCAGCCCTTAATATTTTGTCTGCAGTTGATTTCCAGTAGAGATGTCCTCCACAATCCCCTGCATGAAATTCATTAAGAACTTTATCAGTTTCATCTTTTAATAGACAATTCAATAAGATTCCTTCATGATTTTTCCAAAATAGAGTGCCATCTAAAATACAATATTTCAAGGATGTCATTTTTAAAAATCTTCTTTTCATTCTGGACAACCCTGGAGGAGCTTGCAGGTTTAATAAAACATGAATAATATCAGTGTACCAGGGTGAATCTAAGAAATCTTGACTGATCTGTGAAGTCGCCATCTCCTGCTCGTCATCCAGTTCGTTAATGTCTAAGGCTTGGCAATTAGTTTCAGTCATGAGTTGTGCCAAGCCTTGACCTTTTATGAGTTTTGTTGGTTTAATCTCAATATCATATTCTAAAATGGTAGCTATCCACTTTCCTCTTTTACCTTCAATGCCATCTTGAGTCAAAATATCTTTAACTACAACATTAGGCACATAAGCTATCACATGAGAATATAATATGTAAACTCTGAAATCTTTAATTGCCTTTACCAATGCAAAAGCCTGTTTCTCCATAATATTGTATTTCAAAGATGCATCCCTAAGTGCTTTACTAAAAAATGCTATTGGTTTTTCACACCCTTGATCATCTTTTTGAAGTAAAACAGCTACAACTGTGTGTTTATAAGCAAATGAAAAAATAATGAAATCTCTGTCAAATTTGGGACTGGTAAGAACTGGTGTCCTTGTTAAAGCCATTTTAATTTCCTCAAATGATTGTTTGGCTTCTACAGTCCAGTCAATGCTTGAATCTTTCCTCAACATGTTAGTGATCAATCTAAGTAATTCAGCTAAACTAGAAATAAATCTTCTCAAGAAATTAATTTTTCCTATGAATGCTTGCAACTCTTTTATGTTTCTAGGATGGGGTATCTGTAAAATTGCTTGTATTCTTTCTGGATCAATCCTAATGCCATATTTAGAAATGATATGGCCTAAAATCTTTCCTTCTTTCAAACCAAATAATGACTTTTTAGGGTTTAAAGAAATCCCATATTTTCTGCACTTTATAAATACTTGCCTTAAATGATCTAAATGTTCTTGATCTGTTTTAGAAAAAACAGTTAAATCATCTAGATAAATAACCAGAAAATCATGTATTTCTTTAGCAAAAGCAACATCCATTGCTCTTTGAAATGTAGCTCCTGCATTCTTGAGCCCAAATGGCATTTTGACATATTTAAACGTACCCCATGGTGTAGTGAATGCTGTTTTATCCTGATCATCAGGATGAACCAGAATCTGGTTGTACCCTGAAAATCCATCCAATAGAGATATCCTAGAAGATCCTACTACCCTCTGTAGAATATGGTCCATTTTTGGTAGAGGATAGTTATCTTTTAAAGAAACTTTATTCAAATTTCTTAGATCAACACACAGTCTAATTTCCCCAGTCTTCTTCCTTGTTGGTACCAGGTTAGAAACCCATTCTGAGAATCTGATAGGAGCTATAATCCCTGCTTCAAACATTATTTTAATTTCCTTTTCAATTGAAGGTAATAAAACATGATTTATTCTTCTAAGCTTTTGTTTGAAAGGTTTCTGATCTGGTTTCAAAGGTATTGTGTGTTGAATGATAGATGTATCATAAGATTTCAGATCTTCGTAACTCCAGGCAAAAACATCCTGGAATTCCCTCAATAGTTCAACATATTTGACCTTTTGATATTTTGGAAGATATTTGGATAACTTAACCATTTTAGGATTTTCTGGGGTTCCTAAGTTTCATTCTTCCATATCAGCCTTAACAGGTTCCATTTTAGGTCTAAATGGAATATCATTTGAGTCAAACACATCTTCCAAAGGAGTTAATCCTTTGGGCAAATGATTATCTTTCAAATTGATGATTTCTGTCTCATCTTCTATGATCTCATCAGATTCCATGTTTTTCAGATTCTGCATGTCTTTTTCTGTGAATGTGGTTGGGTGCAGCATATGAATTGCATTTTCTCTTGAAATTTCTATTTTTTGTTCTTTTTCTTGATCAGATTCATCAATAGTTATGTCTTCATCTATATTACAGTTAGAAAACTCATTTTGAAGTGTCAAAAAATTATTGATTTGATTGTTATTAACAAATACTTGCCAGTTCAAAAGATTGTCTGGTATAGCAGGCCTATGTCTAATCTCAGCTGAAAACTGATGATTAGGGTCAAAAGGTAACTTGCATGTGCTAGCGAACATGGCGAGGCTGTGAGCATGCAAATTTTGTTTCCTGGGAATCTTGGCAAGTTGAGCTTGTAGAAATGTGTTGAGAATTTCTACAACTGTCTCTCTATATTTTTTCAGCCTCATATCTTTTGTTGAACATTCTCCTTTAATCTGTTGAATGATTAGTTCGGAGTCTCCTATGATTTATACCCTAATAGCTCCTAACTTTTTGACATGTTTAAGCCCTAATAAAAGAGCTTCGTACTCTGCCATGTTGTTAGTGCATTTGAAATTCAACCTATAAGCATGACCCTCTGCATGATTATTCTCAACATTATGTAACCAAATCCCAGCTCCTGCCCCTAGTTTTTTTACTGAGCCATCAAACTCTAAATGCCATAGAATTTCATGTTCATAATCTTCATCAATTGTTTTAAAATGTTTCTTGACAGGAGCTAGTTGTTTAGTTTCTTCTGGTATTTCTTGATCATCTGGTGTTTCTTGATTTTCAGAGATTTCTTCAATTTTAATAGTGGTTTTGTTCATGGTTTCCAATTCTGGAGCTTCTATTTCAGTAGGGAGATCCAACTCAGCGTTGTATAAAATAAAAGAATCCATATCAGAATGTACAGAGTAAACAGGGAAGTTTTCAGGCTTCTCATGGCTACTAACTAAGTACTTCATCAAGGTTTCTCTATATAATCTCTTAGGCTGACCAAATACTGAAATGGTCGCATATGACATGTCTAGTTGAATAGACCCTCCAAGTTTAGCACCCCAAGATCTAGACAATAACATACCATATTTAGGTGGAATATCAGCCACTACTATGTCCATTAAGACAGACTTAGCAGGGTATTGTACCAAATTAACACACAAATCTTTAATCAAACCTAAACATTTTACCTGACTAGAATCAAATGAAAACAAATCTTTGTACGGTCTGGTAATATCTAGATTCAATCTTTCCATTACTGCTTTTGGCATCAGATTGTGAGATGCTCCAGAATCAAGCATTGCATTATGGAGTATCTTGTCATGAATATTCAGGCTTACATAAAATGGAGGAGTTCCTCCACTTTCTGGTTTTCCATTTACCTCGGGACCAAAAAGAAGTTTGGGTTGATCATCAAGAATATTTACTGAATCATCCAATCCAGTAATGTTAATGTTTAAGGACTTGGTAATTTGACTTCTATAGACATCATGTTTAGCCAATTTTGATAAAGGAACAGCTATCTTGAGTTTGCCTATTTCAGCCTCTAGATTGAAAGGTTTTTCTGTTTGAGTTTTAGTGTTTTGCACAGTTGGGTTTTCTCTATTTTTTGGGTCTTCAATGTTTTTCTCTTTTTCATGAATGAAATTTTGTTTTGAAGGAGTATATGAACTAACTTATACTGTTTCTTCTACATTTCCTACAGGAGGAGAAGCATTAGATTGTTGTTTATTGTTTGGTTGGTTGTCAGAGACATCTTCAATTATTGGATTTGAAGAATTGGGAGTTATCCTAGACAGAATTTGTACTTGGGGAATGTTTTGTACAGGGGGAATGTTAACTTTACCTTTGACATTTTGTTTTGCATTTTTCTGTTTACTATTCTCTGGCACATCAATCCGCCTACTTCTCAAAGTATACTGTTTATGGACCTCATAAATTGCTGTGTCATAGCCTTCCTTAAAATCAAAAGTCTCACCTGAATGAGTTTGGAACGTTTCAAGGATATGATTCTCTTGATCATCCTGGGATAGGAAGACTTCTGGTTCATTTTTGTCATCAGTTACATTGTTTATTTCTACATCCTCTGTAGGTTCTTCAGAAGTTGAACCTTCAACGAAGTTTTCTTGGAAAGGTGGCCTAATGTTTTGATCAGGGACATTCTTTCCAATATTCTGATTCAGATTTCTCCTAAAGTTTGGGTTTCTTGCAACATTCTGATTATCACCAGAAGACTTCCTTTCAATGGTCTCCACTCTGTCTCCTAATCTTTCCATACCTTTAATGATTGCATCCAGCTTCTTTTCAAAAGCTGAAGGTTCTTCATTCATAGGCATTCTTCTTTCTGCTCTTGCTCTGGCTCGTTTTTCTATCAGATTTGCTTCTACACTCACCACTATGCTTTGCATTTCCTCTAATGTTTGGGGAGCTCTTTCCCTGAGGGAATAAGCAATGTCAGAATCAAAACCATCTGGAAATTTAACCAATACAGAGTCAGGTGGGGGTCTTAGGTTTTGAGGAACTGCATTATATGCTTCATTGAATCTAATGATGTAATCCTGTACTGTTTCATTAGGTCTTCTTCTTAATTTTTCGAATTCTGACAGGATCTGAAGAGGGTCCTTCTTCTTCTCCCATCTGTTCAAAAATGCCCTATATAAAGTTGGTAAATCAGCAATAGTATTTGGAGCAAGGGCCCTAAATCATGTCCTAACTTCTCCAGTAAGACTTTGAACGAAAATTCTCATTCGGACACTATCAGTATCAATTTCATAGAACTCAAAGTAATTAGTCATCCTTTTGGTGTGTTGTTGTGCTGTGTAAGTACCTGATCCATCAAAAGGTGTGATCTTACTCTGATAATCTTGGGGCAAAGCAGGAGGGTTGGCTGGTAGCTGTAAAGGGGCGTATCGATTGGCCATTGGAATATATAGTGAGGTAATAGGAGTTGATGGTCTGGCAGGGGGAGATGGAGGAGTAGAAGGGGTGACAGGTGTTTGAAAAGCTTGAGAAAAGGTAACTGAACTTGGAGATACTTCAGTAATTACAGAGATGTTTGAACTTTATTCAAAGGTTTGTTCAGTCTGAATAGAGTTATGTAATTCTCTGTCAAGATGATGTGAAACAAATCTGTATTGCAAATCTTCAAAGAACAATGGATCCGGAACTAATCTGGATAATTCGGTTTCAGAAAAATTCACAAATAAAGATGTTTCAAATCTTGCATCAAAAGGAATTTCATCAATATATATAATTTTCACAGGACAAGATGCAGATCTAGAAAGTGGTCTAGAACTTCCTGAACTCTCTTAACTTCCTCTTTCAGAACTTTCTTGACTTCCTTGTCTTCTAAGAATTCTAGGAATCAGATTTGGATTTTCAAATATTGGTGGTGGATTGGGGTCAAGGTTTGACCTAGTATGTCGAATCCTTTCTGAAGCCAGTTTTCCTAGACTATGTGTTTTTAGATTTTTTGGATTTTAATTGAAGAATAAATACAACTTCTACAAATTCTTCAAGAAATAATGATGTATGATTAAAATTTCTCAAAGATCTATTAAACTAGAGAATCTGATTGAATATTTTGAAACTAAGGTTCAGTATATAAGCTAAATCAGAGATAGACTGAAGCAGCAATTTATTTACTTTTGCAATTGCAAAGCAAAAGAAATTTCAAAGGCTACCTGGCTGATCTTCAGACTCTGTCTATAGCTTATAAATCAAACAATAGTATCAATAAAATGATTCAGATCCCCAGTATGGTCGCCACTATGTTATCACTCAGGTTTTCCTTGAAGTTGTAAGAAAAGGAAAGTATACCCGAGGTAACCACAAACCAACCTTCAGATGCAGAATCTAGCTAATCTGCATCCAGAGAGGGCTCTCTCTTTATAATTTATCTTTGTTCTTAGAAGGTTTTAGGCTAGTTATAGATCCAAGAGTTTGTTTGAAAAATGGTGGAATCCACAAACTAAGGGCAAGGTTGAAATTTTTCAGTCCAATGGGCTATGGAGTCAAAGGATGGCTTTACTGGATTTCTATTCTACACACAAGATGGCTTTACAGGGCAAGATAGCTAGACAGAGAGAACAATCCTTAAAATTTAGAGTGGATGGGATGATTTTGAAGGGATGAAAGGCAGCTAAGAATCTTTCACCATGTTCAAAAGAAAGAAATGAGATGACTACAAACAAAGAGCAATGAAGAATTCTTTATTATCGTAATCAAGAATGTTTAAATTAGCAAAGCAAGAGCATTTAAGAATTCGTGCTTATAACCAATTTAGAGGAAAACATTAAGAACAATCACATCTGAAATCAGAGTACAATTAAGTAAATTATGATTCAATCCTTTATGTAAATTATTCAGAAATGGACATAATGATGTTATAAACTGATATAAAACTTAAGACATAGGGTAGAAAGACTTATTGAACTGCAGTCCGACACATGAATCCTGCAAAAAGTCCTGAGCTTCAAATTGTGATCCAGTAAGCCACAAATAAACTTCTCCAAAATGCTTTTATTCCGAAAATCTCAATGTTACAGCAAAGTAATAGAATCCACCCTCAATACTCTCTTTGAGGGTTTATTTATACAAGAAATACTTGAAAAAATCTCACTCTAACCTAGCTAATAATCTAGGGTGACTAAGGAGTAATTTACAAATAAACAGGAGACAAATGGTCTCGTGGATAGAATAATAGGTAACTGCTGATGTGCTGTTCCCTCATTTTGCTGATGTGCTGGAGGTAAGTGCTGAAATAGAGCTCAGTGCTGTCCCTTGGAGTAATTTCTTTACTTGTTTGATACTCTTTGTCTTTACGGATACTCTTTAACATGTTCAACTGATACTCTTTCATCTGTGTTCATTTTTATCTTTTACATAATAGTAAAAAGATAAAATTCTCATACTGAAGATAATTTTCATAGAATTTCCAATAGGTCATTCCACCATTGATCTTCTGGTATCATAGTCCTTTTAAGTTTCCTCAATGTCTCATCAACCTCTGTGAGTTTGTAAAAAGTGGGCTCATTAGGAAACAAATACTTTATTTCATGCTCAAGATGAAATAAGTTCTTCAACCTGTCATAAATATTTCTCCCTATTGGCAACGTTGTTTCTGTCAAACTGCTAGAACTAGCAGTTGTATTTTGAGCATGGATATCTATTTTCTTGACATAGGTTTCCAATTCCATTATTTGGTCCTGTGAGAGCATTGGACTGGGTAACCCACTGTCTAACAAAACTTGAAATTTTTCTCTGAAAGCATTAATATCATCCAAAATATCTGCACACTTTCTTTCTAAATTCTGCATAAAAGTTCTTTTGATGAAGACTCGTTTTATCATCAAAATAGTGTCGGTCCTGTCTTCAATTCCTAGTCTTGCAAGCTGTTGTTTTATTCGGGTGTTCAAAAATTGAATAAGTTGATTGGCCTGCTCAGGTCTACCTCTTAGTTCATCTCTTGTTCTGTTTATTTCTTCCTGAGCTACTTTAATCAGGTCATTTTGTTCAAAAATTGCTTGAATAGAAGGCCAAATACTCTTTATTAACTCAATTATATTACCCCAAAGAATTTCATTTATTTCCTTCATAGGCTTTTCTAGTGAAAGATCTTTTTCCAAAGCCTTTACTAATTTGTCCAATCTTTTGATTTCCCTGGCATTATCAGCAACTGTCTTCTTAGATGTATCATACTTCTGCTCCAAATCTTTTAATTGTAACTTTGTGGTTTGAAGTTCTGTGACTCTTAATTGTAGACTTTCCATTTGTTTTATTAACTCATCAGAACTCAAACCAGAAGTGTTTACCTATTCTGGCTCTGTTTGTTGCTTTGTTGTTGTAGTACCTGTGGTTGTAGCAGCTTCTGTGGTTGATGCCTGTTTTATTGTTTCCTTTTCCTGCAAATCTTGTTCCAATTCCTTCTCTGTTTCACTTAGTCGCTCAGTTACTTTTAAGAGCAACTCCATTACCTCTTCTTGTGAACTCTCCTTCAAAACTTCTTGGGTCTGAGGGTGCCTTGAGGCTGGCAATTTTAGCTACTTTCTCAGTGCAGCTATGTCATCATCTTTCTTTTTTATTAATGCCTCAATACTTTTAATGTCTTTGGGGTTGTGACCCAAGCCGATGATTATGTCTTCTAGAGACTTTATTCTATTATCTTTGGCCTGAGAAGAGGCCTTTTCAATTTGCAATTGGGCACTTGTGTTATTTAAAGAATCTTGCAGCGTTAGGGCTACCATGGCCTTATTAGTCAGAGTGGAATACACCATTTCCCCAGTTTGTTTGTGCAGCTCTATCTGGTCCAAAGGATGAATGTCCTTTGCCAGGACCTCAAAATGTTTTCTTATATAATCAGCTGCTGACATGGGTTTTGGCACCTTTGACTTGAAGTGGCTCATCATCATTTTTCCTTGTGAAATGTCAAATGCTGACATTAACCTTTCCTGATTATGTGGAGCCATTTTCAAATATTGATCATATACTTTCATTCTTAATGGATCATTCTTTGCCTTTATATTGATGAAAGTTCTTTTTATATCCCCTGTATCTGTTTTTGGTGGTCTAAAGGAGGATACTTCAGTACTCAACTGCTTGTGCAAAGCTTTTCCTTTCTGCTCTGTTTGGGTCACACTAACAGAACCAATTAGTTGACTGTCTTCCCTTCCATCATCAAACACCTCATCTATGATTTCCACATCTGGGATTGGATCTGGTTTATGTTTTTTGGCTTGATGTATTCCTGAGGGCTCTTTAGGAGGAGTAGTGTCTGGAACCTGCCTTTTCTTTCCTATTTCCATGTTGGATGGAGTTTGTAATTCTGAAACTTCAGGATGTTTTACCTGAGTGGGAGAAACTTGTGTTTGATCAGGTGCTCTGGAGGTTTGAGGTTTCTCTGCCTAACTAAAGTTTCAATGATCTGTATTTCAGGTTCTTTTCCTTTGCCTTTTGTCTATGCTGCAACTGGTGAATTTCCTTCCTGTAATCTCTGCTGTAGATTTGCTGCTGAAGAAGTGCCAATGTGAGGTACCTGCACTTGACCACAAGATTCTAGGTCATACTCCTTCTCAAGATCTTTCATCATTCTGTTCATTTTTTCTTCTTCACTTTCTTCTTCAACTAGTGTTTCTTCAACCCATTCATCTTGGTTGGCATATTGTTCTAGTTCAGGAATCTTGTGGTGTATGTAAGGGGATGATTTATTCTTTATTCTCTTTTCACAAATAAAACCAAATGGGTCATAAGGAACCCAACGAAAATTTCTTTGGAAACGTCTTTGTAATATATTTTCTGCTTCTCGCTCGGCCTCCCTAGAGTTGCAGATCAAAAGGAACTAATTGACTTTTGATCCTTAGTTGGGCTTTCTTCTTCACACTACAAAAATGGATCACATCTGAATTATTTACTTGCCTGAAATATTCCAAGGCAAAGATTCTCATGGGCACATATCTTGGCAACTTGAATGGATGTAATTCACATCCATAGATTCTGATGACTGAATGATTTTGGTATAAATACCAATCTCCAACTTTATAAGTCCTGGAAAGCTGCAAGGTCTTATTGATTTCATTACTGAGTCTTGGAGGAGGGATTCCTGTCAACAAGGTAGTTGCAGGATATACCAAAAGGTCGGTGAACTCAGTATAGGAATATGGAGAATTATGGGAGACCAAAATATAACTGACCTAGGGTTTCCCTTGGCATCAAGCTTTTTAACAGGGAAAGGGAAATTTTCTGATTGATAAAAGATAATGAGATGATAAATAACTGAGGAATATTTAAAAACTTTCTCATCATCTAGCCTCATGAACTGATCATGGATCTTATTGGCTATGAAGGAGGCAAAGTCATATTTGATTTCAGGAGGTTGCCCAGGAGTAAAAATAGACAGCAAAGCCAGTGTTATCTCATCAACATATTCACTGGTATTGAAACCCAAGACAAAAGATATCATGTTTAGGATGAGCCTTCCTAACTTAGTGAAATAATAAAAACCATAAGGAGGAAGTCCCTTAGGTTGATGTTCAGGCAGCATGAAATTCTGGCAAATGGACTTCAATTTTTCTGGGGTCAATTGATTAGACTTTTCAATCAGTGCTTCTATAGACAAAGGTGCTAGTTCTTGACCTTGTTCAAAATGTAGCATTGCATTGATAGCCTGGGGAGTAATGTGGAAAAGAACACTCTGGTCAGGGGATATTACAGCTCTCTGAGTGGGATCATAGTTAGAATGGCAATAGTGGATGATTTCTGGGAAAGAAATGACTGAGGGAATGAGATATCTCGGGAGATTGGATTCCCACAACCCAATGAGATCTTGCCCCTTTGAGTACTCGTCTCTGCAGCGACAATAACTCAGAAGGGGACTTTCATCAAAATGCAAGTCTTTAATCTGGAAATCTTTTTCTACTAAAGGTAAATATTCTAACTCTCGGTGAGGGGCATTCAGTGGAGTTACGTTCAAAGCTGCTGGGGTCTCCATTTTGGTTCTTGTGGATTCAAAAAGGAGGTTTCTGGTTTTCTTCACAGGCCGGGCGTGATTTTGATCTTACTGAGGGAAATTGGCACAATTGCAGGTTCAGGGGAACAATTTACAGTCGTAAAACTCAAGGAATGATCTTAGGAATATGATTTGAATACTGATTCAGCGGAAAACAAAGAAAACAAATTTTTATTTGCAGTTCGGGGCGAAATAGGATAAATACCTGTTCTTGGAGGCAAACTGACTTTTAACAGGTATCGGACGGTAGCAGGAGGATATTGAACACAGGTCTGGCGAAAATCTGGAGCGAAATCGATTTGAACAGTGGATTTCAGTGGAAATTTGAAATTCGTAGCGGAAAGCACAGTAGCATTCAAACGATGAAAATGACATAAAAACACGCAATTTTGTTTTATTCCCGAAGTCAAAAGAGGGGTTTTTAGTTTTTCGAGGAGTGACGTCACGTTGGTACGGGCTGACGTGTGCAAGGGTCGGGCGGTAAGTGGTTTAATCCCGCACCGCTTATTGGCAAAGGTAGTATTGATCGCGGGGGGAGCGATTCCATTGGATCGTTGCCACGTGGGCGGAGGACTAGTCAAATACCACCAATCCCCCGCGCACTAAAGCTCTGATATTGGATGGCTAGCGGAATTGACATGGAGCGTCGATCTGTGGAGGGGCGATCTGATGATTGAAATGATGAGGAGATGGCGGGGTATTATCGTGTGGGCCCGAGTTAATTAGTGTTTAATTAATCATCCCGGGTGGCACAGAATTGGTGGAAAACGGTTATTAATTAGTTCTAATAACTAATTAATTCCATAGTTATAAAGGGTCGGGGTAAATGAATTTTGCGTGCGGGTCTTCATTTAAAGTTTCGGATGGGATGCCAGGTGGATGAGCCACGGTGGCACGAGGATCTTTTCCAAAGTTTTAGTATAAAAAGTACAACATCGGGCTTTATCCTTTATTTGTGTTAAACATATAAATCATATGTTTAAAGTTTTTCGTATATATGTTTTTTATTTTATTATATGATAAATTAACCGATGTAATTAATTTACCATAGGGGCGGGACTATAGTATAACGATATATTTAACCAAAGGGCTTGTATAAAGTGGGTTTTTAATGAATATTTTGGGAGTAAATACTTTGGTTAAAACATAATAGAGGGGTTTTTGGATACTTATATAAAAGGAGTTATATACTTAGGATAGGGCATTTCACTAGGGATTTAGTAAAATAGAGTTAAACATTAATATGAGAAAGGGACAAGGGAACTCAAAATATTTCACACATCTAAGAAAGTGACAATTTCTGAAGTAAATTGCAATATCTCATCTTCAACACTTAAAATTAGAATAGTAAGTTATTTTTGAGGGATTTTTATGAAATTTTGCATGATTTTCCTAAGTAAAATGAGATTTTACTTAAGAAAAGGTTAAAGATAAATGATTATAATGATGAATTATGTCAAGTACTTAGGTCTTTTTTATCATTAGGCCGAGGGTCCGGTCCCTCCAAAAGTCAAGGAAATGCCTTGAGCCCTTTTGATCTCCAAATACCTTAGTACTTTTGGGGAAAATTAGTAAAACTTTTAAGGGGAAAGTGATGAGGGAGGTTAATGATTTTGACTTTGCTTGCTATGATTTTCCAATGTATTTCCTGCTTCAGTATTTGTGATGAAAGTAAAGGATCAAAAACATTTAGCAACATCATCCATCAGATAAAACTTTGCAACACCATCTACCTACCCTATCTACTACTACCATTTTCTCTTCTTTATTAGGGTGCATTTGGACTTGCAAACCCTTTTCAACCTTTTCTTTTTACATGATAAATCTATCTATTTCTACCCTTATTACATCCAAGGGCTCAGATTAAACTGTTGAGCACCTTTTAATAACTCTATCTATCTACTTATCTGCCAAGATTAAACTGTTTAGTCAGATATTTATTCTCTATTCTATAACATGAAATTGAAATATGAATAAGTCAAGTTTAAACAGTTTGACCCTTCATAAATTGTGGCAAAAGTTTGACAAGCTGCACACAATTGCTTTATTACAAAAATGAAATAGTAGTGGCATTTGGATTTGCACACTTTCCTTGGTCTATTTTTTTGCTTGGGGTTCATTTCTTTCATTTTCTTGACCAATTTATTTTTCTTACCCTTTGATTTTTCTTTTAGGGTATACCCTCTTTACATTTTTTAAATTTTTTGATTTTTTGGTTTTTCAAGAATATGAAACACCTTTGCTCCAGAAAAAGGTTTGAACATATTCCATAGTTCAATCAAGACAATCATGAAAAATGACACCTATTGGTATAGGAGACTAACAGTCTCCATGCAATAGGTCCACTTAACGCTCAGGAATAGCGTAATTCCTTTTTTCAGCTCCTGTGCCACATCTGTGCACTTAACTGAAGTTCTCCAAGAGAATAAGATAATGTTTATAGTCCAAATATTATTAAGATCTAATAATATTCGACATATCTATTTTTAAATTGGCAATCTAAAAATAGATTCCACCTAATATGTCTAAAAATAGAAGTTCATATATTTTTCCAACTTGACCAACCATCCACAAATAGCATCCTGCAACTCATATAATATGATCGACATGTCTAAAAATAGACTTGCACCAAAAATAGCCTGCGGGCCCACTTAGTGAAGGCAACTCTTTTCACTAAGCTCATCATCTTGTTGCATCTCAAAACTCCCTCTCAACAAGATAGGGATTATTTTCCACCCTGATCCTGCCTCTATGGTATTCAAATTTTCTCCTAATGAGCACCTTCGTCAAGATATCAACATCTTGATCCTCCATAGGAATGTAAGAAAGTAACATGATCTTCCACTGCACATAATCTCTGATATGATGATATTGATCCGTGAAGCCATGCAGCCTCAACTCATCCTCCTGTCTGTACCAAGATCCATATCCAGATGTGCCTATGAGATATCTCAATACATGCTTTCCTGCCTTCCAAAATAACTTGGTAGGCTTAACCATAGCTTATGAAAGCTGGTTAACAGCGTAGCATATATCAGGTCATGTATTGACTAGATACATAAGAGACCCCCACCAACTATTGGTAAATAGTGGCATCCACTACCTTTGCTAATGTATCCTCCTCTTTCCTCCAACCACCAGGAAGAGGAGTGTCGATAGGCTTGCACCCATGCATGTTTAACTTCTCCAGTATCTCCCAGGCATACTTGCCTTGAGACACAAATAGTCCATCACTGCGCTACCAAATTTCCAATCCCAAGAAATAATGAAGGAGGCCCAAGTCCTTCATCTCAAACTCTTTTGCAAGATCAGCCTTGCATGAGAGTATCAACTATTCATCACCCATCAAAATAAAATCACCTACATAAAGTACAATGATTAGCAACATACCCTCCACCAAAATCTGGTATAGGTTCGGATCTTCCTCATTCTTGGTGAATCCAAGACCGGTGAAATAACTGTCTATCCATGTGTACCAAGAACGAGGTGCTTTTTTCAACCCATACAACGCTCTTTTGAGCCTACACACATGCGACTCACTGCTGAAGATATAGAAACCTTTGGGTTGCTCTATGTACACCTCCTCCTCAATGACTCCATTGAGGAACGCAGCCTTCACATCCATATGATGAATGTGCCATCCCATCTGCACTGAGAGAGCAAGGATGCTCCGTATGGAAGAATACCTTGTGACAGGTGAAAAGGTTTCCTCATAGTCGATCCCCTCAATCTGTGAGAAGCCTTGGGAAAAAATCTTACCTTGTAGTTCTCGATGCTCCTATCAGCTACTTGCTTCACTTTGTAGATCCATCTTGAACCTACCACTGATTTCCCTTCCAGCCTTGGGACAATCTCCCATGCACTGTTTCTAACAATCAAATCATACTCTTCCACCATGGCATCTACCCATGCAGGGTCCTCCACAGCTTCCTCGAAAGAGGATGGCTATGTCACGATACACTTGCTCATCAGAGCCATGTATCCAGTATATCGGTCAGGTGACTGCCTCTGTTTGCGCTATGATTTAGGTGCTCCTACAATATTCTCTCCATCAAGATTCATTCGCTCAACTTCTGTAGTGCACTTAGGCCCTCTGATGGTTGGCGCTACATGAGTGGTTTCTTCCACTCCATGAACCTAATATTGTGGCTTATCCACATCCTTAGGCTCATCCTTAGGAACTAATAGCTCCTCATTTTCATGCAAGTGTGGCTCCCTCTCAAGCGAACAATTCATGGCTTTCTCCTCATGAAATTTGATATCCCGTTGCACAACATTCTTCCGATTGTCTAGAAAATACACACAATAGTTGTGGGGTGTATTAGTTTACCCCAAAAATATCCCAACCTCTGTGGTCGGCTCCAGCTTCTTCCTGGCATCCTTCATCACATGAATGTAAATAGGTGAGCCAAAAATATTCAAATGAGAAATATCAGGCTTCTTGCAAGAAAATTCCTCCTCGGGTGTACTCATGCCAAGTACTCTGTGAGGAAAATGTTTTTGCACATAAACCACAGTATTGCATGCCTCGGCCCACAAGTGTATGGGAAGGCTCTGATCATGCAACATTTCCTGTGCAGCACCCATGATCATTCTATTCTTCTGCTCAGCGACCCCATTTTGCTGTGGGTTATGAGGCACTATGAGCTCTCTTCGAATTCCTTCTGCACTACAAAAGTCTTTGAATTCGCCAGAGATGAATTCACCACCATTATCACTCCTAAGAGCCTTCACTTGCTTCCCCGATTCTTTCTCAACCAGTGCCTTGAACTCACAGAATTTTGAGTATGTCTTGCTCTTCTTTTGCATGAAGAAGATCCAGCACTTACGAGAAAAATCATCAACAAATATCACATAATACCTGTGCTTTTTTGTCGAAGCTACTGAGAAAGGTCCACACACTTCTGTGTGAATTCTCTCAAGGATCATCATGGTGTGACTATCCTTCTCATGAAAGGTGGCTTTCACAAATTTTTCCAAAGTACATCCCTTTCACTGATCTAACTGCGCAAGTGTACCTTTGAAAAGCCTGGTAGAAATCTGCTGCAAAATTTTCAAAGCACCATGGTGAAGATGGCCCAATCTCCTGTGCAATAGCTCGCCCTCATCCCAGCTCACCACTCACTGCTATTGTTGCGCATCCATCTACCTGCAATTGATAAAGGTTCTTAACTCAAACCCCTATCCTCCGGGTTTCACCAGTTTCCTTACTACGCAGGAAAGCCTTTCCCACGCTAAAGATAACATCATATCCCTTGTCTTCCAACATCGCCACAAATATAATATTCTTCTTCAATCCTGGAACATGCATGAAATTCTTCAAGATGAAAGGTTTCCTAAACTCCCTCTCAAAGGAAATGGTTCTGATACCAGTCGCATTGTATCTACCATCATCGCCCATCTCGATGTGCACTCCAAGATCCTTCTCATCCAGATCAGTAAACAAATCTTTGTCTCTGGTCATATGGAATGATGCACCACTATCAAGAAATCATACTGAACCCATCATACTTGATACCAAGCATGTGATCAGTGAAAAATCTAGCTCAAACTGCAAGGCTAAGGCCTCTCTAGCTATAGATCCAACAGCCTGCTTATTTTTCTTCTTCTTTGGACAATTAGTGGGGTAATGTCTGTGTTGGTGACAGTGAAAGCACATCACCTTGGACATGTCCTGCTTCTTGCCTTTCACACTGGATTGAGAAGCATTCTTCTTGCTCTTCCCTTTCCTTGCTTTGGCAGCCAAAGCACAATTTTTTTCTTCTTCATTCTTCGATGAATATCCATCCCTGGTACTCTGCCTTATCTCCTCCTGTACAAGATCCGACCAAATTCACTCCCATCCTGGTAGTTTCTCCCGACCATTGACAGAGTCCTCATAGGAATGCCAACTCTTCGGAAGCCCAACAAGATCCAATCTCACCAACTCCTCTTCATCTAGAGTAACCCCCACACTTCCCAGCTCATCCCTGCATTGGACAAACTTCATGAGGTACTTGGTTATACTGTTGCCTTTCTCCATTTTTATCTTCTTGAGTTTATCCTTGAGCGCCAACTTCCTCTGGTCGCTCTTGATTTGGACCAAATCTGTCAAAGCTTTCCACATAAAGAATGGAGAAGCTTTACCATGAAGGCTGGACACCATGTGATCCTTCACACCTTCCAACAGAATCCTTTGACATTTTTCTGTCTTCTTTTTCCATGCGTCAAGTGCGGCATCATCGCTAGAAGCAGGTTTTGGAATTTCTACATCTATGAAACCCTTCAACCCATTGTCCTCCAGCACCTCCATCCTGTCCTTCCATGAAATATAATTATAGCTTGCCTCAAGGGCATACTCCAATCACAATCCGTTGCAAGACATCTCAACTTCGACACCAAGAAAACACTGCTGCAAATTCGAATTCCACCATCACAAAACTCAACTGCTTCAATGCTTTGTAATTGCTCCAATGATCAATACTGCTTTGATACCATGTAGAAATTATATAACTAATGCGTTATACATCCAAGATTCTCCAAATCACACACTATTTGAATTCATGCATAATACAGAATCTCTTCTACTATTGATCATTACTTGCAGAAATAAAATCAATTGCATGCATACATTGAAACCATAAAAATTCACACATATGAACACAGTGTTTTAACGGGAAAGCCTGAAGCTAAAAACCCCAAATATCTGTATATAATATATTTCATAGATATCATGTAACAATCCTCATACAAATTTGATCATGTCAAGCTATCAGTACAATACAATCGCTACACACTAATTAGGCATGATCTAGAAAATCCATGCATCGATCTTCGCCACGTGCTAGCCTGCCCGTACTACACAATCCCTGCTAAATATTGGCTTTGAATGAACTCGAATTGGTCCAGCCTTGCTCACGCAATTCTCATTGGAATCTCCAATCACTGTGTATTGCAAATCATGCAACACTATAGTCACAACTGATAGTCAACCTTCTCTTTCACCTACCTCTCCACTGGTCTCCACTAAAACTATCCATGAATTATAGTTAATTGATGTATTCTTCAATTGATTAATGAGTTAATAATTAGTGAATTAATTAATAATTAATTCACATCACTCTCACTAGTGTATCAATCAGTTAGACTAGATACAACTAGCTCAACTATGTTTAACTAAGTTAAATTGAACACAGCTCCACCAACTACCTCAATAACTCCACCAAACTCTGTCACATGAGTTCTAACTAAAGTATCCATGCAATAGCTCCACTTAACCCTAAGGAATACCATAATTCCTTCTGTCAGCTCTTGTGCCACATCTGTGCACTTAACTGAAGTGCTCCAAGAGAATTAGATAATGTTTATAGTCCAAATATTATTAAGAGCTAATAATATTCGACATATCTATTTTTAGACTGGCAATCTAAAAATAGAAGTCCATCTATTTTTCCAACTTGACCAGCCATCCACAAATAGCATCCTGCAACTCATAGAATATGATCGACATGTCTAAAAATAGACTTGCGCCAAAAATATCCTGCGGACCCACTTAGTGAAGGCGACTCTTTTCACTAAGCTCATCATCTTGTTGCAATCTCAACTTAAACTCAGACTCTCTTAACTGATTACCATATGGGAATGATTACACACTCATGTGTATGTTAGTTGAGAGAGTACAAAGGCTTGTCAAAGTAGAGGAAACTCTTGTTCCAGACCCCAAAAGGACCTGTACGACATCAAGGTGGACACGGTTGTAAGGCTCCTTCTTTCAACAAAGATAATACGAATGGATCCTAGTTTTTCAGTGAGTTGTATATCTAAATAGCTTATTTCTTGAATTCCTTTATCATCAAGATAGATTTATGGTTTATGAATTAGTCTATATTATGCAGGTGCTTCTGATTATTTCATGTTTGTGATTGCAGATCCCGAAAGGAAACGTATTCAAAGTAACAAGAAAGAAGAATACGATTAGTGCTGGACTACAGGTAAGTCCTAAATCTTTCATTATAGATAATTCTAGATCAAATATAATCTAGATAAAGTATTTTACATCTGTATGTTTGTTGCTAGTTATCGTAGGATACTAGGGAGATCTATCCTTTTTGCAAGAACGATTTATCTGTCCAATAGTAACTACTCTTCCAACTCTGTCACAACTTTTCCACCTTAGTTCTGACTGAGTCCTCCATGCATGAACCACCAGTAAACCCTAGGAATTTCATAATTCCTTCATCTCACTAATTTTCCAAATCTGTTCACTAAAATAAAGTGCTCCAAGATAATAAGTTCATGTTTGTTGTTGGATTATTATTAAGAGCTAATAATAATCGACATGCATCTATTTTTAGATTGACGATCTATAAATAAACTTCACCCAATATTATAAAAATATAATTTCATATATTTTTCACATTTGAGCAACCATCTACAAATAACATCCTACAACTTATAGAATATGCTCACCATGTCTGAAAATAGACATAGACGTAAAAATAGCCTACGGGCCCCACTTAGTGAAGGTGCTTAATTTTCACTAAACTCATCATCTTGTTGAATCTCAACAATAAAAAATGGAGCTACTTTTATGTCGAGAAAATTTGGGAGTGAATTTACTGTCAAGAAGCACTTCACATGCTCTTCCCATAATTGCAACAACACATAATGAAGTTAATGTTAAAATTCATCAAATCCCGTAATTAAAAAGTGCAACTGCTTTTATAATTTTCCATTTCATGATGATCTAGCATGGCATCAGAAGGCTTTGCTGCATTGGTTGTTATTAGGAGAATATGGTTTGACATTGTTCATGTTCATCAATATGTCTCTACTCCTTATTTTTCACTATGTTGATGTGATGTTTTGTTAGGTCCCTATATTACTAGTATAGTCCCTTATTGTTATTAGTGTAACCCGCTTATTGTTATTATTGTACCCTTGTAACCCCCATTTTGTTATTATTGTGCCCTTAAATTATTATTGTTAGGTCGGCTAGGATTACATTGTGGCCCACTAGGATTACATTATGCCCACATGGACTCCTATATATAGAAAGGAGGTTTTGTAAATTAAATCATCCAAGAATTGTTCATTTATGTAATGTATTGGAGGTTTCCCCCTTGAAGTGGCTTATTTCTAAGGCGTTGATATCTCTTTGCTTCTATTTTTGGAGCTGGTTACACAACATTTGGTATGAGAGCTTTGGATTCTAGGGTTTCGCTGCTCCAAACAGGTGATCGTGGAATTTTCGCTATAACTTTTTTTCTACGAAGTTTTAGAAGCTGAAATTTATAGGGTGTGAAAAAAAATCCTGAGGAAGATTGTCTAAAAATTTCAGAGCTTGGTTCACAATATATTCGGAGAAATGATCTATGGAAGTTAGGTATTTGTTCAGGCTCCTAAACAGGTCATCGTGGCATTTGCACTATAACTTTTTTTCTATGAAGTTTCAGAATCTGAATTTTTTAGGGTGTGAATCTGAAATACTGAAAAAACGTGTCAAAAAAATTCATAGATTTTTTCGCAATATTTTTGGAGATATGATGTATGGAAGGTAGTGCTTTTTCAGGCTCCCGAATTTCATCACAAAGAGGTGATCGTGGGAAAAGTTTAATAACTCTCTCTCTGAACATCGGATTGGAGTGCCGTAAAAATTGGTCACAAGTACAGGGACTGTAGTTTCCTGGCTATCAATTTCAGAGGCGAAGGATGAAACAGTGAGACGTGGCAAGTCGTACAACTTTTCTCTACTGAACTAGTCCATAATTAGGTCAGTGTGGGAGATGGAGAATTATTTTGATCTCCATAATGTGCAAAACACACAAAAGGTACGCATTGCAACTTTACATTTAGAAAAAAATACATTTGTATGGTATCGATGGCTTTTCTCCCATAAAAAAATTGTCAATTGGTCAATTTTTGCAGAGGAAATGATAGCACATTATGAGGATACAAAGAGCAACACCTTCTTTAGCCAATTGATCAATCTCAAACAAAAGGGTTTAGTGGGGCAGCACATTGAGGACTTCCAAAAATTGAATATAAGGGTAACTGATATTCCATAGAAACACAGGATTGATCTCTTCATAGGCACTTTAAAGGATAACATCCAACATGAGTTCGCGTTTTGGAACCAGATTCATTGGAGAAGGCATTCAGGTTGGCAAGAAAAGTTGAATGTAAAATAATGGCGACAAGGAAGCCTACCACTCAATTATATAAAGAAGGAAGTGTTGCTACGCCTAGATTTCCACAACCTACAAGGTTGACACCACAACAATTGGAAGAAAAAAGAGCAAAAGCGCTTTGCTACAGTTGTGATAGAAAATACACTAAAGGTCATAAGTGTGCTGAGAAGAAATTATTTTACATAGATTGTGAAGAGGAAGAAGAAAATGAACAAGAAGAGGATATACACCAGGAAGCAACTCTAGAAGAGGAAGAAATGAATCTGACCATATCGTGTAATGCACTGGCATGAATTACCACTCCTCAAACTCTCAAGATAGAAGGAAAAAAAAAAAAGGTAATAGTGTTGATTGATTCAGGTAGCACCCATAATTTTATTCATTATAAGGTAGCCAAGGAATTAAATTATTTCCTATACCCAGCACCAAAATGTCAAGTGATGGTTGCAAATGGAGGAACTATAAATTTCTTTGAAAAATGCCATAATATCAAGCTAACCATGGGGGAATATGTATTGACTAGTCCAATGCTTTCCATTCCTATGGGAGGTGCTGATGTTGTACTAGGAGTACAATGGTTACAATATTTGGGGATCGTAGCTTTTAATTTTCAAGAACTTTTCTTGAAATTTTTTTCAGAAGGAAAGGAAGTTGAATTACGAGGTATTGCAGGGAAGCCAGGAAGGATAATAAGCTCTAATGTCAAGACAAAGCTTCTAAAGAAAGAACAACGAGGCGTAATTGCACAATTATGCTCACTAGAAGTTCCAACATCAAAATCATCTATTCCTGCAGATCTCCAACAAGTATTGGACAATCATTCCAAGGTGTTTGAAGCTCCCAAAGGACTCCCACCTATTCGTGATCATGATCATGCTATTCATTTGATTCCAGGAAGTGTTCCTCCAAACATCAGGCCTTATAGATATCCTTACTTCCAAAAGAGCGAAATTGAACGTATGATTGCAGAAATGTTAGAGGTGGGCATAATTCAACCTAGTCAAAGTTCTTTCTCTGCTCCTGTAGTATTGGTACACAAGAAGGATGGATCATGGCGAATGTGTCTGGATTATAGGGAGCTCAATAAGCTCACCATTAAAGATAAATTTCCCATTCCTATGATTAATGAATTATTGGATGAATTACATGGAGCAATTGATTTTACCAAGTTGGATCTTCGTTGAGGATATCATCAAATAGAATGAATACTGAAGATATTCCAAAAATAGCATTTCGAACTCATGAGGGTCATTATGAATTTTTGGTCATGCCTTTTGGCCTTACCAATGCACCTTCTACATTTCAAGGGTTGATGAATTCCATTTTCAAACCCTACCTTAGAAAATTTGTGCTAGTATTTTTTGATGATATACTAATCTACAACAGGTCTTGGAAGGATCATGTTGAACATGTTGACAGGGTGCTCAAACTATTGCAGGAGAAACAATTATATGCAAAGACATCCAAATGTTTCTTTGGAGTACAAGAGGTGGAATATCTGGGTCATATTGTATCTCACGAGGGTGTTAAAGTAGACCCTAAAAAAATTAAAGCCATTAAGAAATGGAAAGTCCCCACAACCATAAAGAAGTTGCGAGGATTTCTCGGGTTAACAGGGTATTATCGCAAGTTTGTTAAGAATTATGGGAGAATAGCATCACCTCTAACAACATTATTGAAGAAAGATGCATTTTCATGGACTCCTGAAGCAACTAAGGCCTTTGAACATCTTAAAGAGGCAATGTGCCTAGCACCGGTCTTAGCTACGCCAGACTTCACAAAAACCTTTATTGTGGAATGTGATGCCTCAGGAAATGGAATTGGTGTTGTTTTAATGCAGAAAGGAAGACCCATTGCTTTTGAAAGTCGTCCAATCAAAGGAAAGTATTTACAGAAACCTATTTATGAGAAGGAAATGTTAGCAATACTGCATGCACTAAAGAAATGGCGAACTTACCTAATGGGAAGACACTTCAAGGTAAAAACTGATCATGATAGTCTTAAACACTTTTTGGAACAAAGACTATCTTCGGAAGAGCAGTAAAAATGGGTCACAAAGATGTTGGGTTATGACTTTGAAATAATCTACAAAAAAGGAAAGCTTAATGTTGTTGCAGATGCACTCTCAAGAAAGAATGAAGAGGTGGAAGCATTTCTTTGTGCCATTTCTATTATCTAACCAGATAGGATAAACGAAGCAAGAGAGGAATGGAAGAAGGAAAAAGATGTATGGACACTCATTCAAAAGTTTTAGCAAGATCATAGTACATTTGATACATTTAGTTGGAAAAATGATTCCTTATGTAACAAATATCGCTTATATCTTTGTAAGAATTCCCAACTAAAACAAAATATTCTTCTGGAATTGCACACTTCTCCTTTAGGAGGACACTCAGGATTTTTAAAAACTTACCACAGGGTGAAGAAAGAATTTTTTTGGGATGGCCTTAAATCTGATATTCAAAATTTTGTGGCGGAATGTTTGGTTTTCCCGCAGAATAAAGTGGAAACAATTAAGACCCCGGGACTTCTACAACCTTTATCCATTCCAAGTCAACGTTGGGAGGATATTTCAATGGATTTTATCACAGGTTTACCTAATTCCGAAGGAAAGAGTGTCATCATGGTGGTAGTTGATAGACTTACCAAGTATGCACACTTTTGTGCATTATCTCATCCATTTAAATCAAGTACAATTGCTACTACATTTATGGACAGAATTCAAAAGCTACATGGAAGCCCAAGGGTTATTGTGAGTGACAGAGATCCCATTTTTACTGGAAAATTTTGGACGGAGTTATTTTCTTGTTTGGGTACTCAATTATCTCATAGATCATCTTATCATCCTCAATCTAATGGTCAAACTGAGATAGTAAATAAATTTTTGGAAGGATATCTTCGTTGTTTTGTATCTGATAAAAAAAAGCAATGGGTCAAGTGGTTACCTCTCGCTGAATGGTGGTATAACACTTCCTTCCATACTGCAGCAAAAATGACCCCATTTATGGCACTTTATGGATATCATCCACCATCCATCACATCATCTTTGAGGGAAAATTAGAAGGTTCAAGCAGTGGAATATCACATCGAGCATCAACAAGAAGTTCTCCAACTCTTAAAGGATAACCTGAATTTGGCACAAAATCGAATGAAATAAAAGGCAGATCAACATTGCAGCGAGAGAAGTTTTGATGTAGGAGATTGGGTATTTTTACGACTACAACTGATGTAGGAAAATTAGAATTTTACTACTCTTAAAGAAGATGCAACTTTTTTTAATAAAAAGTTCCCCTTTTTATAAATCCCAGAATCACTGCAAATAAGTTACCTTTGCTCTTTGGTATGTGATTTTACATTTAATTATAAACTGTGATTTTTTTCCGGATAACTTTGATATAAACTTCGTTTAGAAGTAGCTGGAACAGTTCTTTTAAGAGAGCAACTGCATATACATTCATTTGAAATGAAGAAGCAATAACAATCACTATAAATTCTGTGTTAAACACAATCCACCATCACAACAAACAATCAAAACCTCATATCGACTTTCACAACACAGAATCCAACTTCTGTTGACTCTCACAGGTAAATCGGTGGCTATATATATATCGATTTGTTTTCATTTCCCAACACAGGAACAATCGATGGAAAACTCTAATTGATTACCACAGCAACATCCAACATTTATATCAACCGCCGCGCAAAAAAAAAGAAGAGGTTCTAATATTCAGATCGATTATCATAGCAGAGAACCCAATCGATTATCACTATACTTCAGCAAGACCCAACTTAATCATATCGATTACTCCAGCAAACAATAGATGACCATATGTATTCATTAATCACAGCAAAGATCCAACAATCATATATGCTCGGCGTATAATCAACAACAAATTTTAACCCAAGTGTTACCTTCAAGCGCGCTACACCTGATCATCACATTTACTAAATGGTTTTAATGCCGGCTCAGTCCTTTCAACACATTTTTTTTATGAATGAAACACAGTTACAGTTGAATTCACGCTAGAATCTGCTCTTGAGGGCGGTCCAAGCCTATGCAGAGGCTTGTTTCTTCTACATATATTCCAGATCCATATAATTCAAAGAATCGATGACTGTTACCGTCCAATCAAACGCTGCTTCAGGCGATTTATTCACCGCTTCAACACAATCTATGCTTACTGAATGTCATCACTTCACCATGGACGTAGGTCGACCTCTTTAATCACACTCCAGCTCTTCTCATCCGCATCGGCTCTACAGAATACACTCTCAGTTTGACTCTGTGCCTAATACCTGCATATGTCAATCACTCGCACAAAACATATTTGAAAATCAATTATATTTAGAAATATATGGATAATATTGCATGGGCTCATAAGCGTTTGCTACCCCTCTCTGCAATTCAATACATACTTCAAATTATCTCTCACACACTCACCTCGTCACACCTCCAGCCTCTCTAATTTATACAAATTTGAGAAACTATTCCTCTCAGAATAGATTTCTTCTAGAGTTTCTCAACAAACTAATACATCCCTATTATTTAACATTTATCCATATTTTGGTTCTATTCCATGCAGGGAAAGAAACCAATTCTATTATTATGCCTAATCTAATTAAATAGAAAAACAAACTAATAATTCTCTAAGAATAAATAACAAATTTAAATAAATATATTATTTAAATCATTTCTAAGTCTAATTTATTCTAACTAGCCAAAACATGTGACCAAGATGTCACATTGCTGGCTAGGTGCTTGATGCTCCTGCATCAACAACCATATAAACAAATGTCCCTCAAGCAAGCTAAGAAGGATAATAAATTATCGCCAAAGTACTATGGTCCTTACAAGGTGTTGCAAAAAATTGGTTCTATGGCATACAAATTGGAGCTTCCTGCTTCTTCGCGAGTGCATCAAGTTTTCCATGTTTCATGCTTAAAGAAGGTTATAGGTGAAAATCCTCCAGTTCAAACAATATTTCCAGAACTTGATGAGGAAGGAAAAATTATATTGGAACCTGAAGTGGTCACGGAAACAAGAAATCGACAGCTACGGAATCGATCAATTTCAGAGTATCTCATCAAGTGGAAGAACTTACCCACTAAAGATTATACATGGGAGGATGAGAAGTTTATACAGAAGCACCTAGAGCTACTCAAGTGTTGAGGAAAACACTCTTTTGAAGGAGAGGGGCATGTTAGGTCCCTATATTACTAGTATAGTCCCTTATTGTTATTAGTTTAACCCCCTTATTGCTATTATTGTACCCTTGTAACCCCCATTTTGTTATTATTGTGCCCTTAAATTATTATTGTTAGGTCAGCTAGGATTACATTGTGGCCCACTAGGATTAGATTATGGCCACATGGACTCCTATATATAGAAAGGAGGTTTTGTAAATTGAATCATCTAATAATTGCTCATTTATGTAATGTATTGGAGGTTTCCCCCTCGAAGTGGCTTATTTCTAAGGCATTGATATCTCTTTTCTTCTATTTTTGGAGCTGGTTACACAACGTGTTTGGATCCTACATGGAAAACAGGGCTAATGAAGTGACCATTGATAAATGCAACCTAATTTATGTATCATGGGTTGAAAAGATAGTTCATGAGTTGGGACTTTTCACTTTGGGAATGAACCACTTCATTTTGTGTATCTCATTTGTAGAGGAGATCTTTAGTCATCATATGCTTGCCACTTGGAGATTCATTGATGAGGAAGGGTATCTAAATTTTCAGTTGGAGGCCATTCTAGACATTCTAGAGAGGCGTCTTTGGAGCTGGACATGAATGACACATTGTGACAGATGGGGAGGCCTTCCACATGAGGATGCCATTCGGAGGGAGGATGTTTGTTTTAGCATCCACTTTTTCAGTTTCTTGAGGTCAAGCGACATTTTGTCAGGGAGGACTATAATATTCCCAATTTTTGCACAAGATAATTGGAATATTAGAGTTCTTAATTTTTCATAATTAATTAAGTAAATAAGAGTGTGGAGGGACCCACAATCCCAAAAATATAAATAAAATCCACCTTTTATGTGTTTATATGGATATTTTAGATCTAGATCTACATAATGGAGTAGTGGAGCAACTAATTAATGTGGAAGGAGTGGATATCATGTCTCATTAATGAGAAAGATCATGGAGGTTGAGGCAGTCAACTAAGATCATGAAAGGAATAAAATGTAAGATCATAGAGGATTCATGATGAGATGATGGAGGATTAGTGAATTTAATGCACACATGATGGAGAGCATGATCATTACATTCATACATTATGGAGATCATGGAGAGACAACACAGTCAACATGGAGACCTATTTCCACATGTACAACACAGTTATGAGGTGTTCCAAGCCATGGGAAGGTTCACAAACTATATAATGAAGATGAAGGAAACATGAGAGGAGGATTTTGGATTATTTATTTGTGATCTATTTAGATCTATATTTGATATTTGACATTCCATGGACTGTTATGTTGTTTATCTAAGTCTGCAGTGTTGTTTAGCACAGGGTGTTCTCGAGTGAGAATCCCACCTCTTTCCTTGAGTGACCTATAAGGAAGAGTGTTTTCACTAAATTCATCATTAGGCATTGGTGCCATATTGTTCCTACTTTCTATAGAACATCCACATTCAGAAATTGCACATTTATGAAGATCAGTTTGAGAGGAGGACGTTTTCCTTCAATATTTCAGTTCAGGAACTGGTGAAGGATTCATCCTATCAACTTGAGCTTCAAGATCAGCCCTCTAGTTCTTCAAATCTATATCAGGCAACAGTCCATCTATTATTCATCTCCCGGCAGCAGCACTTCCATCAGGAATCGCACATTCCATTCTTATAGATCCAAGGGAGAAGGGAAGTTGCTATCATTTCAGCTAGTAATCCAGTGGAGTACCATTCATTCACATTGTATTCATTATTTCCATAATTTATGAGCTACATTTCATATCTTAGTAGTACGCTAGAGATCCTCCTTCCTTTATAGCACAATTTTTGTGAGCAGTTGTGTAGCGGCAACTGCAATATTTAGAGGAGGATTGAGGAGCTAGATCTTGAGCTTCTAGCTTGAGGATCTAGTGAAGGGATCAACCCTTCAAGATTAAATCTGAGCTTGTGACATATTACAACAATCTATTTGTCAGATCTAGCTTCAAATATGCATACCCAGTAGTTGTATAGTGAAATCCCAAGAGGGTGATTTTCTTAGATTAACAAATCTGAGAAATCCTTTCTAGATTATCTTGGGTTGCCATCATAGTGCCCAGATCTGGAATCTTGGCATCATTAGAGCTCCATATTTTCATAGATCTGCATTTCCCTTTTCAGCCAATAGCTATATTTACATCATCAGCTGAAGGGATAGTGCCGTATTGCTTCTTGCAGCTCTCCAGTTACGAGTGCATGCTTTGGCATGTTTACAGGGTCATTCTAGCCTATGTATTTGGCTTGAGTGCATCTATTTGAGCACGATTGTACTATTTTTCCATCTCCAATGATAATAAAAGGCTCACCTATTTTGTATATTCTATGATTGTTGAATCTTTACATGTATATTTTCTGTGTTACAAATATTGTGTTTGTGTATCAATGCATTATTCCATTTTGGGATATGACATCGAAATAGGTATTCCCCATTCGACACTAGAGGAAAAGAACAAGGTAAAACATAATATTATGAGCTTTAACCATAAAAAAAAGTATGACAAATTATTCGCATAATGAGGGTATGTATAAGTGTATAAACTTATAATCCTAGGCACTAAGAATTATATTATCATTATCCAAAATGGTAACCAAGGGGGAATCTTAGAATTCACTCGAGGGTACCTTTGTTAAACATTTTACTAGATATTTATTTGTCGGTTACTTTGCTTCCTTTGAGACAGGAAATGATCTTAAAAGGAAAGGGGCAAGGAAGGGAGGGGGGAGAAGGTTGGGGGCTTCAAAAGGAAAAGAAAAGGATTGGAAAAGGAACTTGTACAAGACATTGTGGGGTAAGTTAGGATGTTTCCTGAGCCATTTATGAGCTTGATAGAGAGACAATGGAAGCCTCAAGTTCAATATATGTTCTAGGTTGAAACTTAAATGGTTTTTTTCCCCATAGACTAACCCTGTTAGGGTATTTCAGTGAGAACTATTCTAGTATGAAGATGATCGAGGAAGAGAAGATTATGTAATCACCTTTATCAAGGTTGGGTGTCATGGTCACTTAGTTAATCCCTAGACACCTCGCCATAGCAGATAAGTATTATAGTAGCTTCTTTATATAATAGTTTTGTGAGTCACTATGAATTCTTTGTGGATGAATTTATGTAGCGCAAATTAAGATACTACAAATTAAAGAAAATAATATAAATACTCGTATAGGATTGTATTAATGTTGGAAATTAGTTTATTGTTTTTTGTTATTTTTTATTTTTTTTAAAGAAGAAAGAGACTGAAGCTGAAAGTGTCAATATTTTAAGCTCCAGTTTTATGCATTAAAAACCAATGGGTCAACGATTTAAAGATATAATTGAAAAGAAAAGAAAGAAAGAAATGAAGAAGTGGGAATGGTGAATTTCATTCTGGCAAAGCACCGAGGAAATCAAGAATAATTTAAGAAACAAAATTTGGTGGTCGAAGGTTTGGGCATGTTAGCCCCTTCATGATGCCGGAATTAACCAACGACTCATGAGCAGTCTTGGGAAAAAACCATCTTGACATTAAAAAAAAAGAGTCTTTAAGAAATTAAACCCTGGTTGTCAAACTATGTCAAGGACGAAAGCACATAAAATATCAACAGGAACACAACATGAAAAATATATCTCTTATTGAAAGAATGAAATCCCTGTATTAATAATTGGGTTTGCAAAAAACAGTAATTTCCTTATCATTACAAAAGTAATATGGTCTCAAAGAAAAAAAATATATTGTTATTTGTAAATAAACCTGAGCTTGCACTTTTCTATGAATATAATAATAATGTTTCAAAAACATAGAAAAATACAATCAATTGTTTCATACCCTTTTTACATAAGAATGTTAAGAAAAAATGAACTCAAGGGCGCAAACATGTAAATTCACGATGTTTCCTTCCGATATACAAATAAGGAAGAGAAGAAATAATAGCTCCAATCTCATAAGATAAACTAAACACCAAAGGAAACAGACCTTGTTTTGGCTTCTAGAATTAACAAAAAGAGATATTGATAAGCCTTTGCTAAGTGGGAGTGAAGTTTTCAAATTACCGTATACAATTTCCTTCTTTGAACTCAAAAAAAACATAGGAAAAGCTACAATTTGTACATATTATTCAATGGGAAATATTCTGGGATTATAAGAAAGATCTCAAGTTTAAAGAGATTCCTTGAAAGGGTGTGAGACCGAACAACACACCTTAGCAAAGTTACCCAATATCTTTCCTCATGATGAGGTAAAACTTTTCCATATGAAGAACCTTCTAGGCAAAACTAGATTTTTCCTTCTCAAGAACCTTTTTCAACATCCTGAAGCAAGAAACTATGATCATGGCATCGAACTCCATACACATGAACACCTCTTACTTCTGGTTAAAGTGAAAAAAGATAGACTATGAGCCTTTCACCTCTAGTGAAATCTGTCGTCATTTTTATTTGTATAAAAAATTTAAAAATTACTTGGTATTAATAAATAATAATTTTTTTTTTTTTCTTTATCCACGAGGTTTTTGATAGATGTGATTGGGTGCTCTATTAAGACACTCCTTGATGTGAAGTCACTGGTTCGATTCCCCACCTCGATCGTGCTGATATATTGGATATGGTGAAGATCTAGTCCTACCAAAATTAGAAAAAATATATATTTATTTTATTTTTAAAATGAAAATAATATTTTATTTTTATAAATAATTACATATAATTGAACTTACTTTAATTTGAAAATATTTTGAAAGAGAGAAGTTATTTGTTGATATTTGTTGGTGATGAGGTAAAACTTTTCCATATGAAGAACCTTCTAGGTAAAACTAGCTTTTTCCATCTCAAGAACCTTCTTCGACATCTTGAAGTAAGAACTATGATATTGGCACATAACTCCATACACATGAACACCTCTTACTTCTGGTTAAAGTGAAAAAAGCTAGACTAGGAGCCTTTCACCTCTAGTGAAATCTGTCGTCATTTTTATTTGTATAAAAAATTTAAAAATTACTTGGTATTAATAAATAATAATATTTATTTTGTTTTTATCCACGGGGTCTTTGATAGATGTGATCGGGTGCTCTATTAAGGCACTCCTTGATGTGAAGTCACTGGTTCGATTCCCCACCTCGACCGTGCTGATATATTGGATATGGTGAAGATCTAGTCCTACCAAACTTAATATATATATATATATTTATATTTATATTTTATTTTTAAAATGAAAGTAAATGAAAATAAAAAATTTACATTTTAAAATTTTATAAATAACTAACTTACTTTAATTTGAAAATATTTTGAAAGAGAGAAGTTATTTGCTGGTATTTGTTATTTGTTCATATTTATTACTTTTTGGAATATTATCAAAAATTATAATTAAAATAAAGATAACTAGAATATAAATATATATGGGAGTTTAAAATAAATTAAATTTTTGTATATATTTTTACAAAGGAATATTTCATAGGCATGGCACAATTTGAATTGTAACAAAAAATATTAACAAACAGTTTCAATGTACTTTCCATTTTTAATTTCATTTTTCTCAGTTGTAACACAGATGTTCATGGAAATTAAGTTTCAATGTAATTTTCTATTTTTCATTTCATTTTCCTCTAATCTTAATATGTGTTTTCATTTTTCTCTAATTCTCATACTTTGTAACAAACAATAACCAATGGGGAGAATATACAAACATCTTTCAACTATAAAATTAAAAATTATAATTAAAAATTAATCTACCCAATTCTAATGGGAGATGTCTATCAATATAAAATTAATTTACCGAACTTCCTAACCTCTTAACATGTAAAAAATATAGTTAGCTTGAGACGCTTCTCTCCAAGCTCTTTGAGCATAGGAGTACAATTTTAAAACAAACTAAATAATCTGTTTCTTTAGGTATAAGCCAAAATTTGGTCTCAGTGTTAACCATCATCATCATCATCATATGAAAATATTTAATAAATAATTAAAAAAATTATATATTATAACTAAAAATTTGATATATTATATTAGTTAAGAAGGAAAAAAATTGTAAATAATTTTGCATAATTTAATTTAACTTAATTGAAAATTTTGGAAATATTTTAAAGCCAACCAATAGATTTGTTAAACATGATATCCATCAAGTTTTCAGATATTTTCAAACATTACCATTAAAAATTAAAATAAAGATTAGGCAGACATAAAATCTGAGAGGACATTAGTAATTAAAATATTGACACTCCATGAAACATGCATTGCGCACCGCCACAATGACATTTTATGTGTTGGAAAGAATATCCTCGACATCATGCAATCGTGAACTTTAAATTCTACATCACTAATAACTAATCAATTTCAAATTTAGAAAAATTTTACAAAATTTAAAACAAGTAAAATACTTTACCATATTGATATTTATAATACAGTGATTTATTTGCAAAATACTTTACCATATTTATATTTATAATACAGTGATTTATTTTATATAAATATTAGTACATTAATTAAAATTCTAACATACAATAAAAAATATACTAGAACACATTGTTTTAATTTATTTATGTAGCTGTTAGTTTATGCCATTATAATTTTTTACCACCCAGATGCGGCTGACACATTCAGAGCATGCGAGGACAGATCCTCCCATGCTCAAGCTAACACTGCTTTACAACGCCAGATCTAACATGACATGAAAACTCATCTCGGTAATCATTCATAACGGTGCTCTACCAAACCTGACCTCTTGCCATATTTTGTATCACATGAAACCACTCCAACCATCCCTCGCCACATCTATGCTCATGCCACAACCCCTCTTCGCATCTGCGCGTGTGCCATAGGTCCTCAAAAGGCACTAAAGCTCTTATTTCAACCATCGTTGTTATTCCCCACGCGCTCCAACTTTCCTCACGTATCTCCTCTACCTCTACCCTTTCCATTGCGCGATACCCCTACTGGGAGCCCCCTGTCACGTGCCCTCCTGCTACATGCTCCTCCCTCTCAGATCCTCCTTGCTCCATGCCCCCTGATCTGTGCCTCCCTATTGAAATCCTCTCCTCCTATGCTTCTCTTTGTTGTGTGCTATCTGCACCGAGCTCACCCAATGCGCACCCCCTATTACGTGCCCCACAGCTGCGCACCTCTACTACGTGTACTTCAGTTGTGTGTTTCCTTGCTCTTGGCCTTGCTTCCCTCTATTTTCTTGATAGCTTCACCATGGCCTTGAGAGAACATAAAAATCCCATCAGGGGAAGCCATAGAGGTGCATTCTTAGGGCACTATCACTGCAGCGAAGACCAGCATTGGGAATCCATTGAAGGTTTCTCTTTAGGTAGCCATGAAAGGGATGTTACTCAAATGCCTTACTCCACCCAGGAAGAGATTTTCTTAATGCCAGAGAAGCCTAGGTGTAGAAGAGGCCCTAGAAAATCTACCATAGCACACTCTGAGATGCCCACTCCTCGGAAAACTGAGGCACTCTCTGTTCACAAGCCACTGGAAGAGGAGACAAACGTTTGGATCATGGATTCAAATGGATTCTAGAACAGTGTTTTAGATGCATAGTACCCTATTGCTCCTATCATATGTGTGGCCCCTCCCAAGCCCACGTGTGAGCCTACAGCTGAGGAGGAGGCCACAACACATGAATATGGATGCCTGATCAAGGAGGAGGACCCCACAATAGAGGATGATGAAGGAACACCATAACTGCGCGGTGGCATGGTTCATTTTTGGTTTCTGTCAACTTAGGACATACTACAACTATTTTGTTTGTATATGTTTTATGCAACATTTTGTAAAACATGAAGGTATGACTCTATTAAGGGGTTAGTTTCCTCCTAGGAGGCAGCCCCAAATGTGCTTTATTTTGAAAACTACCAAGGCTTGGATTGGCGAAGCACCGCTAGTCATCTCAGCCCAATGCCTATGTAAATTTTCTTTAATGATCTAATATAGCTTAGCCTAACTTACAAAAAAAAAGTATAAATTTTTACCAAATTCACAATAGACAAAAAACTTTAACATATTTAGAAAACATTTCTTTTATTTATGTAAATGTTAGTATATGTCATTATAACTCACTATGAGCTTTTTGAAAGAAAAAAAACAATAATAGTGTTCCTTCTAATTGCATGCACTAATGTTTATATATATAATGTTTTGTGAAATTGAGTTGCATAAAATCTGCGTTATTCTTTCAATTTATTCTATTTTCAATTTTTTTCAAAACATTTTAGCAAGTTCTTTTATTCTATTAAATGGTTAAATGTAAAATACACAATTACAATTGAACCATATATTATACAATCCCAGCCCAATGAGAAACCAAGTCATGTTACTATTTAGCATAGTAGTAAAGAGTTAAGATATGTCCAAAAATGAAACTATGTGGCATTTCTATCAAAAAAGTCTAGCCTAACATAACTGTGAAGTCAGAAATTAAGTCTAAACAACACATAAAATTATAATATACAAAAAAAAACAGGAACTGATGGCCAAAAACCTGCAATTAGGGTCAACTGCACCCTTCAACCATGTCAATGGCAGAATGAAACACAATTGGGGAATCTCTGGAAGAACCCAGGAGCTCTGCTGGGAGGACACCATCATTTATTTAGAGCCAGGAATAGAAAATTATCAAAAAAACTATTTTGTTTGTTTAGAATTTCCAGTTTCTATCAAATTTCTTGCCTGTCATTCTTCTTGGATAGCATAGCATGAGCACAAAAGTTTTTTTGTGCCTGTAAAGTTCTAATTTAAAAAAAAAAAATAGTGTGGTTGGAGCCAAGGTGGGGATGAAACCTTGTATTAGCTCACCCACATCCAAATCTTCTCTGTACACCCTCTCTATCTTAACATCCTCCTTTATGGCCCCTCTATGGCCTTGATCCAGTGCTGAATGTGGGGGCAAAGTAACCTATTGAAAGTCTAAAGCCACTACGGCAGCATCTCCATTTTTTCCAAAACTTGTCCAAAATCACCTCTTAGATATACATGTCAATTTACCTTGTTGGAGTCTCAATTGAGTTATGCTTATAGAACCAACTGCAGCAAGTAGAACAGGGAATTTACAGATTGATTTCAAATTGGCCAAGGTAACCCCCTTTGAATCTCATCTCATTCCATGTGACTTATTTGAGATTCCCCTGGCAAGTCCCAGGCCCAAAGTTGGGGGTTTCAGAAAAGAAAATGTTTGAATAGTAAAGCACACAAAATAGAAGTGTAATTGGAAAACATCAATGGATTTGGATACGATTCAGGAAGTGATCATCTACAAGCTGCTCCTACCAGTGAATACTGTCAGGTTTCAACATAACCACATGCCTATTTATTCCATCACGCAAGGAAATTCATCTGTGATATATATCTCCAAAGCTCATAGCATAGTTTCCTTACACTTACCCCTGCAATGGCTTTCTTTGAAATCTGCAGCAATCTTTACAAAAATTTTCAGTTGCATGAAAGAGAACACTTTCGTAAGAGACCACAGTCATAGACCTGCTTTCCCTTCCTTAAAAGTTCCCAGGTTAATACATTTTTAGTCAAAATTGTACTTACTAATTGTAAGGAACCTTGGTACAAAGTGGATCGTTTCTCTAGCTTTATGTGATTCACAACTAAAATTATATTGATCTACACATTATTCTAGTATATACTAGTGTCAAAAAATTGATACGATACAATTCTACTTCTTTCCTTTGCAAGTCAGGGTGCTTGTATATTCCTGGGCAAATGTTCATTCCTTGTGACTCCATAAGGGTATCAAAAGAATATGGCATCTGTGATAGAAAGGTATTACTTTCTTGAGTTATGCATGCAAAGTTAAAGGATAACCCTCTATTGATCGGTTATTGCTCTACTGGAGCACTTTGGTAGCACAACTTAATCAAATCAATAATGGAAGTAAGGAATGTTGCACCTGACTTCCACTTATATGATTAGAACATGCCACAAGCCATGCTGGGTGGTAACATCTGAAGTTCCCTCCCTATGAAGAAACATGGCTCTTTATGAATCAAGGCCCAGCAGGATCTTCCTTCGTAGTGCATGCTTAGGTCCCACAACCTCATTTCCTTTCTCTCAAGCCCATTCTTCAAACATTTCCCTCTTTTGTCACTGAGGGGAGACTTGGTTGGTGAATTGGGGGGTGTTGTTATTCACCCACCAATTTTCAAATCCTAACAGAGACATTATACCCACCTGCTCTATGTTTACAAAATGTGCTACTTGCAAGTTGCAACTTGAAAACATTTTGTTCTTTTAGGTTCTGAGCTAATGTATCATTCAATTTTGTTTAGTTGTTCAGCTTGAAGTCAAATAACTTGTAAATATTCTTACTTCTTTTGTCCTTCCTTTCAATTGTTTTTTCAAAAGAGTGGAGTCTAAATGCCCTGGTAGAAAGAAGGATAATAAGAGATTATCTTGTGGACAGTAGATGTACTGTTGTTGCTATATAGGAAAATAAGAGATTATGCTATGAATAGTGGAAAATGAGTTGTGGATAGTGCATGATGAGTAAGGTAGCACGAGAGTATGCCGTGTACAACCAATGAAGTGTTTTTTCTCTAGAAGGGAAATGAGGGATTATATTGTAGAAAGTAAAATAATTGGGTTTGAATCTTATCAATGCTTAACCTGTGACAACCAAATATTTGAAACTTTTGGTTTGTAGCCAGTAGTGTTTTGGTGTTGTAGTTTGGGTGCATGGTGATTTTGGGCCCTGGCTATTGCAAGGTTAATGGCTTTGGTGAAGTAGAGATTTCGTAGTTATCTTATGGCAGTGAGTGGGAAAAGCTACTTCAATGATGATTCAATGATTGTATGACTCCATTAAAATAATGGGCAAAGTTATGTTGAATTCTTAAGATATCAACTGCTTTCATCAAAATTTATTTATAAATATCTTCAAGAGAGACACTTGCAACTTTTCTTGTCTCACTGAATTATATCGGTTTGAGTTGGGTATACATATATACCAATCTTGACATTGAAATTCTACATAGAAGTTATACTACAAATCGTATCTTCTAAGGTCATTGACAACTATAGATAGATGATAATCTTGGTGAGCCTTCGTTCTTGGTATCCTTTATGCTTAGAAATAATCTGGGGAATATCAATCCCTATGATTAAATCCTTTTAATATACTTATTCTTAGGAGGTGGTCTTATGGTGACTGATGTCACATATTATAGTCTTAGAAATACTATTTTCTATATATATGCCTAGAATATAGCACCAAATTTGATGTGACATACTACTGTAATGTTAATGAAATACTTTCTCCAAGATGATGACATGAAGGAGAGTGATGGCTTAGGTTATAATTATTGGCTTTATGTTTATTTTATGCATAAAATGGGTTTCAGTCCTCTTGAAATAACACATAACATAAATTTATGAAACAACACATAATTCAAATATTTTGGAGTGATTCCAGAGCATGTCAAGTGTGCTCAGAACTTCGATATATAGATTAGACTAGGACCTTCATTGTTCTGCCTTAGGTTACCAAATTATACTTTTGGTCCTCTAGAATAGAAAACATCTCTGCCATTTGTTATAGTGTATGTGCCAAAAATAATTGAGCCTTAAGCCTATATAATGTTATTTCCCCATCCAAAAAAATCCCATGGAGGTCTCATCTATATGTAAAATAGATAAGTCTAGCAATCTAACCCCTCACAAAAAAAATTATTTTCTAATTTCCTAAAATTAGTGTGTCCAAACTCTAGAACATATATACCGTGTTTATTACACACATAGCACTATTTATGATTTGTATCATAACCTATACAATGCATCAACGATATAATAATGGATCCATCTTTGGATCTTTGAAAATTTTGAGAATTTTGGCACACCAAAAATTGGAATTTCTGATGCATCTCTAGATATTTATTAAAGCTATATATATATGATCCTGTGATTTGAAATGGAAGAATGATAGAGATGTGCCGTGGATTCCTCTTCTAATGGTTATTTTGATCCTTGATCAGTTTTGGGCACCCTGATTCGTTATTTCACACAAATATGATCAAATTTCTTGATGAATCGAGTATAAACCGTGACAATGTCAGCATCCCTATAAGCTCTCTGTTAGAGTCGGTCCTTACAGCCCTCCGTCAGAGATCATTTCGTTTTTTGCATATCATTTTTAGGTGTCTCGCTCACTTCACTTCGTTGCATTTCGCTAGGGGCATGCCATTGACTGACGAGAGGGTTTGGTCTTCTTGTATTCCCTCATTCTTGTACCTGCTGGGCTAATTAAACTCTTCAAAATTCATCGAAGTTCAGTTTGCGTCATCCATGGTCATAAATTATTATTTTGGTCAACAAGAGTCTTTTAGTTCTAGAGTCTAGGGTTCAGTCTTTTTATATATTTAATAAATGTCTGTAGGCCATGAGGATGGTTTCGGAAAGGTTCTTAATTCAAATTTTCATCATCAAACACATCTGAGGAAATTTCTTGTTCAAAACTCTGTTTTGAACAAGAAATTGTCAAATTCATTCTTTGTAACAATTATGTATTTTTTCTACCATAAAAAATTTCAATGCAGCCTCTGGTCTTTGTCGAAGTCTAAACGCCAAAATCCCTGCAAAAATCAAATCATTTCATCAGTCCAAAACTCAGAAAGTCAGTGTAAAAAGCCAAAAGACAGAAGTTCAATGAAAGGATAAAGTGCCAAATGAGAAACATTACAAAGTGGGTTCTGGAGGAAGTAAAAATTAAACCCAACTCTTGCAAGATATGTTCAAAGGCTATGTAAATCGTTTTTGTCAAACTACATTCACAAATTTTCAGAGCAGAGGTCGAAATGAAGAATGGAAGGATGAAATTGTAGTTTTGAAATCGACTGTGTGTGTTAAGACAAGCGTGGCGCATACAAAGGAGTGTGTGGTGCATAGAATGCGCGCGACGCATTGGACCAAATTCAGAAGTTCATCTTTGCAGAGGCGCGGCGCACCCACTGCACGCGGCGCGTTGGGCATGCGCGCGGCGCATAGAGCCCTAAGGCCGGAAAATTACCCTCCTTCACCCAAACTCATATTAAATCGGCTCTTTCGCCTCCAAGTAAGTTTTTCAAAGCCTGTATGATGATTTTGGGTTATGGTGCTATGGTTTAGAAGCAAAGATATTAGTGTTTGAATGGTGCAAAACTTAACCCTATGTCCACTTCGAAATCTTCTCCATAGGGTTTGAGGAGTGATGATTGTCATTTGAAATTGGTGTCAAAACTTGCATTTGCCAAAACACTCTTATGCCATTGTTATGTATGCTTTTATTACTGCTATCATTATATCATTTTCCTCACTGCTATGATCACTGTTATTATACCACAGTCCCATCGTTATACCACTGTTTCACATCCTTCATTCCCTTTTGTTCCCATGTGGTAAAACTCTAAATTTATCACCTGTTATCCCTTCCCTCCATTGAAAAAATTTTAATTGCCACAACATTCAAAGATTATGCCTTATATTTCACTTACATTTTTTCATTTCACCCATTCCCATTCCCAAAAATACTCCCCTCACTATCACTGTTTTCCTATATCACTTGTAAATTGTCCATATTCCTAAATCCCTCAAACAATGGTTGTCCTCACACTTGACAGTAATTTCCTCATTGTGGTTTTCCTATAGCACCTTGATACATATGTGACACATTGGGAATTAGAGCATACACTGAACTTTTGTTTTCTCCATAACCATATCAGCATATATTTGTCAAACATCTTGATTTCAGCGCCATGTCAGAGACAGATTCAGTTTATGAGCAGGGGTATGACAGTGATTCCACAGCAGAGGTTAATTTGCCAAGGAGGTCTCACAGAAGTGGCAAAAGTGGCAGGCATGTCAGGGAGGAGCCCACTTCTTTGACCCAATTGCAGGCTTTCCCACTTGCAATGGATTGTTTTCAGCGTCAGTCATGTTTCCATTATTGTGAGATGATTTCCCAAACTCAGCATCATCATGAGTTAGCTCGCCTATTTGTTCTACATTTTCATGATGGCCGTGTAAACCTTGCTGGAGTAAACTTCATTTTGTCACCAGAGACCATTGCTCAGGCCACCGGGATACCAAACATAGGAGAGGAATGGAACAAACGACAGTAGCTAGAGAAATCCTATTATGAGCCATACATCAAACCTGGGTATTTGAGGCAGCTGAGCAGGGTATTTCCATTCCGATTTCTAAAGGATGAGTATGCACCATTGATGAAACTGATCATTCGATATTTCAGTTGCGAGGGTAGATTCTCGCGCCTCTATGCGTACCATATCCGTTTGTTGATGCATTTCACGAGGGTACGTATGATGAGAATTCCATACTTCATGTACTGTAACATAGAGCGGATGAAATTTATTGTACAGAAGAAGACCCCAGCACAACAACATAACAGGATATATCATTACGCGCTGATCAAAATCATGGTGGTACATCAGCTAACATAGCAGGGCATTGCTTGGGAGGATTTCATCTCCCGTGACTTCTTTGCAGCGCCACAGCCGCCTCCCGAGGTAGTTCATGATGAGGGAGAGCCTTCACACCAGTTTTATATTCCTGAGACTGAGCATATCATTGCTCCATTGTATGTGACATATCAGCGAGGCCGCAGAGCCTTATTTGCAGCTACACGACGAGTACTATCTCCACCCGGGGTGGAAGGGGTCTCGTTGACTTCATCAGCAGCGCAAGTACTATCTCCACATAGTGTGGAAGGGGTCTCGCCTTCGACATCAGCACAGGTACCGGTTCAGGGCATAGGCAAGAGACCTATGCACGATGAGGGCCCTTCAGGAGGCCGAGACACTGATTTTATACTCATTGATGTTGATGCGAGCTCTCCTAGCTCGAAACTGAAAGAGATCATCCAGGAGAAAAAGGCTGAGATTGACACGCTGACTGAGAAATTGTAGAGAGCTCAGTGGGTGATAAACTACCTGGAGCAGCGGAACAAACAAATAGAGGATCAGCATACACTTGTAGAGTTGCGGCAAATCCGGGAAGACCGTGCATTGGCCCGGAAGAGACCAGGTGACATGACACTGGTTGATCGAGAGACCTGCCTCACGCATGTTAACATTCATCTGGAGAAATTTGTTGGTGAAGGCCAATAGAGACAAAGACATGCTCCGTCATATGAAAAATCATTATTGGGCCCGTACTCACGTTTGCAAAGCTAAAATGAAGATCCTGAAGGCAAGGTTGAGCAAAGCACTGAAAACGGCGAAAGAGGCCTGATCCACTCCGGATCTTGGCCGAGGCTTCATTGGCTGAGCATGAGGCATGATGGGGGATCTTCGCTCTGAATTTCAGTAAATTTGGAGAATTTTTTGTCATTTTTGAAAATTTTGGTCTCAAAACAGGTTTTTTCGCCCAACGCGTCGCGCCACCCGACGCGCGCTTATGATTGGGACACTTTCTGGAGGAAAAATTTGTATTTTTGGATTTTTCATGGTAATTTATGCATGCTCAGAAATTTCCGAAGCATTTCATCAAGTTCTGGATGATCAAAAGGGCCAAAAACACCATGAAAACCACCTTTCTGCCACCTTTTGCACCAGCAGGAAGTACTTTTGGGAGAATGAAGTTTTGGAGGGGAAAATGAGATCCAAATTGAAACATTCCACTTGGGTTGGATATCAGACATCTAGGGCTTTCCAACGAGCTATCATGAGCTTGATTTTGACTTCAGGAAGTGCCCCAAAAGCAGGCTCAAAGTAGCGTGGCACATAGAGCTTTGGAGCGCGGCGCATAGAGGATTTTGGCATATTTTTCACCTTCCAGCTCAGAAATTCAGCCAGTTTTGACTAGTTTCACCTCTTGATGTAATTTTTGACCCAGATTGATGTAATTTGATAAACATGATGTAACTTTGGCACTTATTTACTTGTTCTAGATGATTCATTCACAAAAAAGTGAAAATCAAGTGAATGGATCAATTTCCTAGCTTATAGAGGCAAGTTGTTTGGCTGCCTAGATTTTAGCTCCTTGTTTAGAATTAGTTCAAACTGCTCCTAGAAGCATGAGCCCGAACCCTATAGGCATGGGAAGGGGTTAGGATGGTCTATATTATGTATTTTCTGAGACATATTCAGGGTGGGACAGGTTGGACTCTTGGGAAAAGTTTGGCACACTATTGTACATATTTTCTGCATTTTTGGCTAAGGAAAGATCAGAGGTTTTGTAGCACCTATTGGGATTCTTGTGGCTTTCAGTTCTTGATGGTGTTTTCTCTCAGTTTTTGTAAGTTCTTTCATGTTTAATGTATGCTATTCCCTTCTTTTTCTTCTGAAACTAAATGAATTAGTAAATGAGGTAGAATTCATTGATTCCAGTGCTCTGCCTTTAAATTTGTCTAGTTTTATATGTTTTCGTCAGTTTGGAGAGGATCCTTGTTCTCCCTTGCCTTCTTCAGCTCCTTGTCATTCTGATCTATCCATACACATAATCTAAAGCATCAATACTACTGCCTACCTTGCCCCAATTCGAACTCTGCGAAGATCTGGCCTCATCCCCAAGCCCAAAATTGCCATTCCTATTTTTCCAACAAAAAACCCAAAAAATCAAAACCAAACCTTCCTATCTAGCCTAAAATCAGTATCTATTATAGGTCATATCAGCCCCTTTGAAGATCCTTTGCTGAGATAGACCCGGAGAGAGCCCTCTCCTGTCCTCGTAGGGCTAGCTACAAGGTTGAGCATGGTTTGATGTTGCCTTGAGTTTTACCTTATTTCAGCCTAAGGTAGATTCGAGCGCTAACATAGTGGCAACCATACTGGGGAAGAACTGGTTTTCCTGTTAGTTTTATTTGATTTATAGCTACAGACGGAGCCTGAAGTCATGCCAGGTAGCCTTCGAACTGCTCTTTCTCTGCGAGTCCATAGTAGATAAACGTTGCTTCAGTCAATCTCTAGTTTAGCTTGTAATCGTAACACTTGACTTGTAATTTTCCCCAGTACATGTATCAAGATAGATCTGATGGTTGATGGTGGAAAACGATCAGACATAAGAAGGCTGAAATCATTCACCTGGCGACTCTAAATCATTTTCGAGATCAGATCCAAGGACTCCACTGGAGGATGAACCTAACCAGCAGAAACATGAAAGGACAATATGTAAAGATTAGGTATTCAAGTTGGAATTTCATCCAAGACATTTTGTTCTTTGTCATAAATTATTTCTTCTCTTTTACCGAGAATGTCAAAAAGGCTTTGCAAAGTATATTGTATTTGAGAAAAGATCCTCGTCCTGCATTTGACTCTTTCCCTTTGAAGATTGTGGATGTGGATGCCAAAGATTTGCATTCTTTTGACCTTGATCAAGACCTTTCTTCTGAACCTTGTGATGACCGTCTTCAAATTGATGAACCTCAAGAAATCAAGACTGATTCTATACCTTTTATACATACCCCTATACCTTGTAAAATTCCAGATCGATACAAGCCTCTGATTTTACCTTCTATATCTCATGCTTTCCCTAAAAATTATGACCTATATCTACCAAGATTGATGGTGAATGCAACAACGTCACTGCTGAGAAACAAGTTCTGAATTTTGAGTCTTTTCTTGACCTTTCTGAAGTTGATGATGAAGATGTCAGTATTAGGATTTTTTCTCTTTCTTTGCAAGGCCAAGTAAAGAGTTGGTTCAAAGCCCTGCCTGATGCGAGCATCTCAGATTACCAGCAGTTCGTCACAGTTTTCATCGACAGGTGGATGATCAGACAGAATGTTTTGTTGATTATAGAAGAGTATAATCAGCTCAAAAGAATGTCAGGGGAGACAGTACAACAATTTTCTGCTAGATTTAACCAAGTATATTTTTCAATGCCAGCTGATATAAGACCTTCTCCTAGATCTTCTCTCTTGAACTACCCAGGTGCCTTTGATCCGGAAATGGAGTTTCAGTTGAGAGAAAGGAATGTTGCAACACTTCACGAGATGCAGAACAGTGCAGTGAATGTAGAGGCTCATTTGCTGATCTTGAGGGCAAGGTTGAAGGAAGAAGAGATGAGAAACATAGATCCAGAGAAATCGACATCTTTAGAGGTAAAGCTTGACATGTTGGTAAGTGCAGTGGAAGAGATGATGCAAAAGAAAATCACAAGGAATGAGTATAATTTTCAAGCCCATGACTTGATGATTGAAGAAGAGCAGGTTGCTGATCCAAAACATTTTGTTTCTTATCCCAGTTGTCGTAGTGATTGCTTTATAGATCATCTTGAAGAAGAGAGAGTTGTTGATATGATGTGTATGCTTGATGATTTGCCTCAGTTTGATCAGTATGATGATGATTATGTTCTCCAAACAAAATCTAATCTTGCAGACAAATCAGCAGCTAGTTTGTGCGAGGAGGAAGTTCACTTTCAGCAGCTCGAGTACAGTGATCAACCAATGCATATCAGCTATGATAGTGATGAGGAAAGTGTAGCAAATTTTTAAGTAAGTGAAGGATATTTGCCTTTTTTTTTTGATTCTTTTCAATTCATCAGAGACAACTTCCATGCAATTAGAAATCAAATGTCAACAAGTCTTGATCTGGACCATCTTGAGTGAAATGAAAACCTTGTTCAAGACTTCTCATATTCAAATTTTCAGCCCTCAAAAGCCATTGATTTTCAAGTTGCAGATGAGGACATGGAAGCTGGTACATGTGATCAAATGATACAAGGTGACTCCATACCATTTTTTTTTTAATCATTCCAATTTTTGAAGGGTAAATTGCATAGTAAATCTTTAAATGAGCAGCCTGTAGCATCAGATTTGCAGCCATCAAATGAAATTGAAGGTCAAATTATAGATGAAGGCGTGGAATCTGAAATATATGATTTAATGATACAAGAGGATTCTGTGCCCTTTTGTTTCGAAGCATTTCAATTTTTAAAGAAAAATATTCGTAATATCCCTAAAGGAAAAGATGAACAGTCAGTAGGATGTTATGCAGTTTCAGTGGATACAGTGCAGCAGTCTTCTCAAGTTTTTGATGATCCTATTGCTCGTGTGTTGGATGATGTTTGCAGTAAAAGTTTTTCTCCATTGATTACATGTGAGCTTAAAACGTGTAATGATACAAACTTGATCCGTCAGCCGGTCTCTTTGTCATTTTTAGCAGGAGTCTCGTCACAAAGCTCAAAACAAATTTTGCATTCATGGTATGAGGAGAAGAAAATAATCCATTGGATGAGCTAAGTCCCAGTGTGCATGAATTTCAAGATCCTTATGCAGTGTTTTTGGAGGCGGATAGAGAATTCATAGTATTCAATGGATTTTTTCACAAGTTTTTATGGGAGTTTCCTTTTAGTAATTCTCTCTTGTTGTTCATGAGCGAGCACTTGCGAAAAATTCAAACAGCAGCTGCAATACGTACTTGGTTACATTGGATGTTTCATTTCACTTGATCAGGTGATGAATGGAACAACTAGAGTAGGTCTGTGTTAGGACCTCACAATGTACCATTTTTACCGTACATATTGACACCACCTTACCCTTTATAACTATATTTAAAAAGGGTTCCATCATCATTTTCATTCACTTTATCCAAAGGTATATGAAATCCTCTTCTTTACTATATATTTAATCTGTTTACATATAATTCCATATTACTCTTATATTTCATCATTAATCGAAGGTAGATTGTTGCTAACACAAGTCTAAAAGATCGCAGATAATTTATGATAAGGAACGTGTTGTGCTGAAACGATCGGCCGTTGCTGAAACAGTCGACTCCATTGCTGAAACAGTCAGCGGGCACGCAAATTCCATCACTACTCGTGATTTGCGATTCTGGAAGAGTATTTTGGGAACAATGGCAATAATATGAAGACAAGCAAGGATTGGTTACACGGATTATTCTGAAGCCAGTACTTTTTCTGCATCTGTTGTAACAATATCTTTCTATGGAAGAATAGAAGGGCCCTGTTGTAAGAAAGAAGAACATATTTGAATAAACATAGATTTGCTCTGATGTAACTGTAATAGATGTCTCCTCTTTAAAAAGAGGAGACATCATCATTAGAAGGGGAGTTAGAAACTACAGGAGAACATTGTTTTGAGCGGAAAGGAGCTAGACTCCATTGTAATGTATCATTCCTTTTTGACAGATGAATAAAGGTTCCTTTTGAGCGCTTCCATTTAACTCTTTCCCTGGGGAATCTTGTGAGAAGGAAAGGGCCCGCCTTCATCACAAGATTCACCCGACTGTTCCTGTAGTTTGTTGAGTTTCTGTATGATATTCGCCCCTTAATTTAATTCTGTTTGCTGAAACATCAGTTGCATAGTTCTGTAGTTCATTAAGCATTCTGTTTCCTTTAAACGTTGCATGAGTTTGGAACATTCATTCTTAAAGAAGCCAAGAGATATTTTTCTGTTATCTATTTGAATGTATGATTGATGTTGGGAAGCAGGTGCTGAAGATTCCTATGCAAAGGAATAGGGTCATGTTCCCATTGATTGGCTTTCTTTTTCCTGCAGTGTGATTAGAAACAGGAGACAGGTGCTGAAGGTTCCTGTTCATGGGAATAGGGTCCTATTTTCTTGAATTTATCTTTTCTACAGTGTGATTTGTCAGGCAGCAGGTGCTGAAGTTCCTATTTGAAGGAATAGGGTCCTGTTCCCTGTTATGGTTGATTGGTTTCCTTTCCTGCAGAGTGATTTCCTTTCATTAGGATTCTTAAAAGACTGCAATAGAGGAATTACTTCTACTATAACATAAGTAGACTTCAGCTTTGTTAAAACAGGGTGTGAATAATTAGATTTGTATGATTAATAATTGTGTGACTTTTACTACAACATTATTTTTGCTTTTGGAATTGAGCATATCCAGTGCGTGGTTGTCTTTGGAATAAACAGACCTTCTCGGGTTGACAATTTATGTGGAGCTTGAATTGTTAAAACAATTAAAGCGACCAACATTTTGGCGCCGTTGCTGGGGAAGGCAATTATAGATTTCAAAAGCATTAATATTTTCTTTCTAGATGTGCAGATTGTATGAGAGGACGTGGAACCCAGAAGAAAACTAATCCTACAGGTGGCAAGGGCAAAGGAAGGGGAGGAAGAAATACTTTCATTGACGAGATTGTATCAAAGGCTGAATCATCACAGAGATTAAGTTATCGAAGACCAAAACTCCAGCACTCCCCTCAATCGGATTGCAAAACAGAGGAAGTTGTGGGCCGTGAAAACATAGAGGAGTCGGTAATTAAAGGATCAGCAATCAGTACTGGAGAGTCAGAAGAAAGTGCTAGCAAATCAACAGAGCACGTTGAGGAACTAATAGAGAGTGTTGGATGACCAGTGGAAAACATTGAAGAGCCAGTAGAAGATCTTGATGATCGAGCAAGTGCAGTAGGAGAACAGCCAATGGAAGGAAACAACGAAGAATTCTTTGGTGGAGGACGTGTAGATCCTGAAGGAGAAGGAAGGGATGAAAATTCTCTTTCTACCTTGGGATTTCCCATCAGTGATCTCCCTAGAGGAACAACTCCTATGAAGAATATTCCATTGTCATATTTACCTAACTTCCATGGTTTATCCTCTGAATATCCGGATGAATTTATTTTTGAATTTGATATATTATGCAGAAGTTATGATTATGTTACTAATGCTCAAAATTTGAAACTGTTTCCAGCAACATTAAAAGGAAATTCTTTAAGATGCTTCATGAGCCTTGGAAGTTAGGTAATCACAACATGGGAACAGATGAAACAGAAATTTCTGCTTAAATATCAAGACTACTGTCGAACGAGAGAAAAGAGGGACGAACTATTCAATATGGCACAAAAACCGGACGAGAATCTGGAAGACTATGTAGAAAGGCTGCAGTATAATCTACAGAGATCTGATCATCCAAATATAAGTAAGGAAATTCGCAAAACAATATTACATAAAGGACTAAGGGATGATTTTTTAGACATGTTAAATATGCTTGGCAAGGGAGATATATCTAAAGAATCATATGATGAGATTGTTGAACTTTGTAAAAGATGTTCAAGGGGAGCTGCAAAGAACAGAGTAAGTAATAGATATCCCACCTATTCAAGAGTGAAAAAATCATCCAGTGGGGGAGAAACAAGAGCTGAAATAGGTAATTTACTTGAAGAATTTAAAACTGAGATGTTAAGTTCTTTTGCTTCACAAATTGACACTTTGCAGGTTAAAAAGAAGCAGGCTGAAGCAGAAGCAGCTCTGGCTGTCTTTTGCCCGAAGTGCAGAGACAAACATCCACTAAGGGAGTGCCCATTGGACAAAATACCAATCTGCACCCTTTGTGAGAAAGATCATGAAACACAACAATGTCCATCTCTACCAAGAATAAAGGCAGCATTGAAGCCAACGGAAGAAGAAGCTGAAGCAGTTTACCTGCTAACTCAAAGAAGACAATAGCAACCAAAAGGACAAGGTATGAATTCTAGTATGCCATTTAATCGTCGGAATAATTATTCTGCTTTCAGTCAAACAAATTACCCTCCCTTTAATCAAATGCAATACCAACCCTTTAATCAGATGAATTTCCCACCCATGCAACAATCAAACCCTCCCTTTGTTGATCCTGTAATGTGGACTCCTTGGCCCCCACAGCAGCCATCTTCTTTTAACCCTTGGAATTCAAATTGGAGAAGCCAACAACTCCCATATCCAAATCAATTTCCTCAATTTCAACAACCACTTCTTCTGCCATCAAATGCTCCACCAAACAACCAAATGAGACCCAAGCTACCTGTGCAACCAAATCCTAACCCCAATAATAAAGTTGTGCAAGTCATTGATATTCAGAATCAGCCTATATTTCCTACTATGCAATGTAATGATATTCATTTGAGATCTGGGAAAATAGTAGAGCCTATTATTGATGACATAACCTCTTCTGATTCTGATAAAGAGGAAACTGAGAAACATAAGAAATCACAACCACCCTCTAATAAGGGTATTGAAATAACAGAACCACCATTCCTCGAGCGTTTAGTTTTAACTAGAATGCCTGAAACACTTGCTTTTAACCTTTTAGGGGAATTGCAAAACTTGTATGTTAAAATTCCACTTTTACAGGCACTAAGAGATGTACCAATTTATGCCAGAACCATAAGGGATATTTTTGTTAAGAAACCTGGTAGGAAAACTAAAGATCCCCTTACAGTACATGTGATGGGTGATTTATCTGCATTAATGTCCGAAAAAACCCCTCCTGTGAAATATGGTGACCCTGGCCGTCCTACCATGATAGTTCAAATTGGTAAAACAATGATTCTTCAAGTTCTGGTAGATCTAGGTGCTGCAATAAACATAATGACTCTTGAAACTTCACAGTTGTTACAGCTGAATAACACAATCAGAAATACACCAACTATTCTAGAGTTAGCTAACCGTTCTACAATTAAAGCAGAAGGAGTTGTTGAAGATCTAGTTATCTCAGTTGAATCCTGGAATTACCCAGCTGATTTTGTCGTATTGCAAACTAAAACAAAGCTGGGGGGACACCCTTTAATTCTGGGGAGGCCATGGCTGGCCACAGCCGATGCCTTTATCAGTTTCAGATCTGGTTCAATGACAATTTATAATGGTTATGAAACCAAACAGCTTACTCTTTATCCTCATGCTACACCTATAAGTAATAATGAAGATTCTATGTGGACGGATTATGATGATAATGATATTCAACCCATTCTAACTATCGGACAAGCCTTAAATCTTAAAGACAATACAGAGGATGAAATAATTAATAATTTTATTTGTGAACCTTCCTCTGTAATTGCTGAAACACAATCAATTGACTACAATTTTTGAAACAGATACCCAAGAAAAGATTGAATCTGAAGACTTATCTCAGAAATTAACCACCATCTCATCTAAAAGCATAACAGTCGAAATTGAACCTGGCAAGACATTAAACATAAATCCTGATCTAACAGTTGTTGAAACATAGCAGTTAATGAAGTTACTATGTGAAAATAAGGAAGCATTTGCATGGGATTACACGGATATGAAAGGAATCTCTTCTGAAATATGTACTCACCGAATTTATATTAAGGAAGGATGCCGACCAATCTGTCAACCCCAAAGACGAATGAACCCTAATTTACGGGAAATTGTTAAAGAAGAACTTCGGAAATTTCTTAATGCAGGATTTATATACCCCATATCTGACAGTGAATGGGTTTCCCCATTGGTAATTGTCCCTAAGAAAAACGCGAAATGGAGAGTATGTGTTGATTACAAAGCCTTAAACAAAGCTACTCAAAAGGATCACTTTCCTTTACCTTTCATTGATCAGGCGTTGGATAGTTTGTCAGGGAATAAATTCTTCTCTTTTCTAGATGGATTCAGTGGGTATAACCAAATTAGAATTGCACCCCAAGACCAAGACAAGACCACTTTCACTAGTCCTTGGGGAACTTTTTCTTATAGAGTTCTTCCATTTGGGCTATGTAATGCACCAGCAAATTTTCAGAGGGCCGTTATAGGAATCTTTTCTGATATGCTGAATGACTCTATGGAAATATTTCTCGATGATTTTAATCCTTATGGTGTGTCTTTTGAAAATGCATTACAAAATCTTGAGAAGGTACTTAAACGTTGTATACAAGCTCACCTCTCCCTAAGTACTGAAAAATGTCATATGATGATGAGTGAAGGAGTAGTGCTTGGAAATTTTATTTCATCTCAAGGTATTTAGGTAGACACATCTAAAATACTGGTCATTCAGAATCTTCCTGTTCCTAAAACACAAACTGATGTGAGAAGTTTTCTAGGACATGCTGGATATTACAGAAGATTTATTAAAGATTTTTCTAAGATAGCTTCTCCATTATTTGTGTTGCTTATGAAAAATGCTAAATTTAAGTGGACTAATCCTTGTCAGAAAGCCTTTGTAGAACTCAAGCATCAGTTATCTATCGCTCCTATTTTGAGGGGACCTGATTGGGCCCTCCCTTTTCATATATCTTCTGATGCTTTAGACACAACAATTGGAGCTGTATTGGGACAAGAGGAGAATCATCTTCCTTATGATATATACTTTATCAGTAAGAACATGACCCCTGCTGAGCTTAATTATACAGTTACCGAAAAAGAGTTTCTTGGAGTAATTTATGCCATTAATAAATTTCGACATTATATTACTGGTTATTCTACTTTTGTCCACACTGACCACTAGGCTATTAAGTATTTAATGAACAAATCTGTCACAAATTCTAGAGTTACCAGATGGCTATTATTACTGCAGGAGTTTGATATCACAATTGTAGATCGGCCTGGTAAAGAAAATGTGGTGGCTGATTTCCTTTCACGGTTAAAAATTGATAATAATATTTCAGTAGATGATTCTTTTCCTGATGAGTATCTATTTGCAGTTTCTGGTCACTCTCCGTGGTATGCAGATATTGCCAATTATTTGGTTGCAGGAAAATTACCATCACACCTATCATACAGAGAAAAGAGAAGAATTGTTCAACAAAGTGCCAGGTATAGCTGGATAAGTGGGTGTCTTTTCTACACAGGTCTTGATCAGGAAATCCGAAGATGCATTAGGGAAGATGAAGTGTATGACATACTAAAAGCTTGTCATGATGGCCCTTGCAGAGGGCATTTTGCTGATAAACGAACAACACACAAAATTTTGAGGATGGGTTACTATTGGCCCTCATTATTTAAAGATGCAAAGAAATATGTGAGGGCTTGTGACAGCTGCCAGCGAATGGGTCAACCCAATCATAGAGATCAAATGCCATAAACCCCCAGGTAGTTTCCGAACCATTTGAAAGATGGGCCTTGGATTTCATAGGACCCATTAATCCTCCATCCAATCAAAGAACTTATATATTAGTCTCTACAGACTATATGACGAAATGGGTGGAGGCTAAAGCACTTATTAGAGCCAATGAAGAAGTTGTTCTAGCTTTCTTATTTGAAGAAATTTTCACTAGATTTGGAATTCCTAGAGAGCTAGTTACAGATGGAGGACCTCCATTCAATTCTCATGGTTTTAAGTCTACCCTTCAGAAATATCATATTCATCATAGAATGACTACACCATACCACCCCCAGGCCAATGGGCATGTGGAAAGCACAAATAAAGTATTAGAAGCCATTCTAAATAAAACAGTGAAGGATAACCGGAAGGATTGGTCTCAAAGGCTCCCTGAAGCACTATGGGCTTACAGAACTACTTGGAGAAACACTACAGGTTTTTCTCCCTATGAATTGGTTTATGGTAAAAATGTTGTTTTTCCTGTGGAATTTGAAATTAAAACTCTAAGAACTGCTTTAGCTGTTAATTTTGATATGACTGATGTGCAGACAGCTAGGTTGCAGTAGCTTCTTGAATTGGATGAAAAGAGATTAGATGCCATTCACCAAACAACCATGATTCAACAATGAAGAATGAAGTGGCATGATAAAATTATCAAACACAAGCAGTTCCAAAAAGGTAATTGGGCCTTATTGTATGACTCTCGGTTTGAAAATTTTCAGGGTAAACTACGTACACGATGGCTTGGACCATATGAAGTAGATGTTGTTTTCCCTAATGGAACAGTAAGACTTTTAACAATTGATGATTCTAAAACACCTCTACTAGTAAATGGTCATAGGCTTCGTTTGTACCAGCACCCTGTTTCTAAAGAAGATTTCAAGGTTGCTTGCATGACTGATACACATTATTTTTTTCTAGGGGAGTCTTCTGCTTCTCATAGCATTTAATTTTCTGCACTGTATTTCTAGCATTAGATTAGATTTAAAACTAATAATCCCTGTCAAGGGTTGGCATGTTATAATTGAATTTTGCAGATTATGGAAGAACTCATTAAGGAGGATAGATTCATCACAAGAAGATCTGAAGCTTCAATCACAGAAGCTTGTTCCCTTCATTTCAACCCATTTCCTAGCAATATCCCTTTTATTACTTATCCCATTTCTACATTTTCCCCTTTTTTCCATTTTTTTCCCCACTTCTACCATTCCTAAAATATCATCCTTCAGCTAGTATTTCCCGTTCCTTACTGCTGAGATTATCCCTTAGCAAATACTTCCCCCACTTGTCTTAAACCCAAGTCCTTATATCCGATTCTCCTTATTTTTCCCTTTGCTGACACACCACTTTCAGCAACATGTCACTCATTTTTCCATTGCTGAAACACCACTTTCAGCAACCTGTCATTCATCTTTTCATTATTAAAACACCATTTCTTTCTTCTGCTATACAAGTTTTTCAGTTCTCCACTTTTATTCTTCAGATCCCTTGGGTGAATATTATTCAGTATTGAGCAGATCCTGATATGCTCATGTTTCTACATTCCAGAGAAATTTAAAGATTCTTCCATTAATATCAAGCCATTATGAAGCACTCTATACTTCGAATTATAAAAACAAAGGTAAAAATATAAGGTATGTGGTTTTTATGTAATACAGTTAAATAATATTTTAAAGAGAGGATATTGCTCATAATGATTACAATCCCCGCACACTTAAACATCATTTCATCATACGTAAGGGGGGAATTTCGAAAACTGAATCATCATTCCACACCATCCAATCCTCCGTCACTCTTCATATCCATTATTTTCGCCGTCATTGAGACTCCATATCCTCTGTTGCAACAATTAGCTTGACCAAAGCTTGTGTTTCTATTCTCTGCACCTCTGCATGTGACTCAAGTTAGTAGCTATGCGAGGTTCGGCTATCAGACATGAGCCTGGTTCGATAACTCTTCTTGAATTGTTCCCGGAGGCCTACCAAATTTTTCAGCAGGCAGGATGGATAACATACTTCGAAAGGTTAGGAGAATTTGATCCTCAACAAGTTTTAGAGTTTGCACAGAATTTTCAGGAAGACTACTCAGTGGTCCAAGGGGTCCGAATTTCGGTCACAGAGGAAGATATAGCACAAGTTTCAGGGTTGCTGGTTACAGGTGCTCGCTGGTTCAAGAGGAAACAAGTCATTTTAAATGCACAGCAAGACTTCCTTCTTCCACAGGAACAGATTGAACATAAAGGTCGTGGTATAAGTCTGCATTCATTACCTCGCCCATGGCCAACAGTAGCTGAATTCATCAAGCACTATTTGACATGCGAGGGGAGTTACCAGGTAGTTTATCAACACGACTTCATTTTAATGAATCATTTGCGGCACGGTCGATTAGTTAATATTCCTTATTATATGCTTGGTTGTATCAAAAACATGGCATATTACTGTAGACGGGTAAAATTCCCATTATTATCCCTTACCCATCATCGCTTATGTCAATTATTAATTCAGAGGGGTTTTTCTCAGCAAAATCCCCCTCTGAATAATCCACTCCTCATTCCCCAGCAAGCTAAAATTCCCCAACAAGCCAGAATTTCCCAAGAAACTCCCGAAAGTTCTTATGAAAGGCAACTGGACGATATCCCTGACCCCCCATTGATTCCATCCTCAGAACCAGTTGACCTAACCCCAAGTTCATCCCACTTAGCAGAGTCACCCATTCCCACTGTTCATATCTCTAGCGATGACTCTCAAACACCCCCATCTCCCCCTACTCATAAAAGGAAGAGACGAACCCCAATAGTCTCTGTCTCAAAACAACAAACAAGGGCCACATCCCAAGTTGTCACCTCTTCTGAAAGCCCTTCCCCTAGAAAAGAATCTTCTCCTACAAAGAAAAGGAAAGTCACTGAATTTTCTGCTTTCCTACCTAGGAGGAAAATGAAAATGACTGTTGAAATTGAAGTCACTCCCATTTCCCCTGACCCTGCGACTATCTTGTTAAAACTTCAATCCTCATCACCATTCCAAATTCCCCAAGCATTACCCATCTCGTCCTGCGGCACTGCTCCACAAGAACCAGTTGCCCGGGGTAAGATGACATCGTTTACTACTCAAACAGTAACTGCTCCACAAGAACCAGTTACTTACCCAGAAGCTGAAACACAAGAACCAGCTACTGAGGTAAAAAAATCATACACCAAGCATGATAATACAAGGAAACCAGCTGTAGCTGCAACACAAGAACTATCTATAGCTGTGGATCAGTAGAAAACTCCAGTAGAATCAACCAGCACACAGGGTTCACCCACTATGGCATCTTTATTGGAGGAAAATGAGTTTTTGAAGTCAGAACTAGAGACCTATAAGAAATAATTGATAATGGCAAGAGAATCCTTTGACAGAGAATTAAATCTCTACATGTTGGCACACACAGCATCAGCACAAAAGAAGGATCCATGCAGAGAATACATGTGCCATGAGTGTGGTAACATTTACCAACAGGCAGGATACAAACTAGTCAAAATTTAGGTACTTGAGGCATCTACATCAGCTGCAATTAAAGAAGAATGCCCTACTGTCACACAAGAACCAGTAGGGCCCTCAAAAATTCTAGAAAAAGAAACCAAACCACAGATATCCCGCCCTGTGTTAGTCAGCTCAGCTATTCAGACGATGGCCCAACCCAGTACTTATAATGCCAGGACACAGACCCTGCCATGGAAACAATTAGAAATAATGAATAACTGGAAGAAACAGTATGTTGTGGATCAAGATAAAAATATTGTAAAGCGACATAAGTTGGCACAGCGAGATCATATGTGGTACACACGATAATTTGTCACTTGTTCCTTACCATTCCCCATCCCGCACAATGGAGGACCCATTATGTGACCTATGGACATTTTCATGCCTTGAAATCATCATCAATGTATCCCTCTGAACATGAGCTTCATTTGCCCTTGAGACATCTCCTTGCAGAAGTCAGGAAAAACAGCCCTTTTGGCATTGGCGCGGGCAAGCAGTTCAGTCCTCGCGCCAATGGAGAAATTAATGCAAAGGGGTCGCGCCACTTGGCGCTCTGTCATAGAGCCGTAGTCGCGCCACCCAATTTGGGAGTTGTTTTTTAAATAAGGATGGCGGAAGTTGAGTTCTAACAAATTCATAAACCATCACCTATCTTGAGTTGGGAGGTTGGTTGCGGGAGTTCTATGGAGGGAAGTGGTTTTGCCACCTCCCATGGAACCTTCCTTGTTGATAGGGCCAATCCCATAATAATAGGGATCCCAACTCCTCCTTCCCCATCTATAAAAGCTTGCTCACATCAATGGCAAGCTAGTCTTGAAGTGCCTAAGCTCTGAATCTCCATATTCCCAAGAGCCTTTGTGTTGTAAAGCACCCTCTCTTTCCCTTAAGGCTGACTCAAGTAAGGAGACCATTGTCACGAGACTCTGGAGAGGTTTTTCCTTTCCTTGGCGAGCTTTGCGAGACGTGGACTACTGGAGACCCGTCCGAAGGAGACCGCGACGTCAGAACTAGGTTGTAATCTCTCTTCGCTGGTTATTTTAATAGATGATTATGATTATGGTTCCACTCCTTTTTCCATCATGTTAATGCGAGTAATATCTTTTCTGACCGATGTTTAGTTACGTATGCTGTTTCCTATGCTTGTATCTGTTCGTTTCTTCTGTGTGCAGGTGTTCATCCGCTTTGAGATAAAATTTATTGTGGACCGCCAATCTTTTGCCAGCTGGGACGCTTCTTCTTCAGATCCTAGCGTTGGAATCCAGGTAGGCTCTTATCTACAGCCTTTTCATTCGTAATTAGAAACCTGCGTCATGACATTGTTTGTTTGTTGCTAGACCCCTGCTGGGCTAGTAGGGATCGCCTCTGTCCGCAGAGGGGATTTACCTCCTCAACAAATTGGCGACTCCACTGGGGATCCAGCTTGTTGTTGATTGTTGTTTGATTTGTAAACTATAGACGGAGTCTGAAGTACAGCCAGATAGCCTTCGAAACGCTTCTGCCTAGCATTAGCGGAGTAGATCAACACTACTTCAGTCGATCTCCGGTTTGGTTTGCAGACTGAACGACTTGGAGTCTTTGTCTTGCCTTGCCGTTTGTATCTTGTTTTTCCTTGCTTGATGAACCTTCTGGGTTGGGTTCTTTGTGTGTTTTTGCTTCTTGGATTGCTTAGCTTGCATTGATCTGTCTCTGGAGTAGCTTATTTTTAATTTTTTGCTGAGAAACTCGACTGGCGCGGTTTTTAACCCGACAGTCGCGCCACTTGGCGCATGTTGCCTTTGTACAACCCGCGCCACTCGCCTTCTGGCGCCAGTTTCACTCTTACAGTCGCGCCACCCCTATAAGTTTTTTGAGATTTCTCATTTCTGAGCTCTCTGAAGTTGACCAGTGTTTCTCTTCTTGATTTTCCGACTGCCTGAGTGTGTTGGAATCTTGTTTGGCTAGGAATTCACCTCTGTCCTTTGGTCATTTGCTTTTATCTACCGATTTCACTTTTCAAGCCCTAGGGCATCTAGTGGCTTAGTGCATCGAGCCCTCCTTGGGAGTTTTGGTGTTTGGATTGTCCCGTCAACTATCTGATTGATTCTCCACGTTCTCTGAGTAGTTGTTCATTGTTTCATTGCGATTTTTGGGTGATTTCTCATTGCTTCATTCGAAACTCGTTTGGTCTTGCTTTGGACTTGGATCACACGGTCCATTGGAAGCTTTTGAGTCTTTTTCTTGATTTGAGAGACTTCGGTCGATTTGGGGATCTGATTGTTTGTGTTGTTGAGTGGAATGTGTTTGTTTCGCTCTCTTGGATATCGTTTCTCAAGTTGCTCCATTCATTTTCAAGTTTGATTAGTGCATATTAGCCATTAAACATTGAAAAAAAAAAAAAAAAAAAAAATTCTCTTTTGCTTTTGTTAATTAGTGCAAATCATAATCTTTTCCATATCGCTAGTGATTAGTGTTTTGAACGAAAAGTTGTCAATTGCATTAGTTGCATTATAGAGCTCATTGTTTGGTTTCCGTTCATTTCGTTTGTATAAAAGCTCTCAACTCTTCTCTAATTAGTTTTCATCGAACGAAATGTTGCATTGTGGCATATAGCTTTGCATTTAAGAGACACTACATACGATAGGGCCTGGAAATTGAAACTTAATTGAAGATCAACTGTAAAATTTATTCAATTAACCTAAGGCAGCATTGGAACTTAACGAAACATATTTAGAAGGTCTAGGCTAGAGACGTGTTCCGGCGTCGTTAAACCTAGCAGCTGTCGTTCGCCTGTTGGCTTTAGATAGCGCTAGTACGGACTTGTGCTCCCCGTACCGTCGCGTATATAAAGGGAGACCCCTCTAGGTTTTCAATCCTTTATCCACAGGAAGCCGAGTCTGCCGCCCTATACCCGTGATACACCGAACACAACATTCGGGGAGACTACCCGCACGTACGGAAAGTCCTTGGTCGATTTCTGTTTCATTTTTGAAACCAAGGTGTATATTGCAGTTCACGGATATTTGGTACACCCTTTGTGCCTAGTTTTTCCCGAGCAGTCATTTGGTCTTTTCTGACTCCCTAAAATTGAAAAGACCATCAAGCGCTTGTCCTTTCACGCTTGTGTCAACTTTGAAAGAGATAGAGTCATCTTTTTATCGTTTCTCGACTCTTGAAACATGAAACGGTAGAATTTCTTACTTTCCAATGTGGTAAAATTAATCGCCCACGATTTCACACCTGTTTAGACATTGCTTGTTGACCGTTTGATCGTGTGCCTTAACTCGTTTTCAGCCCATGTGTGGTTTTGAGTTTTGATGGCAACTTTTTCAGAGTTCACCAACCAAGGAATCCCCTCAGAAGGGAATCCTGGTCATTTTCCTCCTTTTGGAAATGTTGGTGCTCCTTACATGGCGACGTTGTCCCTTCCTGGGCTAACTGTTGGGTTGCCTGTTTGGTTGTTCTCAACCTATGTTGTCCCGAATGTCTCCACTACTGTTCAATCAGTTCCTCCGATGGAACAACATCATGTTGATTCCAAGGTGGACCTCTCCCCTTCTTCGCCTGTTTCTGCGTCCTCATCTTCTACTTCGCCTGGTGAAAGTCTGGATTCGAGTAGCCAGGTGGCTAAGAAGAAGAAGAAGAAGACAAAGAAGAAGAAGTCTGATAAGCGAGAGGCTAAAAGTGCAGCCACTGTTTCTGAGATATCTCCTCTTGATAAACCTTCCAACCCTCCACGGAAAGTCAAGTTCCCTTGCCTGTTGTGCACGGGAGACCATCTTCTTCGAGACTGCCCTGGCATCCCCAAGGTGCTCGAAGCATGGTCCGACGGCCGTCCGCTGTTGCCTTTGGCTTCCGGGACTCAAGTTGGGGGCACATCTTCAACTGATACTGATAAGACTCCTAAGAAGCAGGGCAAGATTACCAATCCCTGTAAGTTGTGTGAAGGGCACCATGCTATTCACCTTTGTCCTTATATGGATGAAGCCAAGCGAGTCTTGGACAACCCAACTGTTTCTGCACCACGCCACCCGGCTGGTTATAAACAGCTTTCTTTGAGTCTTCCACCTGCCGATGCCGCAATTGGTCAAGAGTCATCCTTGGTCGATCCCACTCCCCCAGAAATTCAAATTCACGAATCCGTCCTTGACCAACCATTGGTCGTAGGATCGGTTGAACTGGCCCCGTCCGCGGTGCACCAGGTCTTTTCTGTCGAGAGTGGATCTCACACTCCTCATGTCCTTCTGGTTTCCTCAGATTCTTCGGACTTGGAGAAAGATTCTCCTGTCTCTGTGCTTCAAGAAGCTGCCCCTCCGCCTCCCAAGATGGAGGCTACGGAGGATATTCCTCCCACCTTCGAGATAGAGGTCATGGAGGATGCTTCTTCTACCGTAACATCAGGGGAAGACCTTCGCTTGTCGATGGTAGCCCCTCCGAGTAGTTTGGTCGCTTCCTTTGACTGGAATAGATTTGCAGGATTTCGCCTTCCGTCTTATGTGCCTTTCGAGTTCACAGTACAGGCTCTTGGTCTAGTTGTACCTAGCACCATTATAGACGAAGGCGCCTCTGTTAGTATTCTGTCATCAACTACCTGGCAAGCTTTCGGTTCGACGCCGCCGCTTGCGCCTGTTACGCAGAATCTGTTGACATTCAATAGAAGAACGAGTCAACCGTTGGGGATCCTTCCAAGGTTACCTGTTACTTTGGGAGGCAAAACCGTCCATATGGACATGATGGTCGTTCCAGGCCCCTTGGATTTCAATCTGCTTTTGGGGCGTGATTACACCTATGCCATGGGAGCGCTCGTCTCCTCCCTCTTTCGTGTGGCCTGTTTTCCGCATGAAGGAAGGATCGTGACCATTGATCAGCTGTCATTCCTTGGTCCTAATGTGGCAACTGGCCCGCCATCACCCCCTCCTGGTTTTTATCCACCTGTTGTCTCTGCCCCACCACAGGTCAACTATGTAGCTACTTACCCCGTGCCTGTGCTCAGTGACGATGCCGTTGTGCATAATGTGCTGGGGGCATTGGGTCCTGACTTCCAGGGTGTTTCCCTTCCATCAGGAGTGGAACTCTTGGAAGCACCGCCTTCTGGTTCTTTTTGATGCAAGTCGGTTAGAGCACGGTTTCCACCTGTGTCAAGCTCTTTAAAAAATGAAACCAGGTTGTCGGAGCATAGTTCGTTGTCTTATGTCAAGCTCCTTAAAAAAATGAAACAAGATCACCGGAGCATATTTCTTCCACTTGTGTCGAGCTCCTAAAACAATGAAACAAGTTGTTTTGAGGACAGTTCTTTTAAGTGTGTCAACCTCGTTAAAATAATGAAACACGAGCATGTTCAATTCGAATTTTTGTTTTGAACCTTCACTCCATTTTCAATGGACTGAATCTTGGGGGGAATGCACCTCGAATTGAGACATCATGATGGGGGGCATGCCCGTCTTCCTCATTTCAAGTATAGTTTGCATATGTGTGTGTTCATGTGTGCTTTTAAGCTTGCGTAAAAATGAAACGTGTGATTAGATACATTGTGTGAATACATTTCGCATTGGGTCGTTTGTTATGTAACTGATACATTAGATTACATCTGTATTAGACATTTGCATGACATATAGAAAGCATCATCACATGTAAAGAAAGATCCATCCAAAATAGTCATATGTATATATATATATATGTGTGTCGAAATGTTTGCACAGTGTGCATCACAAAACTCAAAAAATATACATAATCGTCTTAGTACATCCTGAGACACTGTGTCTCTCAAAAATAGGTGTGGCATAAATCCTAAGGACTAATCCGCATGGTGCTCATGGTAGCACGTCACTGCACGCACTAGGCGCCTCAGGATTCGGTGGATCCGGTTCGGAACTCCCACCATGTGGCGCTGGTATGCCATCGGTACGTCTGATAGCCGGGCATAGTCTGGGATCCCATGGGCAATCCCCTCGAGGTTCTGGATCAGTTCCTCTCCTCCGGTACCTTCCCCCTGGATCTCAGGGGCGAGTTGTGTCCTCCGGGAGATAGGAGACATCCCGGCCGGTCGCTCAGGTCCTACATCTGCATGCGTATATAATTGTGTTAAGACGAATGTGTGTTAACAAAAAAAAACATATAAACATAAAATAAAAAATATGAGGTCTTACCCAGCTCCTCGTCCCAGTCATCTCCTTCTGGTAGTGGGAGATCTGGGTCCCCGGTAAAGTCAGTTCCCGAATAGGGCCAATCTTCCACGACGATCAGTTGGCGTCGTAGCCACCTAAAGAACTCTGGCCTCCAGGACATCTGTTGGCCACCTCCAGATCTGGGCATCAGTGCTGCCCAGTGAGCCATTCGTGGCTCTCGTGGTATCGGACTCGCCACTGCGGCCCCTTGGCCCTGGAAGATTGGTATGCGTTCCAGAATGAACGATACCAAGATGGAACCATACCCGAACTGCTTCAGTTTCCCCTGTTTGCACTTCGTGAGCTGCCTTTTCATGTTGATGGTTACTGCTTCTACCCAGTTGAACAGTAGGGGACCCATGCATTCTGAGGCTAACAGGAGTTGAGTCTTCGTGGCCTCGTGCGGAGCCTGCGACCCAGCAGCCCGCGTAATGGTGTGGAGAACTACTCTCAGTGCTAGATCAGGAATGGTGGAGATGTATACCTTCTTGCTTCCTGACCCTGTTTGTGCCCCTCGGCACACCCGCGCCATTACCTGTTCCATTTTTTCCCCTGATGGTTTACTCCCAGTCAGCACAGGAATTGGACCTGTACGGGACAATCCAGTAATGAAATAAATGTCAGCGACCTCCAATTCTAACACCTGGTCTCGTAGCCTGAATCAGATGTGTTACACAGTAATTTGTCACTGTCCTTACCATTCCCCATCCCGCACAATGGAGGACCCATTCTGTGACCTGTGGACATTGTCATGCCTTGAAATCATCATCAATGTATCCCTCTGAACATGAGCTTCATTTTCCCTTGAGACATCTCCTTGCAGAAGTCAGGAAAAACAACCCTTTTGGCATTGGCGCGGGCAAGCAGTTCAGTCCTCGCGCCAATGGAGAAATTAATGCAAAGAGGTCGCGCCACTTGGCGCTCTGTCATAGAGCCGTAGTCGCGCCACCCAATTTGGGAGTTGTTTTTTAAATATGGATGGCGGAAGTTGAGTTCTAACAAATCCACAAACCATCACCTATCTTGAGTTGGGAGGTTGGCTGCGGGAGTTCTATGGAGGAAAGTGGTTTTGCCACCTCCCATAGAACCTTCCTTGTTGATAGGGCCAATCCCATAATAATAGGGATCCCAACTCCTCCTTCCCCATCTATAAAAGCTTGCTCAAATCAATGGCAAGCTAGTCTTAAAGTGCCTAAGCTCTGAATCTCCATATTCCCAAGAGCCTTTGTGTTGTAAAGCACCCTCTCTTTCCCTTAAGGCTGACTCAAGTAAGGAGACCATTGTCACGAGACTCTGGAGAGGTTTTCCCTTTCCTTGGCGAGCTTTGCGAGACGTGGACTACTGGAGACCCGTCTGAAGGAGACCGCGACGTCAGAACTTGGTTGTAATCTTTCTTCGCTGGTTATTTAATAGATGATTATGATTATGGTTCCACTCCGTTTTCCATCATGTTAATGCGAGTAATGTCCTTTCTGACTGATGTTTAGTTACGTATGCTGGTTTCTATGCTTGTATATGTTCGTTTCTTCCATGTGCAGGTGTTCATCCGCGGAGATCGTGGAGGGATTGTGATCTGCCGAGGCTGAGGAACGGGGACGCTTCTTCTTCAGATCCTAGCGTTGGAATCCAGGTAGGCTTCTATCTCCTGCCTTTTCATTCGTAATTAGGAACCTGCGTCATGACATTGTTTGTTTGTTGCTAGACCCCTGCTGGGCTAGTAGGGATCGCCTCTGTCCGCAGAGGGGATTTACCTCCTCAACAAGATGTATGCCAATTGGGATATTTGGGAACAGACACTGCAACAACTCAAGGATTCTAAGAAAGAAGTCAAGGAATTAAAGGAAAAGTTGGTTTTGATGTTTTCATTAGTGAAAAAATTGTTGGCCACCTGGAAACCCTCCTTGAATTATTCTCTCTTCCTCTCTGAACGTCTTGTTTATTTTCAATTGAAGGAAATTAAGGATGGGAGACCTCATGAATTGCTCACAGCGGAAGAATTTGTTAAAACATTTGTTGAGGCCCCTACTAGTGACCAACATTTGTTATGTGAACTTTATCTCCATAATGAGGCTATGCCTGAGAATATACAGGTCAATCTCACTCCAATTGTTGGTGATGTACAAATTAGGGCATTTGTTTCATTTCTTTCCAATCAAATCACATGCCAAACTGCTTTTATTGCAAGTAGGAATTATGAGGAGAATCGCCTCCTTTGGATTAGACTGGAACCTTCAAATCCGGCCATTTTTGTAGCAGAATATCACCGATTTTTGCAGAAGCCAGGAATGCACCGCTACATACAACAACTGCAAGCCTCAACACTTCTAAAGTGTCAACAGTTAATCAGAGTTAAGGAAACTGCTGCCTTGAAGGCCAACACCATGTTCTGGAAACAGTCATGTAAGGAAAGACAAGATTATCACCCTTTTAGCCTTGATAATCTTAAACCTGCACTATCCAGGGTACCAAACTACATCAGATGCATTCGGCATTGTGGAGAGAACTTGATTGGTTATCATTTTCAATTTCCGATCTTATGGATGCCGACAGAACAATACCAGTCTCACTACCAATTGGCTAACAGGGATGAGGCAGTAGCATGGCAGAAATTGCAAAACAATCGAGGATTCCGAGCTTCGACAGAAGCCACCTTCCCTAGTTACTGCTTGAGCAACTTGCATGCACAGAGTCAGTACTCAGACTTTGACTCAGACTAAGAGTTTCCTGAGGACATGCAACCCTTTCAGCTGGGGGGGATGTTAGGACCTCACAATGTACCATTTTTACCATACATATTGACACCACCTTACCCTTTATAACTATATTTAAAAAGGGTTCCATCATCATTTTCATTCACTTTGTCCAAAGGTATATGAAATCCTCCTCTTTACTATATATTTAATCTGTTTACATATAATTCCATATTACTCTTATATTTCATCATTAATCAAGGGTAGATTATTGCTAACACAAGTCTAAAAGATCGCAGATAATTTATGTGCTGTGCTGAAACAATCGGTCGTTGCTGAAACAGTCGACTCCATTGCTGAAACAGTTAGCGGGCACGCAAATTCCGTCATTACTCGTAATTTGCGATTCTGGAAGAGAATTTTGGGAACAATGGCAACAAAGCAAGGAAGTGGTTACACAGATTATTCTGAAGCCAATACTTTTTCTGTATCTGTTGTAACAATATCTTTCTATGGAAGAATAGAAGGGCCCTGTTTTAAGAAAGAAGAACAGATTTGGATAAACATAGATTTGCTCTGATGTAACTGTAATAGATGTCTCCTCTTTAAAAAGAGGAGACATCATCATTAGAAGGGAGTTAGAAACTACAGGAGAAACATTGTTTTGAGCAGAAAGGAGTTAGACTCCATTGTAATGTATCATTCCTTTTTGACAGATGAATAAAGGTTTCTTTTGAGCGCTTCAATTTAACTCTTTCCCTGGGGAATCTTGTGAGAAGGAAAGGGCCCGCCTTCATCACAAGATTCACCCGACTGTTCCTGTAGTTTGTTGAGTTTCTTTATGATATTCGCACCTTAATTTAATTATGTTTGCTGAAACATCAGTTGCATAGTTTTGTAGTTCATTAAGCATTATGTTTCCTTTAAACGCTGCATGAGTTTGGTACATTCATTCTTAAAAGAAGCTGAGAGATATTTTTCTGTTATTTGTTTGAATGTATGATTGATGTTGGGAAACAGGTGCTGAAGATTCCTGTGCAAAGGAATAGGGTCCTGTTTCCATTGATTGACTCTCTTTTTCCTGCAGTGTGATTAGAAACAGGAGGCAGGTGCTGAAGGTTCCTGTTCATGGGAATAGGGTCTTTTTTTCTTGAATTTATCTTTTCTACAGTGTGATTAGTGTTAGGCAGCAGGTGCTGAAGTTCCTATTTGGAGGAATAGGGTCCTGTTTCTTGTTATGGTTGATTGGTTTCCTTTCCTACAGGGTGGTTTCCTTTCATTAGGATTATTAAAAGACTGCAATAGAGGAATTGCTTCTACTATAACATAAGTAGACTTCAGTTTTGTTAAAACAAGGTGTGAATAATTAGATTTGTATGATTAATAATTGTGTGAATTTTACTACAACATTATTTTGCTTTTGGAATTGAGCATATCCAGTGCGTGGTTGTCTTTGGAATAAACAGACCTTCTCGGGTTGACAATTTATGTGGAGCTTGAATTATTAAAACAATTAAAGCGACCAACAGTCTGTTAGTTATGTTTTAGTCCTGTTTGATTTTATTATGGTTTTTAGTTTTAGTCTTGAGTCAGTTTTCAGTCATTCATTTCAGTTTGAGTTTTTGACTCCATAGCCCAATGGATGAAGGTACTGGTCTGCTCTCCCAAAGATCTGTTGTTCTTGGCACCTCCTTGGAGCTACCATCCCCATTGGAGCCAATGTTAGAGTCGGTCCTTACAGCCCTCCGTCAGAGATCATTTCGTCTTTTGCATATCATTTTTAGGTGTCTCGCTCACTTCACTTCGTTGCATTTCGCTAGGGGCATGCCATTGATTGACGAGAGGGTTTGGTCTTCTTGTATTCCCTCATGCTTGTACCTGCTGGGCTAATTAAACTCTTCAAAATTCATCGAAGTTTAGTTCGTGTCATCCATGGTCATAAATGATTATTTTGTTCAACAAGAGTCTTTTAGTTCTATAGTCTAGGGTTCAGTCTTTTGATATATTTAATAAATGCCCGCAGGCCATGAGGATGGTTTTGGAAAGGTTCTTAATTCAAATTTTCATCATCAAACACATCTGAGGACATTTCTTGTTCAAAAATCTGTTTTGAACAAGAAATTGTCAAATTCATTCTTTGTAACAATTATGTATTTTTTCTACCATAAAAAATTTCAATGCAACCTCTGGTCTTTGCCGAAGTCTAAACGCCAAAATCCCTGCAAAAATCAAATCATTTCATCAGTCCAATACTCAGAAAGTCAGTGTAAAAAGCCAAAAGACAGAAGTTCAATGAAAGGATAAAGTGCCAAATGAGAAACATTACAAAGTGGGTTGTGGAGGAAGTAAAAATTAAACCCAACTCTTGCAAGCTATGTTCCAAGGCTATGTAAATCGTTTTTGTCAAATTACATTCACAAATTTTCAGAGCAGAGGTCGAAATGAAGAATGGAAGGAAAATGCAGGAGCTACTTTCATGTACGTGAAAATGCCTTTTGGATTAAAAAATGCAGGAGCTACTTTTCAGAGGGCAATGGATATTTCCTTTGCTAAAGAGATCCATGAAGTTTTAGTTATTTATCTTGATGACATTACTGTCTTTTCAAAAACAAATGATGAACACTTAGATCACCTGAGACAAGTATTTATCAAATGTAGAAAATATGGTATATCCCTTAATCCTAAAAAGACTCTTTTCATACTAGAAGAAGGAAAACTATTAGGTCACATAATCTCCAAAGAAGGCATTAGAATAGATCCTGCAAGAATCGAAGCCATTTTAAAAATTAAACCACAAAGCAACATAAAATAACTTCAAGCATTCTTGGTAAAATCAATTTTCTAATAAGATTTATCTCCAATCTGGCTGAAATCATAAAAAATCTAAACAATATGCTTAAAAATGACTCTGCAATAAAATGGGCAATAAAAGCCAAACAGTCTTTCGAATCCATAAAATAGGCCTTGAAAAAAGCACCAGTCCTCATTAGCCCGGATTAAGCCTGCAATTAATATGATTTATCATGATTTGACTTAAGGATTGGCCTTAGTTTTTTCACTATTTTCATAACATTTCGCACATTAACCTTTGAAACAACTGAGAACCCTTTGCAGAGCCCCTTTTATGCCATTTTTGAGCCATTTGTGAACCAATTTACTTCTCAAAGCCATTTTCTCCGAAATATATCTCCAAATAGATTGTTCCTGCATTCTATCAGCTGAATTACAATTAAATTGAAGATTGTGACGAGACTGCAACCTTCATCGACTACAATCATACCTCTTACAGGTATTTTTCCATCAAACCGGTCCATAAAATCTTCAATTTCAAAGGAAAATTACCCCAATTACACTACCATTCTCTAGAACTTAGTTAACTATCCATCTCAGAAGTCTAAAAACCTACAAAATACAGGGGAAGCCCTGTCAAAATTTATCCTGAATCCACTGTTTCCATTTTTAAGGTTTTAATCTATTCCACGATCATTTTCACTGCTGAATTTGATCTAGAAGACCTTCTGCATATAGTAAACCTATTCTGTCACCTTAAAACCCTACCTAGAGTCTCAATTCGCCAGAAGAATTCTTCAGTTGTCCCTGGTTTCCGAAAAAGAACTTATAAAATTGTTTAATCTAGCTCTGTTCATCCAAAATGACTAAAAAAAAAGTCACTCCCAAGTCTGGAGGTCCAAAATCCCAGAAAAATGTCTCAAGCAAGTTATCATAGGTTGAACCTTCTAAAATCAATAAGCCTACTCCTGCACTTACAGCCGAAATAACTGAAGTAGTTAGACCTGTACAACCTCACATAACTTCTCAAGAAAGTAGCCCATTGCTTGATCTTGATTATAGAATCTTTGATCCTTCAGTTGAATTCAACCTGCTAGAAGTCCAAAATTGGTGTTTTGGGGAGTCTGTAGAAAAGGTCAAAGATGATGTACCCATTTTGGATTCCAATTTGCCAAAATATGTTGTTCCTCTTACTCATCAAGCCCCTGATTTTGTCAGACTATGTCAGTTGTATTACCTACTAGATCAGAGGTGTATTGTTAATAAATATAGGGAATTCATGTTCTATATCAATTCTGAGTCCATTAATTCCATGCTGAAAATGAACCATGACCCTAATTCAGTTTCACTGTCAAAAGAGGATTTGACCCAGCTTTACTTGGATTTATATTTTCCTACCAGGTTCAATATCTTTCAGACCTTTTGGCCAAATCATGTTGATGTCCCAAAAGTAAATCCACCCTATGATACATTTGATTTCCCTGAAAATACAAGAAAAATTGTCTCCATGCTGTCATTCATACTAGGATATGAAAATGATGAATTTACTGATGCTTCTATCTTGGGTTTTCTATCCACATTGACTCCTAGCTAGCCTCCATCCATAATCTTCAATTTTTCTAAACTTATTGCTGAGAACATACACTACCAATTGACAAAATTACCAGAGGAGGGGGTATTTAGATTTACGTCATATCTACTACATCTTCTCTTGTATTATCAAGAAGAAAAATTCCCTATTGAATTTCAAAAAATGGATGTAGAAGGGAAATTACTTTCAGTAATATTCTGGACATCTCTTTTAAGAAAATACAGTAGTCAGTATAACTACAGAGATTTCAATGACCTGTTCATAATACCAACTATGAACTTGTTGAATAAAGCTGAAACTCCAAGAATAAATGAAGAAACAAAGAGGATTTTACAGTTGTGTGAGAATTGTAAAACAGGGGATTGGTATTTATACAGGAATCACACAGAATTTAGAGTGTATGGTGCACTCTTGGCTCCATACAAACTACCAAGTTTTGTAACTACAAGAATATTTGCCTTAGAATATTTAAGGCAAATCTTAAATGCTGATGCAATAAATTTCATGGCATCCAAGAAAAAGACCCAATTCAAAATCAGGAATTATATTGGACCATTTATAGTTAACAACAGGGAAGTTATGAAAGAGAGAACTATCAAATTAAAAGAGTTAAAGTTCCAGGAAAGCTTCATGTGGAGTTATGACCCTCAGGGTATTTTGAGCACTATCAGGGTAAAGTGCAAGTTGACTCATTTCCTACATGAGTCAAAGCCACAAATTGAGAAATTTTCCAGTCAGAATGAATGGGAGCCAAATACTTTGATTGATGATGATGCACAGGTAATGCAAAATGTTAATACACAGGGAACACAGGTGAATAATGCATAGGTGAATAATGCACAGGTGACTATAATTGATAAAGAAGCAGAGATATCTCACAAAAGAAGCGGAGAAGAAGTCAATTATATTGCTGAAACCATCACAGGCAAGAAATTTAAAACCTCCTATAGCAAGAGAACCAAATTAACTACTGAAGATAAGGATAGAGTAATGGAAATTGATGATAATACTGGTCATGAAACTGATGATGAGGCAATAGTGATAGTAACTAAAACACTCAGAGAAATTCAAAAGAGACAATTTGAAACACAAGATAAAGATACAGTGATGGTTGAGAAACAAACTGATGTAGAAATTCCTTCTTCCTCAAAGGCAACTAATAATATAGATTCAGACATTCAGATCAAGTTCAGGAAAATTAGGGAGAATAATGAAGAAATAAAAAATGAAGTCTACTCCAAGTTTCTCAAAGAGAAACTAGGAAATAAATATAGACTTCTCACTGCTTTTGACTATTCATCCAAAAAACTGATAATGTCATTTTTAAAGCCTACGGTGGCTGATCCCAAGACAGTGGCAGATTATTCAAAGATATATTTGGAGGTAGATGCAGATGCTATTCATGAATTAAACCAAATAGACTTCCACAGAAGCACTACAGAGATGTTGTATTCAAAAGTGGTCAATAAAACAATGAGTGCTTGTAAGCTTCAGAAAACTGTGTCAAATCTACAGACACAAATGAAATTGGACAAAGCATCCTTGCATGCTAATGGATTGAGAATCAAAGCATTAGAGGATTTGGTAATTGAAGCTGGAGTAGATCCAGCTAATATTGAAACTGTAAAGGCTTTGATAAAATAGAAAAATGAAGATATTGCTGCCCTAAGACGGCAGCTCAAATTACTTCAGAGTGAACATCCCCAGGAAAAAGAGATCCTTCAGCAAAAGACAAAGAATGATGAATTAAGTCAGCTGGTTCTAAAGATGATAGCCCAAATAAAGGAAATGGAAAACCAAATATAAGCTTTGATGCAAGAAAATGAGAGTTTGAAGAAAGCTCAGTAAGTTCCCATCCCTACAGTTATTCCAACTGTAAGTACAGATGTTCCCTCAACATTGGCAAAACATTTGGCACCGAAAGGAGTATTGGCAACTGCAGTGTCAATTACTTCTAAAGACATCTCTGCCACTTCTTCATCAACATCACAGGTAAATACAACAGGTGAAACAGCTGCCATAGTCAAGGCTATGGAAGACATGTCCATAAAAGATAAAGAGATAATCAGTTTAAAAGGCACCATCAAAAATCTGTAAACATCCAACAGAGATGCCTTAATCACTTCCAAAGGACATGAACAGAGGGCCAACAAATTACAGGAATAGGTTAAAATTCTTCAACAGCACGTAAATCTCACTGAGCAGGTATCCTACATTAAGAATTATCTATGGAATATCATCATTCAGGGCATACATTTGCAATGGCCCTCAATCCAGATAATTTATGAGCAAAAAGAGTTACTTAAAGCAGCATAGATAGAGATATATAAGACAAAAGAAGAACTGGCTGATAAGCGTGCTCAAGCTTTGAGACTTATCACATTTTTGAACAGAAAACATAGGGAAGAACTTGAGGAGCTAAAAATTTAGGACAGAACTGAAAGTATATTTAAAATGAAAAAGATCTTGAATAAGAGAAACATGATGAATAATTTGGAGGATAGGTGCAAAGATATGAACTTGGCTATCAATAGATTCGAGGCCAAATACACAGTACTGTCACAAGCAGGTTTACCAGATATTCATGCATTGAATGAAAAGTTAATGCCACAAAAATATTATGACAACAAAATCAGGGCATATGCCAAAGTGCAGGTCAATAAACCTTTACCTCAAGTGTCTCCTACTGGTAAAGTCATTTTGGAATATTTTGAAAACTTATTCTTTTTGCAAAATTAAATCAAACATATTTTTGTGGTCAAGCCCAATTTTGCAAAATATACAGAAGCAGATGAAATTTATAGGAAACTAAGGAGCATGAAAATTCCCAATGCAGAACAATGGCAGGAATTCACTAATTTACTATGAAAATTTGCAGTTAAATTATATCAAAGAAAATCAGTGATCAGAGTAAATCAGTGGTCAAAGTGTATCAGTAAAAACAAGATGTTATTGCTGGTTATTCTTAATTTACAACATTAAACATTGAAAAAACAGAGTAAAAGAGTATCAGAGTAGATCATAAAAGAGGAAGAGTGCACTAGAAGTCATCCTCCACAAGATAATGCCCCAAGTGCCAGCAATACTTCCAGCTAAACAAAAAATCAGTTTGAGTAGATAAACTGTTCTATTTTTCTTGTAAACGAGGACAACTTGCACATCTGTTTTCCAACTATCCCTCTTCTTATGTAATAATTCCTATTTTTTCTTGATATATTCTCTAAAACATTTGAAATATTTTGTATGTAATTTATTTGTATAAATACTTCATCATTTGAAGTATTTTGTGTGGAATAAAATTATCAAGACTACTATAGACTTTTTTGTTGAAAACATTGGGATTTTATGTGAGTTAAGTTGAAGCAGCAGGCTAGAAACTGAAGAAAATAGACATCATAACTAATGATCCTCGTGCTGATTAGATGAGTATTATATCTTCCAGTTTTCATTGTTTATTTATTTAAGTTACATTCATACATCTAGTGTTATTTTCCATCTTAAATGAATAACTAGTTTTGGTATTACAAAATCAGTGTAAAAAGCTCTCTGTTTTTACTAGTTTTCATGTTTATGTTTTCTGCTGATTTCCAGACTTTAGAATCCTTAATTTCTCTTTAGTCTCGTTTGACCTCAATTTCCCTCTTCCTTTTCTGTGATCTAAGGATTCTTAGCTACCCTTAGTCCAGATCATACCACTTCATCAAAATAAGCCTTTTTAAACCCTCTGAAGATCATCTATCTTTCCCTTAGTATATTTGTTCTTTTGACCTTAGTTTTCTAGTCTTGTTTGCTATTAATTTGACTCCATTTCCCAATGGTTTGGTATATTTTCTATGGTTTCATTTGTAGTCATTTATTCCAACCGACATTCAAAAAATCAAACCAAATTGTCCACTCATAGCTAGCCTTAAACTCATTACAAAACAAAGCTAAATCTTAAGAAGAGATCCCTCTCCGGAACTCAGGAAGGCTAGATCCTGAATTCTAAAAGATGTTCTTGGTTACCCCTTGTTTTCTTTAACTAAAAACCAAATCCCACGACCTAAGAATTACTAGGGTGATAAAAGGTCCAAAACTCAGAACCTTCCTTCCTCTTGAAAATTACATTAAATACAACAAAACAAACAGTTTGGAACTGCTGTAACCAATTCCAACTACCACAACTACTTGGGACTTCAGAGGTTGTCTATTACATGCCTTGAAAATGTCTTATTACAATTACATTGTTTTTGGAAAAGTAATAAAATGTAAAAATCCACATCCTAATCTATAGGAATTGTTGATGATGTTGCTGCATGCCCTTGGTCATCCGATTTGTCTTTCTTTGATGGTTAAAACCCTTTTGGCAAGTCTATTGTCCATGCTCTGCACTTTTTCCATATCTCTATCTTTGTCCTAGGCGAATGTGTTAGATTATGGTACTCCAATATGAATGCAGTAATTCGATTATAATATGGTCCTTCTGTGAAAAGAGTTTTACCAACCACAATAGCTGGAAATGTTTTTGCAGAAAGTTGACCATTGTTTATCCTTTAAGCACCTGATTTTTTTCATGCCTATTATCAACTTTTCTTTTTTCCATAACTAGAGAATTCTCATAAGAATCCCATGGAAAAATATTTCCTTCATCTCCCCAACATGATGGCAGACCTATTCTTGTTAATTTGTCAAATAACTTATCAAATTGACTTATCGCCTCTTTAATTTCCATCAGCTTCTTTTCTGTAGCTTTCCTATGATCATTTCTGATAATCATCTTATTGATCTCCACTACATATAAGGTCCTGTATTTAATATCATTCTCTTCTATTCCTGATCTTTTTTAGAATTAATAAATTCAATGAACATTTTAGCCCAAATGGCTCTATTAATTGCCTTCTGCTTATCTATCATGATTGGTTCTTCACATTCCTTGATAAGACTTTTTTTCTCTGCAACTATCTTCAAACAACTCCAAATTGATTTCATTTCAGAAATGATATCATTCCAAATGATATCTTTGGCTTGTATCAGGGGAATTTTTCCTTTTAGTCTTTCTTTGAGATTTTTAATATCAGCATTAGCACTCTGAATATCGGTTTTATATTTATTAGCTTCATTCTCTATGATATGAATAAGCTCTGTTGCAGTCTCCAAATCTGCTTGAGCCTTTTTCCGATCTCTTTCAGCCATCTACAACTCAGTATTCAATTGAACAATATGTGCTTGAGGATATTCATTACCTGCAGGAAAAGAAAAAGTACAACTATGGTTATCAATATGATTTTTCAATGATATTTCTGTTTGCTTTATTTTGGAAATTTATTCATCTTTTTGCATTAGTTGTTGTAAAAGATTTTCCTTCTCATTCTCCACCTCTGCAACTTCTGTAGCCATAAAATGTTCTCCTGTAGGCAACCTAAGCTTCTTCCTCAATGTGGATATTTCTATTTCAGCACTCTACAACAATTTCTGTACAGTAGTCTTGTCACTAGGGTCCACTACAATCTTTACAATGATTTTCTTTAACTCGTCATTTTGAACTGTTAAAGCTCTTGCATTAGCTTTCTCTAACTTCAATTTCTTAAGTACCTTCCCCAACATATTTTCTGCCTTCATTGCCATTGCATTGGTCTTGGTCAAGTCATTTACAATTAACTAACTGTTTTGCATATGAAAATTCATTTTATCCATCAGGGGAATCTTCTTCACATCCACGGTTACATTTAAAATATTGAAATTTTAGAAGAACCTATTGACATGTTTGTGGGATGAGACAGGGAAATTCTGAATTGATATTTTTCAATATACATGACAGTCAAGAGTCTTGTTTGATCCGAAGTGACCTGATACTCAGCTTGGGCTTCCATGTTGGCCTTCATCTTTTGATTCCTTTCTTCAATCTATGTAAACATCTGTTTGATCAGAGGTACTTGCTCATGAGAGATTTCATGACTCCTAGGTGAAGCAGGAACATTTTTTCTTCTCCTAAATGTAAGGAAAAACCAGGTGGGTTAAATGTAAATTCTTCATTAAACTTTGTTCTCTTTTCAACCCCCTGCTCCTCATCATCTAATTCAATCACTGTTTCTTTGCTTCTTTTGTTTGATTTTTCTGATATGGTAGGGGTTTGAATGTTTGAACCTGCTAAAATTATCACATCTCTACTTTCTAACTTCTCCAAATTTGGCCTTCTTTCATGAATGAAAGCTAAATACCCATTCTTCTTTTATTTGAAATTACACTATGAGGGTCATAAGCCTAACTTTCCACGAACAACATATGCATCTCATCTAACATTTTAGTAACCTCCTCAAATTCCTGTCTCATATTGACTATGAAAGGGCCTACAGTCATGGGTAATTTGTACATATGCCCCTTTTTCATGGGCACAAAGTGAACCTGATCAACATTTAGACTTTGTTGAATAAATTCTAAGGCAAATAGCCTCATAGGTACAAATGTTGGAAGTCTGTAAGGCTCAATACTTGCTCCATATAGCCTAATTTCATATTAATCCTCAAAAACAATCCAATCTCAAAATTTGAAAGTTGCTCCTATATGTAAATACTCCTGAGCTTTAGGTAAAAAACAAGGTGGAGGAACTCCATTTAAGATTTTGTATGCAACTGACATGAAATCACTGGCAAAATCAAACAACCCTGTTTCATTTTTCTCTCTTGTTACTACATCTGTCCAGAACACTAATGATTGCCTTTTCTTGTTTACATCCATAATATTCAGACCTAAATGCATGAACTCTTCCACATTTTGATATAAGAACAAGTAGACAATTAATGAAGGAAATTTAAAAGAACCTGTTAATGAAAGGCTCATCAGTTGTGAATTAACTGCATTCTACCAGTATGATGGAATATCCAGTACTGTTATTGATTTCATCATCAGGGAAAACATCCCTAAGACTGATTTATCCTCTGCATTGTCATCTTCTTTGCCAAGAATTTTCGCAATGTTGCTTAATACTGGTCAAATTTCTGCATCAAAAATCTCCATAGCAAATTCTTTGCTGTCTGGTTTAAATTGCTTCATGTTTGGCTTCAAGAAGAATATGAACTGATTAAACTCTTCACCTACAAGATTATCATAATAGGTTACCAGGGAATCATCGGAGAACTGAACAGATGACTCTGACTCGATAGCAAAGGGCTTGACGGATTAGCTGGGTAGACACTTGCAAAACATTCTCTCCCTGACAATTCATAACAAAGCATTTCCCAAGGTAGATGACTGACACCAACCAATAGATAAATTCAAGAAAAAGGTGGGTTTTTGGGATAGATGCAGAAAGTATTCTAGACTTTACCATGGCAGTGAAAACAGGGGAGGTTTTTTCATTTAGGATGACTTGCTGATAAAATGGAAGATGAATTGTGGAACAAAGAGTATCTTGAATACCACCCTTAGTGTCCATGAGAGGGATATGACTAGTTGAACCCGACAAGGATGAATGCTTAACCATGGCTGAAATTTAACGTAAAGGATAACTCACAGGGTGGTCACTTCTACTAGGTTAACAGAAAACTTAAAATAGGACTCAAAGCAAACTAATCAGGAAAGATTTTGAAAAAACAATGCTAATTTTATTTAAATAGGTGTCATGGCTTCGAAATTTAATGCTGACATGACACGCCAACAAGCCGTTGATCAGATGTGGAAGATAGCTGTGAACAACTCAATGTCCTACGTCACTGCGGGGGCTCATGAGGTATGGAAGAAAATTTTGGTTAGTGCCTCCGCAATGAATCTTCACCATTCATCTATGATGTCCTTGTAGTCAACCGAGTCAACTGAAGAGGCACTCATTTAATAAAAATTTTCGCTGATTGTGCCCGTGGATTGGGCCTTTTGATGAAAATTAAAACTATCGATGCTTTTTGCCTAACGAAATGATCGATGTTTAAACATAAATGCGGAACCCACTTTCATAAAGTTTAAAGTGTTTAAATTTTTTACTTTAATACATCAACAGAAGTGTTTTTTTATGTTAAAGTATAAAAATTTCAATACTTAACATTTTTACAACAATTTAATTTTTTTTATATTTCCAAAAATTGAAAATAAAAAGGATATGTAGATGATCCACAACACCAGGTACAGCTGGAGGCAATGCATATTGAAATCTATAATCTGCAAAAATACCGAGGGAAAGAAGCTAGCCCAGACGTATGGTGCATACGATGCAGGGTATCTGGCCACACCAAGGATCAGTGTCCACTACTCACAGACTACATGCAGGCGGGGGGACCCAACCCATTGTGCCATAGGGAGGCTACGGGACCAAGTAGTCTGACGTTATGGTGCAATGATTGTCATGTAGCTGGACTATATGACACCAACCAATGCCCCTGTCTTGGTGCGTATGTTCCAAAATTAAAGCAACAATGGTGCCGATTTTTCCAATCAGTGGGACATGACAAACATAATTGTCGAACCTATGACTTAATGATAGATCAAGGAAACCTATATAGGGTACAGGCTGATCCTTCGTCACCACTATCACCCTCAGGCAGAGGAGGCTCCCCAATGAGGGGAAGGGGAGGGGGAAGAGGTGGAAGCACAGGTCGGGGAAGAGGGTAGTTGATTTATTATAACTATGGAGAAGTAGGGCACTTTGCAAGGGATTGTTTGAATCCTGCATGACAATCTTGTAGGTATTGTAGACACCTGGACCATGTGATTAAAGACTGCCCAATTTTGATAGGAAAAATGTAGGAAAAATAGAAGAAATCTACGCAGAATGTGCAGAGGGTTAAAGCTGAACTACATGACGAAGGACCAAGAGTTAATGTCATAATGCGCAGCGGGATGGCTATTAGGGGAGTTGAGGAGAAATCTGTCACATAATCTCTTATTTGGAAAGAATTTGTCAAGCAGGAAAGCCTGGACCTACAAAAGGAAAAGGAAACCTTCGTTGTAGCCCGCAACGAATTTACGAAGGATGAGGCATCTACTTCCAAGACTCCAACACACCTAAGACTAGATGGCGAAGTTAAACCATTCATGCAAGCATGTATGAAGCTACTGCACAACCATAAGGCAGTAGAAAATCTTCAGACATTGATAGATAGCTGCTTGGAAAGAACTGATCCTCCCACAAAAGTTAAAGATGTTCACAAATTATACAAGCATAAGAAACGCACTGGCCGAGAGATGCGGCTAACAACGCAGATTGGTGATTATGAAATGGATTAGGTTATCGTGGACTTAGCGTCAAATGTGAACATACTACCCAAGAAAACTTGGTAGCGGATGGGAGAGCCTAAGCTGGAATGGTCCACTATACATCTGTGTATGGCTAACCGAAAAAAGATCATACCATTGGAGAGGCTGTCAAAGATTATGGTAGATATTGCAGGCATTAAGATGCAAGTCGATTTCGAAGTTATTCATATTGTGGAAGATGCAGAACCTTACCTTGTGATCTTAGGTCTGGATTGGGCTATAGATATGGGAGGCATTATCAATCTAAAGAAAAGAAGTATGGTGTTTGAGAATGAGGGTACGAGGGTGATAGTCCCGCTATAGCCTGCAGAAGGAGAGCGGTATACAGAACCGGTGCATGAAGAAGAGGATGTTGATCACATCTATAAATTAACTATTTGAGGCGAGGATTGGATCAATCCTATGGCTGATGGTGTACTTTGATAGGAAAAGGACAATGAATGTTTCTCTGACTCCGATGGGGAGATTTTCCTTACTTTCCTATCTGCCTTACTTGCCTACTCTGCCTTACTTGCCTGCTCTCTCCTAAGGGTAGGCATGAATTAAGACTGATGCTACATACGAAATGTTGGATCTATTTTGGGATGTTTTGGGTAAAGACTCTTATTGGCTGTGTGCACCCAGATCCTCAGTCCTAGTATGTGCGGACTCCGTTAAGCTGTTTGCACGGGTTGGTTTTGGTTGTAACTGGGTTTTTGGATACTAATGTATGCGAAATATAGTTGAATTATCTTTGTGCTATCTGCATATATTGTGTTACTGTTGGTGCAAATCTATGGTATCTTTTTAAGCCGCGGTTACATCTATGCTATCTATTTTCTGCTACGAATGTATTTGTAGCTGCATTTATGATATTATGTGCTGGTAATTACTCATACACATGTGGATGCGAAGGTACTAACTAGATCTGTGAATGGTAAGAGCTTTGTTATGGTTAATAATTGATTATACTGTTAAAAGCTTGCGCATAGACCTGCACTTTGTGACTCTGATAAGTTATGAATGCAGATCTGCCTTACTTACCTACTCTCTCCCAGGGTGCAAAAACCTGGTTCCAACATCTTCCTTGCATACTAGTTCGGGTCAGACCTTGGCCTGCGAAAGTAGGTCATTGCCGAAAGGGCCAGTAATATAGGGGTTTGTTGGCAAACCTTAACCTCCGAACCTAGGTCAAGACCCCTCAAGCCAACAAGGCATCCACATTCACACGTTATGGCCACCTCCTCAGCTATAGGCTCACATAAGAGCTTGGGAGGGGCCACGCAGATGATAGGAGCAATAGGGTACTCTACATCTAAAAGACTAGTCTATATTCCACCCGAATCCATGATCCAAACATCTATCTCCTCCTCCGCTGGCTCGTGAACAGGGAGTGCCTCAGTTTTCCAAGGATTGGGCCTCTCAGAGTGTGCTATGGTAGATTTTCTAGGGCCTCTTCTGCACCTACGCTTCTCTAGCATTAACAAAATCTCTTCCCGGGTGAAGTAAGGCATTTGAGTAGCCTCCCTTTCATGGCTACCTGAAGAGAAACCTTCAATGGATTCTCGACACTGGTCTTCACGGCGGTGATAGCACCCCGAGAATGCACCTCTATGGCTTCCCTTGATGGGATTTTGACATTGTCTTAGGGCCATGGAGAGGCTATGAAGAAAAGAGAGAGAAGCCAGGCCAAGAGTAGCGAAATGCATAGCTGAAGTACGCGCAGCCAAGGTGTGGAGCTATGGTGCGTGCACGAGGGTGGTGCATAATGGGTGAGCTCGCCGCGTATAACGCACAACACAGAGAAGCATAGGAGGAGGGGATTTCGATAGGGACATGCACATCAGGGGGAAACGAGCAAGGAGGATATCAGAGGGAGGAGCACGTAGCAGGAGGGCACGCGACAGGGGGCTCGCAACAGGGGGAGCGCATAACAGGAAGGGTAGAGGCAGAGGAGATGCGCGAGGGAAGCTGGAGCAACGATGTGATGGCGAGGGGAATAACAGTGATGGATGAAATAGGATCTTTAGTGCCTTTTGAAGACCTGTGGCACCCGCGCACATGTGGAGAGGGGTTGTGGCATGAGCACAGATGTGGTGAGGGATGGTTCGAGTGTGACTACATGTGATACGAAGTGTGGCAAAAGGTCAAGTTTGGCAGAGCACCGTTATGAATGATTGCCGAGATGAGTTTTTGCATCATGTTAGAGCTAGTGTAGTAGGGTAGAGTGTGAGCTTTGAGCATGAGAGGATACATCCTCGCATGCTCACAAACGTGTCCTTTTGCATGGGAAGTGGTAAAATTATATTGTGAACATTTACATAAATGGTAAAACAATGTGTTTTAAATATATTTTTGATTGTATGTTAGGGTACAATTTATATCATACTAATATTTAGATAAAATAATTTCTCATTCTAATACCAAATGGTAAATAATTTTAAAATAATTCAAGTAACATATTATAAATATAAATATGGTAAAGTATTTTACTTGTTTTAGATTTTGTAAAATTTTTCTAAATTTGAAAATGATTAGTTATTAGTGATGTAGAAGTTAAAGTTCACGATCGCACGATGTCGATGATATTATTTTCCAACACACAAAATGTCATTGTGGCACATGGAGTGTCAATATTTCAATTACTAATGTCCTCTCAGATTTTATGTCCGCGTAATCTTTTTTGGATACTAATGTATGCGAAATATAGTTGAATTATCTTTGTGCTATCTACATATATTGTGTTACTATTGGTGCAAATCTATGGTATTTGTTTAAGCTGCGGTTACAGCTATGCTATCTATTTTATGCTATGAATGTATCTGTAGCTGCATTTATGATATTATGTGCTGGTAATTACTAATACACATGTGGATGCGAAGGTACTAACTAGATCTGTGAATGGTAAGAGCTTTGTTACGGTTAATAATTGATTATACTATTAAAATCTTGCGCATAGACCTGCTCTTTGTGACTCTGATAAGTTGTGAATGTAGATTTTCCTTACTTACCTACTCTCTCCGAGGGTGCAAAAACCTGGTTCCAACATCCTCCCTGCATACTACTTCGGGTGAGACCTTGGCCTGCGAAAATAGGTCATTTCCTAAAGGGCCAGTAATATAGGGGTTTGTTGGCAAACCTTAACCTCTGAACCTGGGTCAAGACCCCTCAAGCCAACAAGGCATCCACATTCACGCGTTATGGCCACCTCCTCAGCTATAGGCTCGCGTAGGAGCTTGGGAGGGACCACGCAGATGATAGGAGCAATAGGGTACTCTACATCTAAAATACTAGTCTAGATTCCACCCAAATACATGATCCAAACATCTGTCTCCTCCTCTGCTGGCTCGTGAACAGGGAGTGCCTCAGTTTTCCGAGGAGTGGGCATCTCAGAGTGCGCTATGGTATATTTTCTGGGGCCTCTTCTGCACCTACGCTTCTCTGGCATTAACAAAATCTCTTCCTGGGTGAAGTAAGGCATTTGAGTAGCCTCCCTTTCATGGCTACCTGAAGAGAAACCTTCAATGGATTCTCGACACTGGTCTTCGCGGCGGTGATAGCGCCCCGAGAATGCACCTCTATGGCTTCCCTTGATGGGATTTTGACATTGTCTTAGGGCCATGGAGAGGCTATGAAGAAAAGAGAGGGAAGCCAGGCCAAGGGCAGTGAAATGCATAGTTGAAGTACGAGCAACCGAGGTGCGCAGCTATGGTGCGTGCACGAGGGTGGCGCGCAACGGGTGAGCTCGCCGCGTATAACACACAACACAGAGAAGCATAGGAGGAGGGGATTTCGATAGGGACGTGCACATTAGGGGGAAACGAACAAGGAGGATATCAGAGGGAGGAGCACGTAGCAGGAGGGCACACAATAGGGGGCTCGCAATAGGGGGATCACATAGCAGGAAGGGTAGAGGCAGAGGAGATGCGCGAGGGAAGCTAGAGCAACGACGTGATGGCGAGGGGAATAACAGTGATGGATGAAATTAGAGCTTTAGTGCCTTTTGAAGACCTGTGGCACCCGCGCACATGTGGAGAGGGGTTGTGGCATGAGCACAGATGTGGTGAGGGATGGTCCGATTGTGACTACATGTGATACGAAGTATGGCAAAAGGTCAAGTTTGGCAGAGCACCGTTATGAATGATTGCCGAGATGAGTTTTTGCATCATGTTAGAGCTGGTGTAGTAGGGTAGCGTCAGCCTGAGCATGAGAGGATCTCTCCTCGCACGCTCTGAACGTGTCACCGGCATCCGAGTGGTAAAAATTTATAATTGCATGAACTAACATTTACATAAATAAATTAAAACAATGTGTTTTAAATATAGTATATTTTTTTGATTGTATGTTAGAATTTTAATTTATGTACTAATATTTATATAAAATAATTTACTATATTCTAACACAAATGGTAAATAATTTTGCAAATAATTCAATGTATTATAAATATAAATATGGTAAAGTATTTTACTTGTTTTAGATTTTGTAAATTGTTTCTAAATTTGAAAATGATTAGTTATTAGTGATGTAGAAGTTAAAGTTCAGGATTGCACGATGTGGATGATATTATTTTCCAACACACAAAATGTCATTGTGGCACATGGAGTGTCAATATTTCAATTACTAATGTCATTGTGGCAAATAAAATATTATTTGCATTTTAAAAATAAAATAAATATATATTTTTCAAAGTTTGGTAGGACTAGATCTTCACTATATCCAATATATCAGCATGATCGAGGTAGGAAATCGAACGAGTGAATTCACCTCAAGGAGTGCCTTAATAGAAAAAACACAATGTCATTTGGAAGGCCGAGGAGTTTCGAACTATCGAGTGTAGTTCATCATGAAGGTCTTGATAATGAATTACACTAGGTAGTTTGAAACGCGTCCACCCCTCTAAATAATATTGTGATTTTTCTGAAAGAATTGATTAAATTAATATATTTTATTGTGATTAATCTAATATATTAAATTAGAGAAAAATACAACATTAATAAAATAAGTAAGTAATGCAATATTATTAATATTTATATCCTCGAAGGACAACTCTACAATATTTCCCGGAGCTCGGAAATGGTGGGTGCACGAAATAGCGAATGCGCTCCGACGTCACATCTACATTTAGGGGATTCGATGAATTTTAAACTTCACTCCCACATTACTGTAACTTGACATTAACTTCACTCCCACTTTGTGTATGTGTATGCTCCGTGTATGGGAAGAGTGAAATGAGAGATCAGAAACAGTGAAAGAGCATGTGAAGTGCTTCTTGATTCATGCGTGAAATTTTGTATGAAACGGCAAATTATAACATTAACTTCATTATGTTAATAATTACCGGATTCGATGAATTTTAACATTTAACTTAATTGTGTTAATAATTAACGGATTCGATGAATTTTAACGTTAACTTCATTATGAATTACCGGATTCGATGAATTTTAACATTAACTTAACTTAATTATGTGTTGTTGCAGTTATGGGAAGAGTGAAATGAGAGATCGCAAACAGTGAAAGAGCATGTGAAGTGCTTCTTGACAGTAACTTCACTCCCACTCCCACTCCCACTTGTGTATGAAAAGTAGCTCCGTTTTCTATTATGTGTTGTTTTGCAGTTATGGAGGGAAGTGAAGTTAGAGATATAAAGAATAGAGATACTGTTGGAATATTTAAAATTCCAGAACAACAATGGAGAATAAACTTCCCCCTCTTCAACACAGAGAAAATAAAAAAAAATTCTTCACTGTAGACAGAGTTTTTCCACTGTAAAAACTATTTCATTTAACTTAAAAAAAACTTGGTTACAAAATCTCCTCTGCCTGAGGGAATACAATAAAAACTTTGACTGCTTCAAAACACAGTTCAAAACCACTCACACTCTCTAAAATTTCACTCTGAAAAATACTCTGTCTCTTCAAAAATGAAAGCACTGCTGTGCACTTCAAATTCTGTTACACTGTTGCTGTGTATAAAAAAAACTCACAATGCTGAACTATGCACTGCTGTGCTCTATTTCTTTTACACTGCTGTGTGAAAAAAACACTTTGAATACATAGCACGCAGGCCCTTTTCATCTTTTTTTTTATAACTCAGCACTTTTACAATATATAAAAAAACATTTAAAATAAACTATTTTAAAAAACTTTAAAATAAAAAAAACTAAAATAAAAATCAATCACTATGGCCCACGGCCTTCCCTTTGACATTGTACGTATATATATATATGTAAAACATATATATGTTCTCTGCACGACATTAACCAAACATTAAAGACTTTGACCGAATCATGAACCGGACTTCAAAAACAGAAAATTAAACCCTTTTGCATAAAAATTCCGCGTGCCAAAAGGTGATTGCTGACGTCATCAATTTGTGACGCGGGATTTTTATTAAATCTGCTTCATAAATTTCCCCGGGTCCGATTTTCAGCAACTTGTACGGCAAAAAGTGTGATGCGGGATTTTCATAATCGGCTTATAAAATTCCAATTAAAATTTCCCGCTCCAGACTATAAAATATCGAGAAAGATTCTTCTTATTTGAGGTTAGCGCCTGGAACAAAAATATGACGGCCTACTGGTGTCACGCAAAGCAGAAATTGGAAGGAGTGGTGAAAAATTTAACATGGTCTGTTATTTGGTATTCAACACTCCTACTCTCATTTTTTCAGGTGATCAGTCATGCGGTATTCCTCAAAAAAACTCAAGCTTTTACTTGTGAAAGCGGTGATATGTACGACACTCAGGATTACTGCGATGTTCAAAAACAATTTCACCATTGTTTACGATTTTCTACGATTAATGAAACTTTTTGTCAATGTGTTTTGTTCTCTTGGCAAACGAATTTGGATAATGCAATAGCTGACTATTGTGCAATAATCGTATTCCTTTTACTGCTCTTGCTTTAAACTTCTTAACATCTCTCAATAATTTCTTGGTATTCTTCTTTATGCATTTGCCACATATTCTGCCTCTGCTGTAGACAATGCTACAATGGGTTGTTTTTTAGAAGCCCATGAAATTTCTCCTGAACCCATGTGAAAAACATAACCGGAAGTGCTCTTCCGATCATCTATACTTCCAGCCCAATCACTGTCAGTGTATCCAACTAAATCTGAATTTTCTGAAGTAGTATATAAAATACCAAATCTTTTTGTACCTTTAACATACCTCAAAATTCTCTTTGCTGCCTGCCAATGTGCATCCTTTGGCTTCTCCATAAATCTGGAAATTAAGCTAACGGCATGCATTATGTCGGGCCTAGTTGCAGTCAAATACATGAGGCTGCCAACTATGCTCTTATACAAGCTAGGATCAAAATCCTTGCTGCTGTCCTCTCTGCTGAGTTTTAATCCCATCACTGTGGGAGTGATCGCTGCTTTGCTCTCCTGCATATTAAATCTTTCCAACACTTCATTAACATATTTTGCATGTGAGATAAAAATCTCATTTTCATCTTGTTCTACTTCTATTCCTAAGAAGTATCTCAACAAACCCATGTCAGTCATTTCAAATTCTTCTTTCATGACTGTTTTAAAATTTTCAATAAGGTAATCATCATTACTTGTGAAAATAACATCATCAACATATAAAACTACAATCAATATTTTACCATCTTTTTCTTTGATGTAGAGGGTGGGTTCTCCCTCACACTTTTCAAATCCATTTTCCAGTAGATAGGAATCTATCCTACTGTACCATGCTCTTGGCGCTTGCTTCAGCCCATAAAGAGCTTTCTTCAACATGCACACTTTGTGCTCTTGGCCTTTCTTCTCATAGCCTAGAGGTTGTTCAATGTAAACCTCTTCCATTAACACTCCATTTAGGAATGCTGACTTCACGTCCATTTGGTAAACTTTCCACTTGTTTTGTGCTGCTATGGACAGCACTGCTCTCACGGTTTCCATTCTAGCAACCGGTGCGAAAGTTTCCTCATAATCTATCCCATGCTATTGCTTATACCCTTTGACAACAAGCCTTGCCTTGTGTCTCTCTATTTTTCCTTCAGCATTACTCTTGGTCTTGTAGACCCATTTAACTCCAATGACATCTTTACCTTTTGGGAGTTCAACCAAATCCCAAGTCTTGTTTCTTTCTATGGCATTAATCTCCTCATCGATAGCTTCTATCCATTTTTTATCCTTAATAGCTTCTGCGAAGTGGATAGGGTCTTCAACATGACAATATAAAGCAAACAAAAGAATTGATACCTTCATTTGCTGCCTCTTTTGCATAAATGTCATTCAAATTTCTGAACTTCTTACCTCTTTCACTAGGTGTACAAATGCTTGAAGAAGCACTTGAATTTCCTCCTTGTGGTGTGCTTGGAGAAGAACTCTCATTTCTCCTCAAGGGTGTCTCTTGCTGCTCTTGTGTTGGTGCTGCTGTTTGGGGATGTATTTCGGCCAATTCATCATCATCTTCATCATGAGATAAACAGTGTTTAACATTCACTGTTTTCTCTATGCTTCCATCCCAAGCTTCCTCCTCAATAAACTGAACATCTCTGCTCACAATAAACTTCTTGGTGGATGGGTTGTATAACCTGTAGGCCTTGGATTCATCACTGTATCCAATGAAAATACATTTCTCCCCCTTGCTGTCCAACTTCTTCCTTAGCTGATCCGGAATGTGTGCATAAGCCACACATCCAAAAACCTTCATGTGTGTGACACATTGGTTTGTGCCACTCCATGCCTCTTCCGGCACTTTGTTCATCACTGCTTTTGTAGGGCACCTATTCAAAATGTATGCTGCACAATGTACAGCTTCAGCCCAAGAATCATTAGGCAAATGCTTTGCCTTTAACATACTCCTCACCATGTCCATTATGGTTCTATTCTTCCTTTCGGCTACTCCATTTTGCTGCGGAGTATATCTAGTTGTAAACTACTTTTGAATACCATTTTCTCTACAAAAACGTAGAAAATATTTAGAGATATACTCACCTCCTCTATCAGTCCTTAGAACTTTGATGTGCAGCCCACTTTGGTTTTCCATAAGTGCTTTGAAATTGCAAAATTTTTCAAACACTTTTATTTTTCAAAAAGTAAGCCCAAGTTTTTCTTGTAAAATCATCTATGAATGTTAACATGTAGTGGCTGCTAGCAAGCGATGGAGTTTGCATCGGTCCACACAAATCTGAGTGGACAATCTCTAAGGGTGCCTTTGCCCTTATGCTTTTCCCGGAAGGAAAAATTTCTCTGTGTTGTTTCCACAAGATACAACCTTCACAAAGGATGTTCAGCTTCTCTATCAATGGTAAACCTCTTACCATTTCTTTTCTGTTCAACAAATTAAGACCTCCAAAGTTGAGATGTCCAAATCTCAAGTGCCACAACCAATTTTCATCTTTTGGTTCGCTTTGGATAGCCTCTTTTGCCACTGCTACTATCTTTTCTTCATTCTTCAAATCTGCTCTCATTCTAAGAGGGAACATGCTGTTCCTTGTCATCTTCACTTCAGCAATACAATGTTTGCTGGGTGGTTTTTCCATGATGGTACAAACATCATCCTCAAAAAATACATTGTACCCCTTTTGGACAAGCTGTCCAATGCTTAAGAGGTTACACTTCATTCCTAGAACATAATAGACATCTGCTATGGATTTCTTTGCACCTTTCCTTCTTAAAACATTTACATTTCCTTTTCCCATAACAGACACTTTACTATCAGTCCCTAGTGTGACTTGTGACTTCACACTCTCATCTAGCATAGAAAACATTGCTAAGTTTCCTGTCATATGGTTACTGCAACCGGAGTCTAGAAACCATAAGTCCTCACTTTTTTCTTCAGCGATATTACAAGCTAAAAACAAATTATCTTGGCTGATATTTTCTCTAGTGAAATTTGCACTAGTTCTACTTCCCATATCATGTTGCTTCTTTCTACATTCATTAGCATAATGACCATATTTTTTACAATAGTGACATTGGACATTGGAATTATCATACCTGTGTCCTTGTGCATTCTGCTGACCACTTTGCTGGCTGCTGCCTTGGACTTGATGCTGATTTGGATTACTGCCCCTTCCTTGAGCATTTACTAGATTGCTCCTTCCACCTCTGTTTTGGCTTTTTCCTCTTCCTCTCTTATTTCCTTTGCCTTGCCCTCTTCCTCTTCCGAAAGAAATCTGGGTCTTAAAGGCATGCTCCAGAGATGAGTTTTCACTCCTACCAATCTTTGCTCATGAGTCATCAGTGATGCATGTAGCTCATCCACTGTGAACTTTGTGAGATCCTTAGTCTCCTCTATGGTGGTGACAATCACATCGAATCTTGAGGGTAGACTCCTCAAGAGTTTTTCCACAATCCTCTTCTCTTCAAGAGTCTCTCCATGAGATCTTATTTGTGTGACCATTCCAATCACATGAGTGAAGAATGAGTCAATAGTATCCGACTCTTTCATACAGAGAGTCTCAAAGTCTCTCCTTAGCAACTGAAGTTTTGCTGTCTTCACTTTTTCCATGCCTTGATAGGCTGTCTTGAGAGTTTCCCATGCTTCTCTGGATCTCTTGGCTGCTGCTATCCTTGGAAACACACTCTCATGCACTGCCTGATACAATAAGAAGAGAGCTTTGGAGTCTTTCTTCCTATTTCTCTTCAACAACTCTCTTTCTGCCTGAGTTAAATCTTCAAACTCTTCTTCATTTGCTGGCTCTTCAAAGCCATCCTCAACAAATTCCCATAAGTCTTGGGAGACAAATAGAGCTCTCATAGTTATTGACCAGTAGTCATAATTTTCCCATTAAACATTGGGAGATGGACATTTCCCATACCCATACCAGTGCTGGCTCCAGCCATTCTGCACTCTTAACTATGATTAAAAAAAACTTATCTGTGTATGTAAAACAACTCACTGTTCTGCAACAGTGACTCAAAAACTGTATAGAGAAATACCTTTGGATTCTTTGGCTGAGTCTTCACACTGCTGGAGAAGCTACTGCAACAAAGAACTCCTTTCCTTCAGCTTCTTTGATCTTCAAAGAGCCTGGACTAGCTCTGATACCATGTTGGAATATTTAACATTCCAGAACAACAATGGAGAATAAAATTCCCCCTCTTCAACACAGAGAAAATTAAAAAAGTTCTTCCGCTGCTAGGCAGAGTTTTCCCCTGTAAAACTATTTGTTGCCCAAAAAACTTGGGGTTGCAAATCTCTCTCACACTTAGAAATTACAATAAAAACTTTGGTACTTCAAAACACGGTTCTCAAAACCACTCACACTCTCTAAATTTCACTCTGAAACCAATGTGTTTAAAATGAAAGCATGGCTGTACTGTTGATCTGTTTACCTTGTTCTTTGATGTGCTCTAAAAAAACTCACAATCTTTGAACTATACCTTCTTTTTAGTGCTCTATTTCTTTACAACTATTGTGAAAAAAACACTGAATACATAGCATCTGAGCCTTTTCATCTTTTTTTTATATTCATTTTACAATATATAAAAACATTTAAAATAAACTATTTTAAAAAACTTTAAAATAAAAAAAAAACTAAAATAAAAATCAATCACTATGGCCCACGGCCTTCCCTTTGACATTGTACGTATATATATATATGTAAAACATATATATGTTCTCTGCACGACATTAACCAAACATTAAAGACTTTGACCGAATCATGAACCGGACTTCAAAAACAGAAAATTAAACCCTTTTGCATAAAAATTCCGCGTGCCAAAAGGTGGTTGCTGACGTCATCAATTTGTGTGCAGGTTTCTGTCAAATCACTTGAGGAAACCCTTTTCACAGAGTTCCGATTTTCACGATCCTGTACGGAAAAAGTGTGATGCGGGATTTTTCATAAATCTGCCTTATGAAATTTCAGGTCCGGGCTGCTCCAATTTCTCCGTATCGAAAGATTACTGCGCTGAGGTTGACTGCACAGACAAAAATGGCAAGCGGCTACTGTGTCCTGCAAAACAGAAATTGGAAGGTGGCTGGCTGCCTGTACGTTGCAGCGCTGAGAGTAATTTCAACAGATACGGGATTCGATGAATTTTAACATTAACTTCATTATGTGTTGTTGCAGTTATGGGAAGAGTGAAATGAGAGATCGCAAATAGTGAAGTGCTTCTTGACAGTAACTTCACTCCCAAATTAGCTTGACATAAAAGTAGCTCCGTTTTCTATTATGTGTTGTTTTGCAGTTATGCAGGGAAGTGAAGTTAGAGATATAAAGAATAGAAAATCCAGGCCACCTTTACCTTTACCTTTACCTTTTCCTTTTCCTTTTCCAAACCGAGAGCAGCAGCTTTGTTTAAAAAAGTCATGGAATTGTCCATTCTCTGCAATGCAATGCAGAAACAACAACAGCCTCAGTTTCATCTTTTCTATTTTTCCGTTCAATTTCATCTTTTCGAGTGATAACAAGTTTTTCTATTTTTCCGTTTCCTTAAGATTGAGAAAGTAGAAAAACTGGTTATCACTCAAAAAAATGAGAGGAATGCTTCCCCTGTATGTCGACAAACAGCGAAAGAGCATGGAAGTCCTCGAATTAAGTTGCAGCTGCATGCCACCTTAGCGTCCTAGCAGATGGGCTTTTTACACAGTATGTGTAAATCAATCACTCTTTTAATGGTTTCGATGAATTTGGTTACTGTATTTTCATATTTACGGGATTCGAGAATTTGGTTACATTTACTGGATTACTGTATTTTGACATTTACATTTACGGGATTCGATGAATTTGGTTACGGTATCTTAACATTTAATTTTAAGAATTTGGTTATTGTATTCTGTTACAACAGTATCAGTTTCAGTTTTTAAGAATTTGGTTACGACAGTATCAGTTTCATCTTGTCAAGTCATAACAAGTTTTTCTATTTTTCCATGAAGTTGGTTACTGTATCTTAACATTTAATTTTAAGAATTTGGTTACTGTATCTTGACATTTACATTTACGGGATTCAATGATTTTTAAGAATTTGGTTACTGTGTTTGGAGATCTGGTAAAATAGTTTCACATTTTAAAATAAGGAAATCATACATGGTAATCTCAGAAATTCACTCCCATGGTAATCAGCATGGACTTACCAATATTTATTTATGCTAATGGTATAAGCTAGAAGAAGGATTTAATTCTTATTCTGAAATTGGAGTTGCACTTTGTTCTCTTCCTTATTTTTACACCGTAAAGAAACTTTGTGAACTTACAGATTTGGGCCGTTGATAAAAATGGCACGCAACCCTTGATTGTCTAAACATACTATTACACCATTTTAGGCTTGACTATTCAAATCATATTTCTGTTTCTATTCTCAACATCCTCTGTAGCTGTTATTTAAGATACAATTGACTCCGGATAAACAAAACAGAACAAAGAGGATCTATTCAATCTTGGGTATTTTATTTAACTAATCAGGTCATTCCCATTACTAAAATTAAAAAGAACAACATATATAATTCAATTATTTTAATAAAAAATCTGAAAGAACTTTGAATAATAATATTCTTAATAAGTCTTTCATGTTGAATAAAGCAGCTCGGAAACGTTCACACTGCACAAAAAACTCTCTATCTTCATGTATCCTCAATAATCACACTGCACTAATAATAATATTCTAAAGAATCTGGGTTTTATTCGGGTTAGCATGATGTCGTGTTTGAGAAACAGGCGCTGGGCACAAGGCCTCAATGATATCCGCCATTTTCATCTTTGAATTTCGATTCTCCTTAATCAGTTTCTGCTGAATAACCCCTATGCGCCTCCACACAGCCGCGTTCCTTTTTTCCCTCACCAGCAGGATTCCCAGTTCCATTTTCTCTTCCAATTCTTCTAATTGTACAGCGTCCAATCCTGCTAAGTTTTCTAGAATCATCTGCAGTTGTTGCACCTGAAGAAAAAACCAAAAAATACAGCGCGAACCCAAAAATAATCAGAACACTAGCAGAAGTTTTTGTTTTAAGCAAACATTAGTTGAAGTTTTTGTTTTAAGCGAACCTTAATTGTAGAGATAAATAGATAAACGCTAAGTTTTTTTTTTACTAGCATAAATTTATTTTAATTTCAGATGTAGAGATAAATAGATAAATGCTCAAGTGTTTTTAGTTACTAGCATAGATTTAATTTAATTTAATATTAGATGTGCAAAGTACTAATAAGAAGGATCATTCTCCCAAAATGAAAGTCTTTTTTCAATGTAAAATTTGAGAAAATAATAGAAGAAGAAGAAATTGTTTTAACTTCTACTGCACAAAAAGAATATAATAGCTTATAGGATCAATATTACTTAGGATGGAGTTGTTTGTTGGGGGTAGTGATGCCAATACAGACGTGAGTACTCGGAAGCCATTACAGTCTCCCCATCTAAAAGTAAACAATCCATCTCCTTATGTTCAGAATTTGAAAGGAGGGGCTGTGTTACAAAAATGAATTCCACATTACAATAAAACAAACTCTGCCCCCAGAAACAGAGGATAGGTAGGTTGAATCTTGGGTACTTCATTAACTGATAGGAAGGAAGGAAGCACCATATATTTAAAACTAAAAATACAAAATATATAACTCAATTCTTTCTCTCCAATGAATGATTTGCCTCTGATTACTAAAAAGATAAAAATGAAATATATAACTCAATTCTTTCCAATGATTTGCCTCTGATTACTAAAAAGATAAAAATAAAATATATAACTCAATTCTTTCCAATGATTTGACTCTGATTACTAACTAAAAATGATAAAAATTAAATAATTCTAACGTTTGACGAACAGGTGCAGTGTTACATACAAGCGCCTCTTTTTTTTTCTTTAAATCTTTATTCTCCTCGATCAGATTTTGCTCCGCCATTTTCTGATTTATCTGCAGCTGATCCGCCTCAAATTTTACCTCCGATTATTGTGATTATTCTGGTCTTTATTGTGATTATTCTCGCTACAGTCACGAAATTCTGTTTGTTCTGATAATTTGCTGTAACGTTGAATTATGCTTTCAACGTATGGGCTGGTAATCTCATAAAACTGTTTATCACTCAAAACTTTTATCTCTGCATGACAAACGACGGACAGTTCTTTTGCCTTCCATGCCCTTGGGTTTTCTATTCTCTTGATATCTATTTTCACTCGATCCATTACTGCAACAAGTAATAGAAAAAACAGCCCTATCAATCTTGAACTCCTTTGCTACCTGTTGTGGCCTTTATTACCATCTTTTGAGCTCTGAAATAACAAAAATTCGAATTTATAACTCACGAAGTCGGGGTGACTTCTGATTGCATGCAATAACGTACCTTTACATTACATATATTAATTAACGAAAATTTGATATAAATTCCCGAACGTTATGAATTTGAATTTTAAAAAGACACTTAAATTACTTCATTTTTTAACATACAAGTAACTCATAGGTAACATATAAGTAAATACAAGTAACTCATAGGTACATACAATTACAATTCACGAGGAGGTGTTAAAATATCTCATTTACATTTCAATCTCCGCAAATGGATATGATCTATTTAATCTCAATGTATGATTCAATCGCGAAAGAGAGAGTATGTTGAATATCAAGGCTCCCAGCCAACTACCCACCAACAGTTTGTAGACGATAATATGTTGTTCAGTCATCCTTCAATTCAAGAAGCTTTCACTTTTAAATCCCTGCTTGACACTTTCTCTGAGGCCTTAGGTACCTCTATCAATCCTGGAAAATCTCAGATATTTTTTTTCAATACCCCAGCCATTACCCAAAGCAACATTGCCATAATTTTTGGCTTCTCTATAGCTTCCCTACCTGCAAAGTACCTTGGAGTGCCCTTGATTGATTCCAGCTCCTAGAAAAATTTGAAGCCCGACTTTCCTCCTAGACCTATAGATCCCTTAATATTGCTAGTCGTCTTATCCTAATCAAAGCAGTTTTACAGTCTATGCCCCTCTATCTCTTCTTAGTTGTCACAGCACCAAAATGGGTCCTCAAAAAGATCAAAAATATGCAACGTAATTTCCTTTGGGGATCCTTTGGTCAAAACCGTAAATGAGCTCTGCTAAAATGGTCAACAGTATGCATGCCAAAAAAGGATGGTGGTCTAGGCCTAAGAGCTCTGCATCACAACAATGCAGTCATGGGCGCCCACATTTGGTGGAAATGGTTACCTGTGCCACACACGCCATGGGCACTTCTTTGGAATGTCAAATATGCCAACAACAGACCCCCAGAAGATCTTATCAGGCTGACAACAGCCGATATAGGCTCTCTTATATGGAATGTAGCCAAACAACACCAAGCTCTCATTCAAGAGCACAGCTTCTGGGGAGTCAGAGATGGCGGTACAACCCTTTTTTGGGCTGATTCTTGGCAACAAAGGCCCAAATTAGTAAATCTTATACGACCTCAGCAACACGTGGATCAACTTAACCAACTGTGCAACAAAGTAGAACATTACTGGGTACCCCCCACAATACAGGTATACTGTCAATTGGAACCAGCAGCTCAGATCTGCGAGAATTGGAAGGAGGACATAAACAAGGAAATTGATGAAGAACTTCACAACAGAAAAATCAGATATTCAGAGAAGAAAGATATTCGTAGCTGGGGATACACACCTCAAGGCACGTTCACAACCAGGGAAGCATACACTTTGATGTATCACACCCAAAAACCAAAAGATCCACTTTGGACGCAAATTTGGCAACTTGGTATCTAGCCTAAGGTCTCTACCTTCCTCTGGCTCCTATGCCACAAACGCATCCTCACCTGGGATAATGTTAAAAAAAAAGATTTATCGAACCTTCCAAGTGCCCTAACTGTTCAATGCAAATTGAAACTATCCAGCAGCTAATGGACACCTGTGTCTTAGCCAACAAAATGTGGGAAAAAATTATCTTCAGATGCAGAAGATCGAATCACATACAAGGTGATATTGTTAGCACCATTCACAACTGGCCCTAGGCATCTTACAACAACAAGTTATTAAACACTCTTTGGACTCTTCTCCCAGGCCTTCTTCTATGGACAGTCTGGAAGGAAAGGAACAAAAGAGTATTTAAGAATTAGATCACTCCTCTGGATACCATATGGTACAACCTCTGCATCAACCTTCAAGAAACACTGGCTCTTCACCATTGGCAGGACTCTAATTTTCCAACTCAAGATCAGGAAAAACTAATTTGGGAGAACTGGCATCTCTCGATCTCATTCCACCCCTCTAGCACTAGCACTCCTCCCACTCATCAGGATTCACCCAACACTTAGATTCCTCCTCCCGCTAGGCTAATCAAGATGAATTTTGATGGAGCCTCCAAAGGCATCCGGGAGCTGTAGGATTTGGTGGCATATTTCGTGACTCTGTTGGCAACCCCCTTTTGATCTTCTATGGATCCATAGGATGGGATTCTAAAATTTCGGCTAAACTGGAAGGTTTATGGAAGGGTCTTTGTCTGGCTCAGAGGACAATTATTTCCCCATTGAAATAGAAGGAGACTCTCAAATCCTCATTAACACAATGCCTCATCTCCTCATAGGTGCTTCCACCACCAACGTGGCTAAAAGTTGGCCTTTGGCTACTAGTCCTCTTTCCTTTCCTTTTGAAGACTCCAACCTTCTCCCCCTTCCCTTCCTTGGCCCCCTTCCTTTTGAGATCATTTCTTATCTCAGAGGAAATTAAGTAAGTAAATCATAAATATTTGTTAAAACCTTTAACTAAGGCTCCCTTTAGTGAATTCTAAATTTCCCCTAGGTTACCCATGTATTATTGTTTTAAAAGAAAAATATATACAACGCATTCTTAATTTACCAAAATTCCCATTAGACTTCCACTCAACCCACAATTTCTTAAGTTTTAAATAACATAAGTAAATACAAGTAACTCATAGGTATATACAATTCACGAGGAGGTGTTAAAATATCTCATTTACATTTCAATCCCCACAAATGGATATGATCTATTTAATCTCATGTATGATTCAATAGAGAAATAGAGAATATGTTGAATATCAAGGCTCCCAGCCAACTACCCACCAACAGTTTGTAGACGACAATATGTTGTTTAGTCATCCTTCAATTCAAGAAGCTTTCACTTTTAAATCCCTGCTTGACACTTTCTCGGAGGCCTCAGGTACCTCTATCAATCCCGGAAAATATCAGATATTTTTTTTCAATACCCCAGCCATTACCCAAAGCAACATTGCCATAATTTTTGGCTTCTCTATAGCTTCCCTACCTGCCAAGTACGTTGGAGTGCTCTTGATTGATTCCACAATCCGACTCTCATCCTGGCAAGAGCTCCTAGCAAAATTTGAAGCTCGACTTTCCTCCTAGACCTATAGATCCCTTAATATTGCTAGTCATCTTATCCTAATCAAAGCAGTTTTACAGTCTATGCCCCTCTATCTCTTCTTAGTTGTCACGACACCAAAATGGGTCCTCAAAAAGATCAAAAATATGCAACGCAATTTCCTTTGGGGATCCTCTGGTCAAAACCATAAATGAGCTCTCGTAAAATGGTCAACAATATCCATGCCAAAAAGGGATGGTGGTCTAGGCCTAAGAGATCTGCATCACAACAATGCAGTCATGGGTGCCCACATTTGGTGGAAATGGTTACCTGCGCCACACACGCCATGGGCACTTCTTTGGAATGTCAAATATGCCAACAACATACCCCCAGAAGATCTTATCAGGCTGACAACAGCTGATATAGGCTCTCTTATACAGAATGTAGCCAAACAACACCAAGCTCTCATTCAAGAGCACAGCTTCTGGGGAGTCAGAGATGGAGGTACAGCCCTTTTCTGGGCTGATTCTTGGCAACAAAGGCCCAAATTAGTAAATCTTATACGCCCTCAGCAACACGTGGATCAACTTAACCAAATGTGCAAAAAAGTCGAACATTACTCGGTACCCCCCACAATACAGGGATACTGTCAATGGGAACCAGCAGCTCAGATCTGCGAGAATTGGAAGGAGGACATAAACAGGGAAATTGATGAAGAAATTAACAACATAAAAATTAGATATTCAGAGAAGAAATATATTCGTAGGTGGGGATACACACCTCAAGGCACGTTCACAACCAGGGAAGCATACACTTTGATGTATCACACCCATAAACCAAAAGATCCACTTTGGACGCAAATTTGGCAACCTGGTATCTAGCCTAAGGTCTCTACCTTCCTCTGGCTCCTATGCCACAAACGCATCCTCACCTGGGATAATATTTAAAAAAAAAGATTTATCGGACCTTCCAAGTTCCCTAACTGTTCAATGCAAATTGAAACTATCCAGCAGCTAATGGACACCTGTGTCTTAGATAAAAAAATGTGGGATGAAATTATCTTCAGATGCAGAAGATCGAATCGCATACAAGGTGATATTGTTAGCACCATTCACAATTGACCCTAAGCACCTTACAACAACAAGTTATTAAACACTCTTTGGACTCTTCTCCCAGGCCTTCTTCTATGGACAGTCTGGAAGGAAAGGAACAAAAGAATATTTAAGAACTAGATCACTCCTCTGGATACCATATGGTACAACCTCTGCATCAACCTTCAAGAAACACTGGCTCTTCACCATTGGTAGGACTCTAATTTTCCAACTCAAGATCAAGAAAAAACTAATTTGGGAGAACTGGCATCTCTCGATCCCATTCCACCCCTCTAGCACTAGCACTCCCCCCACTCATCAGGATTCACCCAGCACTTGGATTCCTCCTCCTGCTAGGCTAATCAAGATGAATTTTGATGGAGCCTCCAAAGGCATCTGGGAGCTGCAGGATTTGGTGGCATATTTCGTGACTCTGTTGGCAACCCCCTTTTGATCTTCTATGGATCCATAGGATGGGATTCTAACAATTCAACTGAACTGGAAGGTTTATGGCAAGGTCTTTGTCTGGCTCAAAGAACAATTATTTCCCCATTGAAATAGAAGGAGACTCTCAAATCCTCATTAACACAATGAATCATCTCCTCATAGGTTCTTCCGCCACCAAGGTGGCTAAAACTTGGCTTCTGGCTACTAGATTTGAGCTCATAGAATAGTGGCTGAAGCATAATCGGGAGATCTCCTTCAAGCATGTCAAACGATCTGGTAACAAAGTAGCAGATCTTCTTGCAAACAAGGGAGTGGATGGTGATCAAACCATCTACTCTAGTCCCCTCAACTCTCTCCATGATACCTCTCTCATACAGCAATGCATTAAGCTGGTGCACGTGGAAACAACAATCCCAGATGCGGGTGATAAATGAACGCTGGCATACGGTGAGCCCATAGAGTGAAACATGGCTCAGCCACATGGTCACGCATGGGCTCAAGCCGCGGGAATTTATTTATGCCAACTACAACCACTGAAGCTCCATTAATATGCTCGTCTCTCGATGCACTCACCCTTAATTCAAAATGTCTCCAAGCAGCAGCCTTCCTCCATTACTCTCAAGCTGTATCTATCCCTCTATGGTCTCAGAGCCGAGCTGTAGAATGCCCACAGGGAGGCAATGATGTCTCTATTGTTGTATTTGCCTTGCTCGTGACCACCACGTCTCCCATAGCCTTCATTGCAGCTTGAATTTAGATACTGAGCCTTCGACTCCCCTGTCCTCTGCAAAATCAGCTCCTCAGCCTTCTGTTCATTCAACCCCGTGGTCTCAGCCTTTCAACAACACCTCCATAAGCACCACTATGCCCAGGCACCACTGTATTCACTACCGTCGAGGCAGTGGGCATGCTAGTCCAGACCTCCGCTCACCAACCGTTATGACTCCTCATATCCTTCGCTGGAGGATTCATATGGGTGTTATCCTACAACCCGTAGCGGTAGAGGCCGAGACTTAGCCTCGAGGCAGTCACACTCCTTAACTCTTGTTTGCATTTCCTCCCCGCTGCTGCACCACCCCACCAGTCATTCTTCCCCACCTCTGCCTCATCTAGAGATGCTACCCTCTTCGTCCACTATGCACTTTTCTCAATTCCTTTACACTTGCACCCTGGACCGTCCTCGCATCACAACCACCATCTCTATAAGCTTCAAGGAGGAAGCATCCAATGCCGAGAGCCTTCGTCCAAGGAAATTGCTCAAAAAATCCACTTTAGATTCGATGCCTTAAATGCCTACGAGAAAACCTGAAGCTCTCCCCGTCATTCATGGCGCTCCTGCCTCTACTAGCAAAAGCAAGGGAAGCACAGGCAATGGTAGCAGTGGTAGTGATAGTAGCAGTAAGGACCTGTTTGGTGATGATGGGGGCATGGACAGTGCATGCACCACCAAAATTCCTGAACATGCAGCGCCCTGAGACACGAATTATGATGACACCGAGGAGGACAGGTGCCTAATTGTGGAGGAGACACCTCCCCCGGGCAAAGACACCTAAATTCTACAGGTTCCTTTTTATTTTGGGACTTTTTTCCAGTTTATTATGTTGCTACTAGATAATCTCGTCATACATTACTTCTTTTTGTATGAAGTTGGTTTCCCCGTGGTGGGAAGCTGTAGTAAAACTAATTTGGCTGGTTTCCCCTTCTAGGGAAATCACAATTTTGATCTTTTGCCTCGCAATGCCTCTGGAATTGGCTAGTCCAGCAATTCTAGAGGCTAGACAATCCATGTACTATATCTTTTTATAAATAGAAATCAAACATACTTAGGAAAAAAAAAAAACTCATACGTATATACAATTCACGAGGAGGTGTTAAAATATCTCATTTAAAATTCAATCCCCACAAATGGATATGATCTATTTAGTATCGAGTATTTTAATAAAACCACTTTGAAACATCCACTTTACAATAAAACTTCGCAATTCCAATATTTCATGTATGATTGAATCGAAAAAGAGAGAGAATATGTTGAATATCGGATATTTTATTAACACAATCACGTGATTCTAATTACTAAAGATAAAAAAATTGAATTCTTTTCAATGATATGTAACGGTGCAAAAATAAAAAATTCGAAGAGTTTTCAAATCGCAACTTTTAATAATAATATTTTAAATAATAGTTCAAATTTCATACTAAATTATTTGAGATATTATACATCAAGTAATCTAATGTTTGAGAAACAGGTGTTGGACACAAGGTGTAATATACACGCATCTTCTTTGTTCAGAAATTTCAATTCTCCTCCATCATATTTCGTTCATTAACTGTTCTCTCCTTTATGCGCCTCTCGATAGCCTTGTTATTTTTCGCCCTCACCCACATGATTGCCACTTGCATTTCCTATTATAATTCTTGTAATAGCGCAACATACAATCCTTCTACGTCTTCTACCACAATATACTTCAACATCATCTGTAACTATTCTACTAAAAACTTTTGCCCCAACGCCTAGATGTTCTCGTTCTTGTTTCAACATCCTCTATAGCTATTCCACTAGAAACTTTCGCCCCAACGCCTAGATGTTATGGTTCTTATTAGTCTGTGCCACTCGCGGCAAGGGACTATAGTAATCTAAAAGTAGAAGTAGCATTAATATTCCCTTCCATTAACCTAAGTTTTTATTTTTGTTTCATAAAATAAATGTGGCTCAACCTTTGAAATTAACGGAATAATTTTGAGCACCAATCACAGATTTTATCGTCTTATTGGCCTCTTGTCGAAGCAGACAGGCAATATGCTTCATGTTTGCTCATATAACAATAGTTTTGTATTTCCAAATGGTCTCAAATACAAACTAATGCTAACATTAGTTAGCAAGAATTAAATGTTTGGGGTAATATTTCCGGTAATGTTTGGGGTATAGTTTGTGTGCATGTAATGATGTGTTGTCACAGTTTTCTTCCATCATGTAATGGTGTGCTATGTTGTCACAACAATTGTCTCCCATGTATACTTATTTCCCTCTACCATGTATCTATTTACTTATTTCCGTCTCCCATGTATCTATTTTTACGAACCAGGAGCCTTGCCTATGGATTTTTTTCTTGGAAGCATGATGCTAGCGCTAGGCCAGTCCATTCCCACACCTATCACCCCGCTTACCCTCCAGTCACTGATGGAAATTTCTGATAATTTCAAACAAAATAGAGGAAGCAAAGTTCCTCAACTCAACACAAAGAAATGAGAAATTTGGACAAAGAGGATATGGAGAAAAGCTCTGTTTCTATTAACCATAAAAATGACAATAAAAATTACAAACTTCTTCAGAAATACAATTCTGGAATACTCAAAAACTCCATACTCTGTTTTTACAAACTCTGTTTTTTTAACACAGATTACAGTTGCTGAAACACGTGTTTCAGCAACAGTCAGACAGTTGCTGAAACACAGACGCAGTTGCTGAAACAGCCTGTAGAATGCATGCTGCTCCCAAAACACAACGACTCTATTTTCTTGCTGTTTCTTCTGCTCTGTCTATTTCTCTGCCTTCAAACTCTCAAAACAAATTCTTCTATTTCTTCTAACCTTCAAAAGAACTGTTGTTCATCATATTTGTATGCAAAAACATATTTGACTTATAATATTAAAATAATGCAAATATCTTCTAATGCATATCTGCGTATTGAATGTAGGAGAAGCGGTGATGCCTTTTGGAAAAAAACAAGTCGGTTGTAGCAGGAGCAATAACTCTGCAAATTAAATGCACAGTGGAGTGCAATAAATAAACCATGACTTTCAGGCATCCAATATTTTTGAAATATCTACAGCGGATCTGATTTCTGTCCAGCTGTTTTATTCTGCAGTTGGAATTAAATTCCAACACTCCCCCTTAATTTCAACTGCTGGGTTTTTCAGCATACCCAGGCATTCTCTGAAATGATCAAAACTTTTCTTTGCCAATGGTTTTGTCAAGATGTCAGCTATTTGATCCTCTGTTTTGCAGTGCTGCAAAACAATCTCACCATTGTTAACCAATTCACGTATGAAGTGAAATTTGGTGTCTATATGCTTTGTCCTTTTATGAAAAACAGAATTTTTAGACAATGCTATTGCAGAGCTATTGTCACAGTAAATGGTTGTGCCCTTTTCTTGTTCATGACACAAGTCTCTGAGAACTCTTCTCAGCCACACTGCTTGGCATGCTGCTGCTGTTGCTGCCACATACTCTGCCTCTACTGTTGACAAAGCCACGATTGGTTGCTTCTTGGAAGCCCATGAGATGGCTCCCGATCCCATATGAAACACATATCCCGATGTGCTTTTCCTATCATCAACACTTCCAGCCCAATCACTGTCAGTGTAACCTGTCAACCTGAAACTTTCAGAAGAGGAGTATAAAATACCAAACCCCTTCGTTCCATTCACATACCTTAGAATCCTCTTGGCTGCCTGCCAATGAGTCTCTTTTGGTCTTTCCATAAATCTGGAGATTAAACTCACTGCATGCATAATGTCCGGCCTAGTTGCAGTCAAGTACATGAGGCTGCCAACTATGCTCTTGTACAATTTTGGATCAAAATCCTTGCTGCTGTCTTCTTTGGTCAATTTCAACCCCATTACAGTTGGAGTCACAGCTGCCTTGCTGTTCTGCATGTTAAATCTCTTCAACACTGCTTCTACATATTTAACTTGGGAAATGAAAACACCATTGTCACTTTGGTCTACTTCAATTCCAAGAAAATATCTTAAGAAGCCCAAGTCAGTCATTTCAAATTCACTTTTCATGACTGCTTTAAAATCAGCAATGAGAGAAGCATCATTGCCACTAAAGATTAAATCATCTACATATAAAACAACAATAAGAATCTTACCGTCATTCTCCTTTATGTAGAGTGTGGGTTCACCATCACACTTATCAAACCCATTCTCAATCAAATAAGCATCTATTCTGCTGTACCATGCTCTTGGAGCTTGTTTGAGCCCATAAAGAGCCTTCTTCAGTCTACAGACTTTATGCTCTTGGCCTTCAACTTCATAGCCTGGAGGTTGTTCAACATAAACCTCTTCTTTTAACACTCCATTCAGGAATGCAGATTTAACATCCATCTGATAAATCTTCCATTTGTGCTGTGCCGCAATAGACAACACTGTTCTCACTGTTTCCATCCTTGCTACTGGTGCAAAGGTTTCATCATAGTCTTTGCCTTGTTGCTGTTTGTAGCCTTTCACAACAAGTCTTGCTTTATGCCTGTCAATCTTGCCTTCAGCATTGATTTTGGTCTTATAGACCCACTTAACTCCAATGGCATCTTTGCCTTTAGGGAGGTCCACTAACTCCCATGTTTTACTCTTCTCAATTGCACCAATTTCTTCATTCATTGCTTCAATCCATTTATCTTCATTTACAGCATCTTCAAAATGAATTGGGTCATCAACATGACAATACAAAGCGAATAATGAATTTAGACCGGTATTGTTACTTACCTCTCCTTGTTCATAAATCTCATTCAGATTTCTGAATCTTGGTCTTCTTGGTGTGCTTGGAGTTCCATCCGAACTTGAGGGTATTTGTGATCCCTGTGGTGTGCTTGGAGAAGCACTTCCTTGACTTCTCAAGGCTGTTCAAATTCCAGCTTGTGGTGTGGTTTGATTTACTTGATGTGGTGGAGGAGGAGCCACCAAAGAAGGGTTATTTGCTGCTGTCCCTTCCTCTTCTTCTTCGTGAGACACAATTGTCTTCACATTCACTGTCTTCTCTAAGCTTCCATCCCAAGCTTCATCTTCAATGAATTGCACATCTCTGCTTACTATCAACTTCTTGGTCAATGGATTATAGAGTTTGTATGCTTTTGACTCATCACAATAGCCAATAAAGACACACTTCTCCCCCTTACTGTCAAGCTTCTTCCTTAGCTGATCCGGTACATGTGCATATGCTACATAGCCGAATACTCTCATGTGAGTGATAGTTTGCTTTTGACCACTCCATGCTTCTTCTGGTATTTTGTTCATGACAGCTTTAGTTGGGCATCTATTCAAGATGTAAACTGCGCAAGTAATAGCTTCTGCCCAATACTCATGCGGCAAATGTTTTGCCTTTAGCATACTCCTGACCATGTCCAGAATGGTCCTATTCTTCCTTTCTGCAACACCGTTTTGCTGAGGTGTGTACCTCGCGGTGAACTGCTTTTGTATGCCATTCTCTCTGCAAAAACGTAGAAAGTCTTTGGAGATGTACTCTCCACCTCTATCTGTTCTGAGCACTTTTATATAATGCCCACACTGCTTTTCAACAAGAGTCTTGAAGTGGCGGAATTTCTCAAACACTTCACTCTTCTGTTTCAGCATATACACCCATGTCTTTCTGGTGTAATCATCAATGAAAGTTAAAACATATTTATTTCCGGCAAATGATGGTATTTGCATCGGTCCACACACATCAGAGTGAACAATTTCCAATGGTGCTTTTTCCCTTATACTCTTTCCTGCTGGAAAGCTTTCTTTGTGTTGCTTGCCCAAGATGCAGCCTTCACAAAGGCTGTCCGGTTTCTCAATCAATGGCAATCCCTTTACCATTCCCTTTCTGTGTAACATATTCAAGCCTCCGAAATTGAGATGTCCAAATCTCAAGTGCCACAACCAATTCTCATCTTTCACTTGTTCCTGAAAGACTTCTTGTGTTACAGCTGCAATAGTTCTTCCTTCCTTCAAATCTGCCCTGAGTTTGAGAGGAAACATCCTATTGCTGGTCATCTGCACCTGTGCAATGATCTTCTTACTTGGAGGTATGTCTCTGATTGTACACATATCATCTTTGAAGAACACATTATAACCGTTGTCAATGAGCTGTCCAATGCTCAAAAGATTACATTTCAGACCAGGTACATAGTATACCTCTGGCACAATCATCTGTTCTCCATTTCTTGCTCGGATACTGACTCTGCCCTTACCCTTGACAGATATCTTACTATCAGTTCCTGTAGTTACCTCAGATTTCACATTTTCATCCAGATTGGCAAACATTTCAATATTTCCAGTCATGTGATTACTACAACCTGAGTCTAAGAACCAAAAATTTTCTTGTTTGTCTTGTGCAATGTTACATGCTAACAGCACAATCTTTGGATTCTTATCTTCTTCATTTGAAAAATTAGCATTTTTCCTACTATTCATGTCATTTTGTTTTTTTCTACATTCATTGGCATAGTGCCCATATTTTTTACAATAATGACATTGGACTTGGGATTTGTCATACCTTTGTCCATGAGCTTGCTGTTTGCTTGAACCTTCATCTTGATTCTGATTGCAGCTCCTTCCGCTTGTGCTTGCAGGATTATTTCTGCCTTTGTTTTGGCTTCTTCCACGACCTCTGTTATTTGCTCTGCCTCGACCTTTTCCTTGGCCAAAGGACATCTGAGTCTTGAATGCTTGCTCAAAAGAGGAATCTGTTCCTCTACTCAGTCTGTGTTCATGAGACATAAGAGAAGCACTCAATTCATCTACTGTGAACTGTGAGAGATCCTTTGTTTCTTCTATTGCTACCACAACAGCTTCAAACCTTGAGGGTAAACTTCTCAAGATCTTCTCAACAATCCTTCTTTCTTCAAGGATTTCACCATGAGATCTAATCTGGGTTATCAACCCAATAACCTGAGTGAAGAATGAATTTACTGTATCAGATTCCTTCATGCTGAGTGTCTCAAAGTCTCTCCTCAACATCTGCAACTTTGCAGTCTTCACCTTCTCCATGCCTTGATAAGAAGTTTTGAGAATATCCCATGCTTCCTTGGATTTTGTTGCTGCTGCAATCCGTGGAAAAATACTTTCATGTACTGATTGGAAGAGAAAAAAGAGGGCTTTGGCATCCTTCTTCTTGTCGCTCTTCAACTGATCTCTTTGTGCTACTGTCAAAGCAGCCAATGCTGCTGCATCTGCAGGTTCAGCATAGCCAGTTTCAACCAGCTCCCATATTCCCTGAGAAGCAAACAATGCTTTCATTGTTATGGACCAATAACTGTGATTTTTCCCATTAAACTGTGGCAGTTGGGAATTTGTCAAACCAGTTCCAGCATCTGCCATCTTAACTGTAAAAATCAAGAAAAGATACTGACTGTATAATAAAAACAAGCAAGAACTTTCTCTGTTGGATAAATCTGCTCAAATACACTTCTTACAGCTCCTGCAGTGGAAAAAAAAACTCTGTTTTTGACTCACTGAGTGCCTAAACCAGCTCTGATACCATGATGGAAATTTCTGTTAATTTCGAACAAAACAGAGGAAGCAAAGTTCCTCAACTCAACACAAAGAAATGAGAGAAATCTGGACAAAAAGGATATGGAGAAAAGCTCTGTTTCTATTAACCATAAAAATGACAATAAAAATTACAAACTTCTTCAGAACTACAGTTCTGGAATAACTAAAAACTCCATACTCTGTTTTTACAAACTCTGTTTTTTTTAACACAGATTACAGTTGCTGAAACACAGACGCAGTTGCTGAAACAGCCTGTAGAATGCATGCTGCTCCCAAAACACAGCGACTCTATTTTCTTGCTGTTTCTTCTGCTCTGTCTATTTCTCTGCCTTCAAACTCTCAAAAAAAATTCTTCTATTTCTTCTAACCTTCAAAAGAACTGCTGTTCATCATATTTATATGCAAAAACATATTTGACTTATAATATTAAAATAATGCAAATATCTTCTAATGCATATCTGCGTATTGAATGTAGGAGAAGCGGTGATGCCTTTTGGAACAAAACAAGTCGGCTGTAGCAGGGGCAATAACTCTGCAAATTAAATGCACAGTGGAGTGCAATAAATAAACCATGACTTTCAGGCATCCGATATTTTTGAAATATCTACAGCGGATCTGATTTCTGTCCAGTTGTTTTATTCGGCAGTTGGAATTAAATTCCAACAGTCACCACCTTCGGCCCCACCTAACTCAGGCTATGCTGAGAGTGAAAGGACCATCCCCATAGAGGGGAAGGACAAAACAATACCAGTTAGAACCAAATTAAGCTCGGGTCGAGATTATACCAGCTAAACTTTCCCCTTTGATTATTGACTTCACACTAGGATGATAGAATCTGTTGATTCGAACTTGATTATTCGGCTCGAATCAAGAAAACCGCTTCTCATAGGCTGTTTTTTTCAAATTTATAGATAGCTGGAAAAGGCACTTGGTTAAATTTTACTCATTATCATTCCTTATGCCGAAAAAAAGAGAGAGAAGTTGCAGTATTACTAGTGCTCTTTATACACATATATGGCTATCCTGCCGCAAATAAAAATAAATCTAGTTGTGAAGCCTAGTTGCCAAATCTAGTTGTGAAGCCTGGTTTCCAGTCATATGTGTCCTTTTAGAGCTTAGGCTTGGTGCTGTAATCATAAGTATTATAAGGCAGACTATATCGATTCATAGCAGCTATTTTGGAAGGTATATATATTTACATAGATGTGAAATCGACACTTTAAGAGGTTCAGTACTAGTGGAGTAATAACAAAGAATACCTTTGAACTTGAATCAAGCTTGTACAGATTATTCAGCATTAGACCTCTAATTCCTTTTCTTTTTTGGGTTCTCCATCTCAATCTCGAAATTCAATTGTCAGGTTCAACGTTAATTGCTGAATCAACGGGTGCCAAAATCATAAAAAACTAGTGCATAAAAGCCCTGAAGCAGTTATTAACTGAAAGAGCCATTGTTCAGTGTACATAACCCTATGCCAGGTCGATTTTACATAGCGGCTGGCTATTCTGAACATTACTCGGAAGCCTTTGCCCAGAAAGAAACCACAAGTGGCAACCATGTAGTGCGTTGGCGGCTATTCTGAACATTTCTTGAAAGCCTTTGTCAAGAAAGAAACCATAAGTGGCAACCATGTGTTGTCTCTTAGTGCTTTAGTACTATGTTTCCGGGAATTTTAAGGACACTAGTCACATTTAAAAGCCCAAGAAAATTAATTCGACCTCACACCTTCCTTTCAAAAACTTACTTAATTGTTAATAGCTAGAGTAATTACCACCCATAAAGTCCACTGCCTCTGCCTCTTAGTAGGGACTTGCCGCTCCATAGCCATTCTTGTTTTGATTATTATCATTTTATTCAACGTAGTCGTGAGATTCCTTTGCTCACATAATCTGCTACTGTAACAATGCATTGAAATTTCTATATTTGACCCGCCAATGACGTAGAAAAACTTGTTGTCTCCAGAAAAGATGAGAACTCCTATTTGTGTATCGTAGAGGGTAGAAAATTCTTTGGCATCTTTGGAAAAACTTGCTTCGCTTCGAGAAGGTGGCCTTCTTGCTCGTTGAATTTTCTATTTTTTTATCTCTATTTCAATCTTTCCATTATGAAAGATAAATAATACCCTGTCGAAAATGGAGCTAGAGACTTGTGGGGACAAAACCTTGAACTTGTGGGGACCAACCCTCCATATGAAAATTTACACTAAAAACTCTAAAAAAAGAAAATCTCTTTAGAGATTTGTTCCCAACTCGTGAACGTTTCTTATATATGATATATTTCACACTATTTGCTACAGATTTTATAACAAGCAAAAAAATTTACCATATTCAGAATATATATATATATCTATATATATCCATAGATGTGAAATCGACACTTTAAGAGGTTCAGTACTAGTGGAGTAATAACAAAGAATACCTTTGAACTTGAATCAACCCTGTACAGATTATTCAGCATTAGACCTATATTTCCTTTGCTTTTTTGGGTTCTCCATCTCAATCTCTAACTTCAATTGTCAGGTTCAACGTTAATTGCTGAATCAACGGGTGCCAAAATCATAAAAAACTAGTGCATAAAAGCCTTGATGCAGTTATTAACTGAAAGAGCCATTGTTCAGTGTACATAACCCTATGCCAGGTCGATTTTACATAGCGGATGGCTATTATGAACATTACTCGGAAGCCTTTGCCCAGAAAGAAACCACAAGTGGCAACCATGTTGTGTATTAAAGACTGGCGTTTCTGGATAACAGGGAAGAAATGAATGTCAAGTGGCCACCATGTGTTGTGTCTTAGTGCTTTAGTACTATCTTTCTGGGAATTTTAAGGACACTAGTCACATTTAAAAGTCCAATAAAATTAATTTGATCTCACACCTTCCTTTCAAAAACTTACTTAATTGTTAATAGCTAGAGTAATTACCACCCATAAAGTCCACTACCTCTGCCTCTTAGTAGGGACTTGCCGCTCCATAGCCATTCTTGTTTTGATTATTATCATTTTATTCAACTTAGTCACGAGATTCCTTTGCTCACATAATCTGCTACTGTAACAATGCATTGCAATTTCTATATTTGACCCACCAATGACGTAGAAAAGCTTGTTGTCTCCAGAAAATATGAGAACTCCTATTTGTGTATCGTAGAGGGCAGAAAATTCTTTGGCATCTTTGGAAAAACTTGCTTCGCTTCGAGAAGGTGGCCTTCTTGCTCATTGAATTTTCTATTTTTTTTATCTCTATTTCAATCTTCCCATTATGAAAGATAAATAATAGCCTATCGACAATGGAGCTAGAGACTCGTGAACGTTTCTTATATATGATATATTTCACACTATTTGCTACGGAGTTTATGACAAGCAAAAAAATTTACCATATTCAGAATATATATATATATATATATATATATAAACATTAGTGCATGCAATTAGAAGGAACACTATTATTTTTTGTTTTTTCTTTCAAAAAACTAATAGTGAGTTATAATGACATATACTAACATTTACATAAATAAAATCAATGGTTTTCTAAATATGTTAAAGTTTTTTGTATATTGTGAATTTGGTAAAAAGTTATACTTTTCTTTTGTAAGTTAGGCTAAACTATATTAGATCATTAAAGAAAATTTACATAGGCATTGGGCTAAGATGACCAGTGGTGCTTAGCCAATCCAAGCCTTGTTAGTTTTCAAAATAAATCACGTTTGGGACTGCCTCTTTGGAGGAAACCAACCCCTTAATAGATTCATACTGTCATGTTTTACAAAATGTTGCGTAAAACATATAAAAACAAAATAGTTGTAGTATGTCCTAAGTTGACAGAAAACAAAAATGAACCATGCCACTGTGTAGTTATGGTGTTCCTTCATCATCCTCTATTGTGGGGTCCTCCTCCTTGATGAGGCATCCATATTCATGTGTTGTGGCCTCTTCCTCAGCTGTAGGCTCGCTTTGGGGCTTGGGATAGGCCACACGTATGATAGGAGCAATAGGGTACTATGCATCTAAAACATTGTTCCAGACTCCATTCGAATCCATGATCCAAACGTCTGTCTCCTCCTCTGGTGGCTCGTGAACAGGGAGCGCCTCATTTTTCCGAGGAGTGGGCATCTCAGAGTGCGCTATGGTAGATTTTCTAGGGCCTCTTCTACACCTAGGATTCTCTAGTGTTAAGAAAATCTCTTCTCGAGTGGAGTAAGGAATTTTAATAACCTCCATTTCATGGCTACCTGAAGAGAAACCTTCAATGGATTCCCAACGCTGGTCTTCACTGCGGTGATAGCGCCCCGAGAATGCACCTCTATGGCTTCCCCTGATGGGATTTTGACGTTGTCTCAAGGCCATGGAGAGGCTATCAAGAAAAGACAGGGAAGCCAGGCCAAGAGTAGGGAAACACACAACTGAAGTACTCGCAACAGAGGTGCACAGTTGTGGGGCGCATAATAGGGGGGCACGCACTGGGTGAGCTCGGCGTGGATAGCACACAACAAAGAGAAGCATAAGAGGAAGGGATTTCAATAGGGAGGCGCACATCATGGGGCATGGAGAAAGGAGGATATTAGAGGGATGAGCATGTAGCAGGAGGGCACGCGATAGGGGGCTCACAGTAGGGGGAACGCGTAGTGGAAAGGGCAAAGGTAGAGGAGATATGTGAGGAAATTTGGAGCAGCGATGTGATGGCGAGGGGAATAACAACGATGGCTGAAATAAGAGCTTTAGTGCCTTTTGAAGACCTGTGGCACATGCGCAGATGCGGAGAGGGGTTGTGGCACGAGCGTAGATGTGGCGAGGGATGGTTAGAGTGTGGTTGCATGTGATATTAAATATGGCAAGAGGTCAGGTTTGGTAGAGCATTGTTATGAATGATTGTCAAGATGAGTTTTCACATCATGTTAGATCTGGCGTTGTAGAGCGACGTCAGCTTGAGCATGGGAGGATCTGTCCTCGCATGCTATAAACATGTTAGCCGTATCTGGGTGGTAAAAAGTTATAATTGCATGAACTAACATCTACATAAATAAATTAAAACAATGTGTTCTAAAAATAGTATATTTTTTTATTGTATGTTAGAATTTTAATTGATGTACTAATATTTATATAAAATAAATCACTATATTCTAAATATAAATATGGTAAAGTATTTTGGAAATAAATCACTGTATTATAAATATCAATATGGTAAAGTATTTTACTTGTTCTAAATTTTGTAAATTTTTTCTAAATTTGAAAATGATTAGTTATTAGTGATGTAGAAGTTAAAGTTCACGATTGCATGTCCTCGACGATATTCTTTTCCAACACACAAAATGTCATTGTGGCAGTGCGCAACGCATGTTTCATGGAGTGTCAATATTTTAATTACTAATGTCGTCTGGGATTTTATGTCTACCTAATCTTTATTTTAATTTTTAATGGTAATGTTTGAAAATATCTGAAAACTTGATTTAGTTTTTTTTTAAATTGTACTCCTATTCTCAAAGAGCTTGGAGAGAAGCGTCCAAAGCTAACTATATTTTTGACATGTTAAAAGGTTAGGAAGTTCCGTAAATTAATTTTATATTGATAGACATCTCCCATTAGAATTGAGTAGATTAATTTTTAATTATAAATTTTAATTTTAGAGTTGAAAGATGTTAGTATATTCTCCCCATTGGTTATTGTTTGTTACAAAAGTATGAGAGTTAGAAAAAAATGAAAACACATATTAAGATTAGAGGAAAATGAAATGAAAAATAGAAAATTACTTTGAAACTTAATGTCCATGAACATCTATGTGTTACAACTGAGAAAAATGAAATTAAAAATGGAAAGTACATTGAAACTGCTTGTTAATATTTTGTGTTACAATTCAAATTGTGCCATGCCTAAGAAATATTCCTTTGTAAAAATATTTACAAATTTTTAATTTATTTTAAACTCCCATATATATTTATATTATAGTTATCTTTATTTTAATTATAGGTTTTGATAATATTTCAAAAAGTAATAAATATGAACAAATACCAACAAATAACTTCCCTCTTTCAAAATATTTTCGAATTGAAGTAAGTTCAATTATATGTAGCTATTTATAAAATTTTAAAATGTAAATTTTCTATTTTCATTTACTTTCATTTTAAAAATAAAATATTATTTAAATTTTAAAAATAAAATAAATATATATTTTTCTAAGTTTGGTAGGACTAGATCTTCACCATATCCAATATATCAGCACGATCGAAGTGGGGAATCAAACGAGTGAATTCACATCAAGGAGTGCCTTAATAGAACACCCGATCATCTATCAAACACCCTGTGGATAAAAATAAAATAAACATTATTATTTATTAATACAAAATAATTTTTAAATTTTTTATACAAATAAAAATGATGACAGATTTCACTAGAGGTCAAGGCTCCTAGTCTAGCTTCTTTCACTTTAACGAGAAGTAAGAGGTGTTCATGTGTATGGAGTTCTGTGCCAAGATCATAGTTCTTACTTCAGGATGTCGAAGAAGGTTCTTGAGATGGAAAAAGCTAGATTTACCTAGAGGGTTCTTCATATGTAAAAATAACTTCCCTCTTTCAAAATATTTTCGTAGTTATTTATAAAATTTTAACATGTAAATTTTTTGTTTTTATTTACTTTCATTTTAAAAATAAAATAAATATATTTTTTTTCTAAGTTGTTAGGACTAGATCTTCACCACATCCAATATATCAGCACGATTGAGGTGGGGAATCGAACCAGTGACTTCAAATCAAGGAGTGCCTTAATAGAGCACCCGATCACATCTATCAAAGACCCCGTGGATAAAAACAAAATAAATATTATTATTTATTAATACCAAATAATTTTTAAATTTTGTATACAAATAAAAATGACGACAAATTTCACTAGAGGTGAAAGGCTCCTAGTCTAGCTTTTTTCACTTTAACCAGAAGTAAGAGGTGTTCATGTGTATGGAGTTCGGTGCCAAGATCATAGTTTCTTGCTTTAGGATGTTGAAAAAGGTTCTTCATATGGAAAATTTTTGCCTCATCATGAGGAAAGATATTGGGTAACTTTGTTAAGGTGTGTTGTTCAGTCTCACACCCTTTCAAGGAATCTCTTTAAAGTCAAGATCTTTCTTATAATCCCAGAATATTTCCCGTTGAATAATATGTACAAATTGTACCCTTTCCTATATGTTTTTTGAGTTCAAAGAAGGAAATTTTATAGGGTAATCTAAAAACTTCACTCCCACTCAGCAGAGGCTTATCAATCTCTTTTTGTTAATTCTAGAAGCCAAAACAAGGTTCGTTTCCTTTGGTGTTTAGTTTTTCTTATGAAATTGGAGCTATTCTTTCTTCTCTTCCTTATTTGTATATCGGAAGGAAACATTGTGAATTTACATGTTTGCGCCCTTGAGTTCATTTTTTCTTAACATTCTTATGTAAAAAGGTTATGAAACAATTGATTGTATTTTTCTACGTTTTTGAAAAATTATTCTTATATTCACAGAAAAGTGCAAGCTCGGGTTTATTTACAAATAAAAATATTCTTTTTTCTTTGAGACCATATTACTTTTGTAATGCTAAGGAAATTACTTTTTTTTGCAAACCCAATTATTAATACACGGATTTCATTCTTTAAATAAGTGATATATTTTGCATGTTGTGTTCATGTTGATATTTTATGTGCTTTCATCCTTGACATAGTTTGACAACCAGGTTTTAATTTCTTAAAGACTTTTTTTTTTAAATGTCGAGATGGTTTTTTCCCAAGACTGCTCAAGATTGGTTGGTTAATTCCGGCCTCACGAAGGGGTTAACTTGGCCAAACCTTCGACCACCAACTTTTGTTTCTTAACTTCTTCTTGATTTCCTTGGTGCTTTGCCAGAACGAAATTCACCCTTCCCACTTGGTCACTTGTTTCTTTCTTTTCTTTTCAATTAGATATTTAACTCTTTGACCCATTAGTTTTTACTACACAAAATTGGAGCTTAGAATCTTGAAACTTTCAGCTTCAGTCTCTTTCTTATTTAAAAAAAATAAAAAATAACAACAAACAATAAACTAATTTCCAACATTAATACAATCCTATACCAGTATTTATATTATGTTCTTTAATTCGTAGTATCTTAATTTGCACTACATAAATTCATCCACAAATAATTCACAGTGATTCACAGAACTATTATATAAAGAAGCTACTATAATACTTATCTGCTATGGCGGGGTGTCTAGGGATTAACTAAGTGACCATGACACCAAACCTTGATAAAGGTGATTACGTAATTTTCTCTTCCTCGATCATCTTCATACTAGAATAGTTCTCACTCAAATACCCTAACAGGGTTAGTCTATAGGAAAAAAAACCATCTAAGGCTCAACCTGGAACATATATTGAACTTGAGGCTTCCATTGTCTCTCTATCAAGCTCATAAATGGCTCAGGAAACATCCTAACTTACCCCACAACGTCTTGTGCAAGTTCCTTTTCCAATCCTTTTCTTGTCCTTTTGAAGCCCCCAACCTTCTCCCCCCTCCCTTCCTTGCCCCCTTCCTTTTAAGAACATTTCCTATCTCAAAGGAATCAAAGTAACCAACTAATAAATATCTGGTGAAATGTCTAACAAAGGTACCCTCAAGTGAATTCCAAGATTCCCCCTTGGTTACCATTTTGGATAATGATAATATAATTCTTAGTGCCTAGGATTCTAATTTTATACCCTTATAGATACCCTCATTATGCGACTAATTTGTCATACTGTTTTTATGGTTAAAGCTCGTAATATTATGTTTTACCTTATTCTTTTCCTCTAGTGTCTAATGGGGAATAGCTATTCTGATGTCATATCCTAAAATGGAATAATGCATTGATACACAAACATAACATTTGTAACACAGAAGATATACATGTAAATATTCAACAATCATAGAATATACAAAATAGGTGAGCCTTTTATTATAATTGGAGATGGACAAACAATGCGATCGTGCTCAAATAGATGCACTCAAGCCAAATACATAGGCTAGAATGACCCTGTAAACATGCCAAAGCATGAACTCATAACTGGAGAGATGCAAGAAGCAATACTGCACTGTCCCTTCAGCTGATGATGTAAATATAACTGTTGGATGAAAAGGGAAATGTAGATCTACGAAAATATGGAGCTCTGATGATGCCAAGATTATAGATCTAGGCACTATGATGGCAACCCAAGATAATCTAGAAAGGATTTCTTAGATTTGTCAATCTAAGAAAATCGCCCTCTTGGGATTTCACTATACAACTGCTAGGTATGCATATTTGAAGCTAGATCTGACAAATAGATGGCTGCAATATGTCTCAAGCTTAGATCTAATCTCGAAGGGTTCATTTCTTCACTAGATCCTCAAGCTAGAAGCTCAAGATCTAGCTCCTCAATCCTCCTCTGAATATTGCAGTTGCCACTACACAACTGCTCACAAAAACTGTGCTATAAAGGAAGGAGGATCTCTAACATACTTCTAAGATATGAAATTTAGCTCAAAAATTATGGAAATAATGAATACAATGTGAACGAATGGTACTCCACCGGATTACTAGCTGAAATGCTAGCAACTTCCCTTGTGCCTTGGATCTACAGGAATGGAATGCACAATTCCTGATGGAAGTGCTACTACCAAGAGATGAATAATAGATGGTCTAATTCCTGATATAGATTTGAAGAAATAGAGGGCTGATCTTGAAGCTCAAGGTGATAGGATGAATCCTTCACCGATTCCTAAACTAAAATATTGAAGGACAACCTCCGCCTCTCAAAATGATCTTCAGAAATGTGCAATTTCTGAATGTGGATGTTCTACAGAAAGTAGGAACAATATGGCACCAATGCCTAATAATGAATGTAGTGCAAACACTCTTCCTTATAGGTCATTCAAGGAAAGAGGTGGGATTTTCGCTCGAGAACACCCTGTTCTAAACAACACTGCAGACTTAGCTAAACAACATAAGAGTGCATGGAATGTCAAATATCAAATCCAGATCTAAACAGATCACAAATCAATAATCCAGAAGCCTCCTCTCATGTTTCCTTCATCGTCATTATATAGTTTGTGAACCTTCCCATGCCTTGGAACACCTCATAACTGCATTGTACATGTGGACATAGGTCTCCATGTTGACTGCGTTGTCTCTCCATGATCTCCATAATGTATGAATGTAATGATCACCCTCTCCATCATGTGTGCATTAAATTCGCTAATCCTCCATCATCTCATCATGAATCCTCTATGATATGACATTTTATTCCTTTCATCATCTTAGTTGACTGCCTCAACCTCCATGATCTTTCTCATTAATGAGACATGATCTCCACTCCTTCCACATTAAGTAGTTGCTCCACTATTCCATTATGTAGATCTAGATCTGAAATATCCACATACACACATAAAAAGTGGATTTTATTTATATTTTGGGGTTTGTGGGTCCCTCCACCCTCTTATTTACTTAATTAATTATGAAAATTAAGAACTCAAATATTCTAATTATCTTTTGCAAAAATTGGGAATATTACAGTCCTCCCCAGCAAAATGTTGCTTAACCTCAAGAAACTGCAAAAGTGGATGCTACAAAAAACATCCTCTCTCCGAATGGCATCCTCATGTGGAAGGCCTCCCCATCTGTCACAATGTGTCATGCATGTCCAGCTCCAAAGATGCCTCTCTAGAATGTCTAGAATGGCCTCCAACTGAAAAGTTAGATACCCTTCCTCATTAATTAATCTCCAAGTGATGACCAAATATCTCCTCTATACATGAGATACACAAAATGAAGTGGTTCATTCCCAAAGTGAAAGGTCCCAACTCATGAACTATCTTTCCAACCCATGATACATAAAGTAGATTGCATTTATCAATGCTCACATCATTAGCTCCGTTGTCCATGTAGGATCAAAAAATCACATCAACATAGTGAAAATAAGGAGTAGAGACATATTGATGAACATGAACAATGTCAAACCATATTCTCCAAATAACAACCAATGCAGCAAAGCCTTCTACTGCCATGCTAGATCATCATGAAATGACAAATTATAAAAGAAACTGCGCTTTTTAAATACGAGATTCAATAAATTTTAACATTAACTTCATTATGTGTTGTTGCAGTTATGGGAAGATCATGTGAAGTTATTCTTGACAGTAACTTCACTCCCAAATTAGCTTGACATAAAAGTAGCTCCATTTTTTATTGTTGAGATTCAACAAGATGATGAGCTTAGTGAAAATTAAGCACCTTCACTAAGTGGGGCCCACAGGCTATTTGTTGAGAATGCAACAAGATGATGGAGCTTAGTGAAAAGAAGTCACCTTCACTAAGTGGGCCCGCAGGCTATTTTTGGCACAAAGTCTATTTTTAGACTATGTCTATTTTTAGGCATATGGATCATGGTCTATGAGTTGTAGGATGCTATTTGTGGATGGTTGGTCAAGTTGGTAAAAATAGATGGACCTCTATTTTTAGACATACTGGGCAGAGTTTATTTTTAGACTGCCAGTCTAAAAATAGATCAGTCGAATATTATTAGTTCTTAATAATATTTGGACTATAAACATTATCTTATCCTCTTGGAGCACTTCAGTTCGAGCTACGGATGTGGCAAACACAGCTGACAGAAGGAATTACGCTATTCCTAGGGTTTATTTGAGCTATTGCATGGTTGAATTCAATTAGAATTCATGTGGCAGAGTTTGGTGGAGTTGATGAGACAGTTGATGGAGTTGTGTTCGGTTTAACTTAGTTGAACTAGTTGTATTTAGTATAACTGATAAATAAACTAGTGATGAGTGGTGTGAATTAATTATTAATTAATTCACTGATTATTAACTCATAAATCAACTAAAGAATACATTAGTTAACTGCAGTGCATGGATGGTTCAGTGGAGACCAGTGTTAGAGGTGGGTGAAAGGGTGAGTCTACTATCAATTGTGACTATAGATGTGCATGAGATTTGCTCACACATTGATTGAGATTGCCAATGAGGATTGCGCAGTACAAGCCAGTGATTTTTGAACTTGGATCTCATCATTATTCATCTTGGATTGCGCAGTAGAGGCAGGCTAACAGGTGGAGGAGATTTGAACTTGTGACTTGTTCATATCTGAGCTAGTTAGTGTGTAGCATGTGAGATAGTGCTGAGAGCTTGTGAGGAGCTTTGTGCTATGTATTGTTACATTTTCTCTATCATTATAATATACATATAGTTGGGGGTTTTCAGCTGCAAGATTTCCCCATTACATACTGTGTTATATGTGTGCTTGATTATGTTTTAATGTGCACATGCGATTGCTTCTAATTTTGAAAATTGATGATCAATGGTAGAAGAGATTATGTATTATGCATGAAGCTCAAATAGTGTGTAATCAGGATAATCTCGATGAATAAGTGATCTATTATTCAAATTTCTACATGGTATCGGAGCGAAGTTGATCATTGGATCTATTACAGTGATTACATTTTATTTCTTTAGGCAGAGTCTGTAAGAGGTCTAGGTAGCCTCTGGATCCATCCTTTATTTGAAAGGTGAAAAATCCAGTAAACGCCCCTACAGTCGATCTCTGTACTAGAAATACTTTGTTCTCACAAATTTCAGATCAGAAGCGGTTGGGTTTTGAGCTGGTGGAATTCGAATTTGCAGCCGTGTTTTCTTGGTGTCGAAGTTGCAATGTCTTTCAACGGATTGCGATTGGAGTATGCCCTTGAGGGAAGCTCGAATTATATTGCATGGAAGGACAGGATGTAGGTGGTGTTAGATGATAATGGGTTGAAGGATTTCATAATTGCTGAAGTCCCAAAGCCTACTGATGTTGCTCAAGTTGAGGCTTGGAAAAAGAAGATAGCAAAGTGTCGAAGGATTCTGTTGGAGGGCATGAAGGATCACATAGTATCTAGCCTGCATGGTAAAGCTTCTCCATAATTGATGTGGAAAGCATTGACATATTTATTCCAAAGCAAGAGCGACCAGAGGAAGTTGGCGCTCAAGGATAAACTCAGAAACATAAAGATGGAGAAAGGCAACAGTATGCCCAAGTACCTCACGAAGTTCACCCAATGCAGGGATGAGCTGGGAAGTGTGGGGGTGACTGTTGATGATGAGGACTTGGTGAGCTTGGCTCTCCTTGGGCTTCCGAAGAGTTGGAATTCCTATCAGGACTCTGTCAATGGTCGGGAGAAATTTCCAGGATGGGAGCAACTTTGGTCGGATCTTGTGCAAGAGGAGATAAGGCGGAGTACCAGGGACGGATCTTCATCAAAGGCATCTGATGAAGAGAATTTCGCTTTGGCTGCCAAAGCAAAGAAGGGGAAGAGCAAGAAAGCTTCTCAGTCTGGTGTGAAAGGCAGGAAGCAGGACATGGCCAAGTTGAAGTGCTTTCACTGTCACCAACACGGACATTATGCCACAAATTTTCCGCAGAAGAAGAAAAATAAGAAGGTTGCTGGATCTGCAGCGGGAGAGGCCTTAGCCTCACAGTTTGAGATGGATTTTTTGCTGATCACATGCTTGGCATCAAGTGTGATGGGTTTAGTTTGGTTCTTGGACAGTGGTGCGTCTTTTCATATGACAGGAGATCGAGATTTGTTTACTGATCTGGATGAGAAAGATCTTGGAGTGCACATCAAGATGGGCGATGATGGTAGATACAGTGCGACTGGTATCGATACCATTTCCTTTGAGAGGGAGTCTGTTAAACCCTTCATATTGAAGGAAGTGATGCATGTTCTAGGATTGAAGAAGAATCTTATCTCTGTGGCGATGTTAGAAGACAAGGGATATGATGTTGTCTTCAGTGAGGGAAAGGCTTTCCTGCGCAGTAAGAAAACTGGAGAAACTCAGAAGATAGGAGTTCGAGTCAAGAACCTTTATCAATTGCAGGTAGATGGCTGCGCACCAATGGCATGCAAGGCAAAAGGAGTGGTGAGCCGGGATGATGGCGAGCTGTGGCATCGGAGATTGGGCCACCTTCACCATGGAGCTTTGAAGATACTGCAGCAGATTTCTACTGTGATTCCTAAGGGTACTCTTGCACAGTCAGATCAGTGCGAGGGATGTACCTTAGGAAAATTTGTGAAATCCACCTTTCACAAGAAGGATAGTCGCGCCACGACGATCCTTGAGAGAATTCACAAAGACGTGTGTGGACCTTTCTCAGTAGCTTCGACAGCAAAGCACAGGCACTATGTGATCTTTGTTGATGATTATTCTCGGAAGTGCTGGATATTCTTCATGTAGAAGAAGAGCGAGACATACTCAAAGTTCTATGAGTTCAAGGCGCTGGTTGAGAAGGAATCGGGGAAGCAGGTGAAGGCTCTTAGGAGTGACAATGGTGGTGAATTCATCTCTGGTGAATTCAAGGACTTTTGCAGCGCAGAAGGAATTCGAAGAGAGCTCATAGCACCCCATAACCCACAGCAGAACGGGGTTGCTGAGTGGAAGAACAGAATGATCGTGGGTGCTACACGGGCGATGTTGCATGATCAGGGCCTTCCCATTCACTTGTGGGCAGAGGCATGCAATACTGCAGTATATGTGCAGAACCGTTGTCCTCACAAGATACTTGGCATGAGTACACCCGAGGAGGCGTTTTCTGGTAAGAGGCCTGATATTTCCCATTTGAGGATTTTTGGTTCACCTGTTTACATTCATGTGACGAAGGATGCCAGGAAGAAGCTGGAGCCGACCACAGAGGTTGGGATATTTGTGGGGTACACTGATATGCCCCACAACTATCGTGTGTATTTTCCAGACAGTCGCAAGACTGTTGTGCGACCGGATATCAAATTTGAGGAGGAGAAAGCCATGAAGTGTTCGCTTGAGAGGGAGCCACACGTGCATGCAGAGAAGGAGATATTAGTTCATAAGGATGAGCTTCAGGATGTGGATCAACCACAAGAGGAAGTTCATGGAGTGAAAGAGACCACTCATGTAGTGCCAACCATCAGAGGGCGGAAGCGCACTACAGAAGCTGAGCGACTGGCTTAAGATGCAGAGAAGGTTGTAGAACCACCTACAGCACAGCGCAGACAGAGACAGTCACCAGACCGGTACACTGGATACATGGCTCTTGTGAGCAAATGTGTCGTGACAGAGCCATCCTCTTTCAAGGAAGCTGTGGAGGACCCCACATGGGTAGATGCCATGGTGGAAGAGTATGATTCGATTGTCAGAAACAGTGCATGGGAGATTGTCCCAAGCCGGAGGGGAAATCAGTGGTGGGTTCGAGATGGATCTACAAAGTGAAGCAGGAAACTGATGGGAGTGTGGAGAAGTACAAGGAAAGATTTGTTGCCCGAGGCTTTTCACAGATAGAGGGGATCGATTATGAGGAGACCTTTGCACCTGTCGCAAGCTATTATTCCATACAGACAATTCTTTCTCTCTCAGCGTAGATGGGGTGGCACATTCATCAGATGGATGTGAAGACTACGTTCCTCAACGGAGTCATTGAGGAGGAGGTGTACATAGAGCATCCCGAAGGTTTCGAGATCTTCAATAGCAAGTCGCATGTGTGCAGGCTCAAGAGAGCGTTGTATGGGTTGAAACAAGCACCTCGTGCTTGGTACACGCGGATAGACAATTATTTCACCAGAATTGGGTTCTCCAAGAGTGAGGTGGATCCTAACCTATACCAGATTATGGTGGAGGGTAAGTTGCTGATCATTGTACTTTATGTAGATGATTTGATTCTGACAGGTGATGAGCTGTTGATACTTTCATGCAAGGAGGATCTTGCTAGAAAGTTTGAGATGAAGGACTTGGGCCTCCTTAATTATTTCCTAGGATTGGAAATTTGGCAGCGTAGTGATGGACTATTTGTTTCTCAGGGTAAGTATGCCCGGGAGATACTGGAGAAGTTCAACATGCATGGTTGCAAGCCTGTTGATACTCCTCTTCCTGGAGGTTGGAGGAAGGAGGATGCTACTTCGGCCGAGGTAGTGGATGCCACTGTTTATCGATAGTTGGTGGGGTCGCTTATGTATCTGGTCAATACACGACCCGATATATGCTATGCTGTTAACCAGATTTCACAAGCTATGGTTAAGCCAAACAACCTCTTCTGGAAGGTAGGCAAGCATGTATTGTGTTATCTTAGAGGCACAGTGGGATATGGATTATGGTACAGACAGGAGGATGAGGTGAAGCTATGTGGCTTCACGGATGCAGATTGGGCAGGGAGCCCAATGGATAGAAAGAGCACATCTGGAGGGATCTTCAGTATCGGGTCGACAACAGTTTCTTGGTACAACAGGAAGCAGAGATCCATGCCACTCAGTTCAGTAGAGGTCGAGTATATGGCAGCAAGTTTGGCTGCATGCGAGGCTATATGGATGAGGAAGATCTTGGTCGGGTTGTTTGGGTCACACTTGGAGCCTACTATGATTTATTGTGATAACCAGAGTTGCATTAAACTCTCAGCTAATCCAGTATTTCATGATAGATCCAAACACATCGACATCAGGTACCATCATATCAGAGATTGTGTGCAGTGGAGAATCATGTTACTTTCATATATTCCCACGGAGGATCAGGATGCTGACATCTTGACGAAGGCGCTCACCAGGAGCAAATTAAAATTCCACAGAGGCAGGATAGGGTTGCAGATAATCCATATCTTGTTGAGAGGGAGTGTTGAAAATGCAACAAGATGATGGAGCTTAGTGAAATGAAGTCGCCTTCACTAAGTGGGCCCGCAGGCTATTTTTGGCGCAAAGTCTATTTTTAGACTATGTCTATTTTTAGACATATGGATCATGGTCTATGAGTTGCAGGATGCTATTTGTGGATGGTTGGTCAAGTTAGTAAAAATAGATGGACCTATATTTTTAGACATACTGGGCGGAGTCTATTTTTAGACTGCCAGTCTAAAAATAGATCAGTCGAATATTATTAGCTCTTAATAATATTTGGACTATAAACATTATCTTATCCTCTTGGAGCACTTCCGTTCGAGCTATGGATGTGGAACATGCAGCTGAAAAAAGGAATTACGCTATTCATAGGGTTTAGTTGAGCTATTGCATGGTTGACTTCAGTTAGAACTCATGTGGCAGAGTTTGGTGGAGTTGAGGAGACAGTTGATGGAGTTGTGTTCGGTTTAACTTAGTTGAACTAGTTGTATTTAGTCTAACTGATAAATACACTAGTGATGAGTGGTGTGAATTAATTATTAATTAATTCACTAATTATTAACTCATAAATAAACCAAAGAATACATCAGTTAACTGCAGTGCATGGACAGTTCAGTGGAGACCAGTGTTAGAGGTGGGTGAAAGGGTGAGTCTACTATTAGTTGTGACTATAACTGTGCATGAGATTTGCACACACATTGATTGAGATTGCCAATGAGGATTTCACAGTACAAGCCAGTGAGATTTGAACTTGGATCTCATCATTATTCATCTTGGATTGCGTAGTAGAGGCAGGCTAACAGGTGGAGGAGATTTGAACTTGTGACTTGTTCATATCTGAGCTAGTTAGTGTGTAGCATGTGAGATAGTGTTGAGAGCTTGTGAGGAGCTTTGTGCTATGTATTGTTACATGTTCTCTATCATTATAATATACATATAGTTGGGGGTTTTCATCTGTAAGCTTTCCCCATTACATACTGTGTTATATGTGTGCTTGATTATGTTTTAATGTGCGCATGTGATTGCTTCTAATTCATCAAATTGATGATCAATGGTAGAAGAGATTATGCATTATGCATGAAGCTCAGATAGTGTGTAATCAGGATAATCTCGGTGAATAAGTGATCTATTATTCAAATTTCTACACTATTTTTACGTCTATGTCTATTTTTAGACATGGTGAGCATATTCTATAAGTTGCAGGATGCTATTTGTAGATGGTTGGTCAAACATGAAAAATAGATGAAATTCTATTTTTAGAATATTGGTCGAAGTCTATTTATAGATCGTAAATATAAAAATAGATGCATGTCGATTATTATTAGCCCTTAATAATAATCCGACAATAAACATGAACTTATTCTGTTGGAGCACTTTATTTCAGTGAATAGATTTGGAAAATTAGTGGGCTAAAGGAATTACGGAATTCCTAGGGTTTACTTGTGGTTCATGCATGGAGGACTTAGTTAGAACTGAAGTGGAAAAGTTATGATAGAGTTGGAAGTGTAGTTACTGTTGGACGGATAAATCGTTCTTGCGGATAAGACAAATCTCCCTAGTATCCTACAATAACTAGAAACAAACAAACATATGTTAGCTACACTCTCTAGATTATATTTGATCTAGAATTATCTATAATGAACGATTTAGGACTTACCTGTAGTCCAGCGCTGATCATAGTCTTCTTTCCTGTCACTTTGAATACGTTTCCTTTTGGTATCTGCAATCACAAACATGAAAGAATTAGAAGCACCTGCATAATATAGACTAATTCATAAACCATAAATCTATCTTGATGATCAAGGAGTTCAAGAAATAAGCTATTTAAATAAACAACTCATTGAAAAACAAGATGAATTTGTATTATCTTTGATGAAAGAAGGAGCCTTACAACCGTGTTCGCCTTGATGTCGTATAGGTCCTTCCGGGGTCCGGAACAAGCGTTTCCTCTACTTTGAAAAGCCTTTGCACTCTCTCAAATAACATACACATGAGTGTGTAATCATTCCCATATGGTAATCAGTTAAGAGAGTCTGATTTTATCCAGAAATTCCCCTCAAAAAATCTCAAAGCCTAACTCCCCTTGAGGCTGAACTATGGCCTCAATTTATAGCAAAAGAGAAGAGGTTGCAGCTCCAAATAAGAGGGGATAGAATCCTCTTTCAAGGGAATAAGTTCCACATACCAAGGGGTAGGCTCCTTTAATGGAGGGATGAATGTACATGAAAGGATCGAACTTTACACCGTTTAATTACTTCCAGAAGCTTCCAGATTCAACCAGCTGGGCTTCCAAATTTTACTTCCACCTTCACTTTACCTTTTATAGGGAACCGCACATTAAATGAAGAGAAAGTGCGGCTGGCTCCACATGTTCTATAGCAAAAAAATGTGGCACTGCAGGTAATACTAAGAGAAAGTGTGGTACAATTATTTTTATGACTTTTATAAGCTTTTCTCTCAGTTTCAAGGCTTGGCATTAGGAACTTGATGTTTGTAGACTTCTAGGGGAGTAATATATGAGTAATGATGAACCCATACAGACAGTAAAACATCATGGTGACAATTTTTAGTGTAACAGATTGCCCCCTAATGTCTGAAGTCTGAGACCATTCGAAGAGTGATGTGCTTTATCATTTCGAGGATTATCGTGTGGACACCCCAGTCAGAATCTTGTAAAAGCATTCAATGCAAACATATATACAGATATCATCACTGAGGTAGGAATTCCCATACTCAGAGCAAAAACTAACTAAACCAAATCTTAACTAAAATGTTCTGGTATAGAAATGATTCTAATATTACATCAATAGTAGACACAGTATGGATGCAGCCATTTGTCATGAATAGTCTACTTCATAATGAATAATAAAAATCCTCGCATCCTGGATGTTGGAAACTATATCCAGGGTCTTGATTTCCGCTACCTGAACTAGTACATTTCTATCCATGCGATTGATTGTGTCGAAGTCGAACATGGTAGAAACCACTTGATTACCAGTCAATGATGTGAACTGTTAACAAGTGTGAGAGAAACCACCAATAATGAAAATGGCTCTCAAAGTACTCAGTAAAATCCATGAAATGTGAATAAATGATCTGAAGTCGAACATTTCACGGAATCATTCGATTGAAGGTCAATGATGTAACCTATCGTCGAAGGCAAGAAACCTGTCATTAAGGCATGCAGATCCCAAGGTACTAAAGGATTCTAGATCAACTTCCTAAATGATGAGCTGTCATCGATAGAAAGTGATCCGTTATAGGAAAGCCCACGACACGAAACCATTAGATCAAGTTTTGTAAAAAAAAAATTGCAAGGATTGACTCAGGGATGGTCAACGTGAATGGAGACAATTGTTTAAAATGAATGGTTTATTTGAACTATCCTCTTGAAAACATAATGACACTGCAAATGGTTTGGTGATAATTGACTTAAGCTAATAACCATAAAATGGTTGAGAACATTCAATATGGTTTAATTAACTGATACGCAAAGGATTTTCCCAACCCAGGTAGAAGTGTGACAAAAAATGTCGTGTTCAAGAGTGGTAGACTACTTTTTAAACAAAGTGTGACAAACGAATTTGTTTTCTCTCTTTTTCCCCCACCATTTCTGGAAAGTACCTTTTTATTTTTTACAAGCTTGAGGAGGATAACATTTGCTTGTTATATAAGCTCATCCTTCAGATGAGTCCAACTTAGTTTAAAATCGAACCCTAAGAAGGAGTGGTCTATTCCTATTTGTAATCGATATGTCCATTACTGTTAAATTTTAATGAGTCTAGTATAGGACAAACTCGGTGTTTTTCATTTTTAAGGAGTCAGAAGAAAAACTTAACAAAACTCCATGGGTGTACTTTTTTGTAAATTTAGTCTCTTAGGCTCGAAAAAGGGTAAAACAATACAGGAGAGAACTCTATTTACCATGATTAGTCAATGTATACCCTTTTCGTAGATAGTCCATTTTAGTCTGGAAAATGGTAAACTTATACTAAAGGGACGACTATTCATTTCCTTTAATGAGTTTGAATAGTCAAATACTCGACAATATTTTCATCTTTAGAAAGTCTGAAAAAGGGCTTAAAAGAGAACTCCAAGGTTTTTCTTTTTCGTAATTTTTAAGAGTCCGAAAAAGTGATAAAAGTGTACTCAGTGGTTTCGCTTTTTCTGTAAGTTTTAACGAGTTCGAAAAGGTGATAAAAATGTACTCATTCTTTTTTTCATAATTTTACCGATTTCGAAAAAGTGATAAAACGTATACTCCTTCGTCAAAATGACCATTTTAACCAAAAAATCTTGTATTCTGCACAAAATAAAATAAAATTAAACACACATGTCTATGATTAATAAAAATAATTTGGAAAAACACTTTTCAAAGTGAAAAATAAACGAAATAATATTCTATTTATTAAAAAAATCTTATAAAAGGGGGTTTTTGTAAATCATTTTTACCATTTGATTTCAGAGTGAAAATTGAGAGCTTTTGGTAAAAAACGTTCCAGAGAAGATTGCGGAAGATTCGCCCATTAGAATTGAAAACCATCAGTTTCAAGTAATCCACATCATCCTTACCTTCATTTTTGTCCATTTAATTTCTCAATTTAGGGCTTAGATTGATTTTTAAGGAGAAAAATAGGTTCAAAAATTCACTCACGGGGCTCCACAGGTAAAACACACGATACCTGCGGACCTCAACAATTTTGTAAAGGGAAAATTTTCGGGGTCCCGCACCTTATGCACAAGACACATGCAAATCCATGCACTGTCTCTATGCGTAAAGTGCAAAGGCACCATAAGAAAAAATAAAATGAACAAATCTCCCAATTTAAACCAAATTTTCCCATTCAAATTGTTTTTAATGTTTCAATTTGTCCATTGCAGGATATTTACCATGCTTGAGTGGAGAGAACGTGAACATGAAGAAGTTGATGAGGCTGCCATGTTACATTCACCTACATTACGTGTTTTAAGAGAATGAAGTTTGTACAAGTTTTGGTCCATTCAACGTATGAGGGCTCAAGTGGATTTGCTTACCTGGCTAGTCAACAAATGGGAAGTTCAGGAGCAATGCTTTATCATTGGAGGTCACTGGCTCGAGATTGAGCTAGAAGATATATACTTCCTCACTGATTTATCAAAGAGGGGCGAACCACTCTCTTTATTTGGGGCTAGGGCAGGTCGCCAGTTTGTCGCTAGCCTCCAGGAAGAATTTTGCAATGAAGAAGCAGACCCCAAGGATAAACGCATTGACATAAAAACCATTTTTCGTCCTGAGCTTAAAGTAGTTTCATTTACAATAACCAAGTTGTGTGGGAGCGCAGCTCCACATGTCGCTACAAGATCCCAAATGAAAACTGTCGTTGACTGCTTTAGAGGCACCATTTTCAATTGGTGTGAGGCAGTGTTGGCCAATGTCAAAGGCCAACTGACTAGAGCAAAAAACTCGAAGTTGAAAAACTTCGGATATGGAGTGATCGTGGTTATATTTTCTCTAGAGAGGATTCCTCTACTGGCCCCATAGCTTATTATAGTTGATCATGGTAGAGTCAAAGAGCTTCAAATGGTTTGATGGGTTACATTGATGGCCCATCACAGTGAAGGCGGTGAGGTTGTTCATTTTACCCAGCATATTTCCATTGGTTGGAGAATCAAGTCTTCATGATAGAATATTTCCCTTATGCTGGGATAGATTTCTGCCGTGACCGAGAGATGTCTCTTCCTCCAGGGACATAGTGGGATGAGTCAAGTAAAAAACCATTTTCACATGTTTTAAATTCTAATTTTTATTTTGTTTTTTGAATCATCCAAAACTGATGACAAAAATTTCAAATGCAGATGTGGGTCCATGTCGACCAGCCACTCTCCATCCTTTTGACAGGAAACTAGCTGCAGCACCACCACCATCATAGGATTAGACATCAGAGGTCCTAACCAATCTGGAAAGCCATCTAGAGCATTTGAATTTAGATATTCCAGAGACTACCATAGATGAAATTCCGCTCCCCTTACAGATATATGTTATCAGAGTTCTAGGATAGTTCAGGAGATTTTTGAGTAAGGTGGCATGGGTTGTAGTGTTTTATCGCGATCATCATCACGAATAGTGGATGATTGATATTGTAGACTTGTATCATTTTTTGTATCACTTTTTTCCGATCATAAGGTGTTTTGAACCTATGATTGAGGGGAATGTAATATTTTGAAAACACTACTCTTATGCTATGATATTACTACTATTTCTAGTTACCTGTCTTAACATGTTATCAAATTATATTTCAATCTACTGCTTTGATTATTGCAAATTTATGTTTATAACCAGGGAAAATTTAAGAACCCCCCTAAATTTATATATATAATAAATAGGAGAATCCCCACAATACATAGGAAAAATGGAAGGCGATTTTATTAATAATATAATATGTATAAGTAATTTACGAGATTATATTATCTTGTAAAATCATGGTGAATCACTACTACAAAATGGTGAATTGTTGTCTAGTGGAGTTCGGGGTGTTGGTTCCAATGAATATATGGTAGTTGAACCAGGAGTTGAAGGAAGAGAACCACCGAGACCAAGCATGGCACATGGTAACTCGTGAGGGAAGTATTTCTCCTGTAGTTTGTTCTACTAAGCGAAGTGTTGTTGCTCATGCTACTACTATAACTGATATTGAGGTTGGAGAGGAGTTTTAGGAAGCATGGAAGGTAGTAGTAGTGGAGAATTACAAAGAGTACCCCATGATGGGCTCCATTTTTCCCTTTGGTATTTGTGCCTGCAAGATCTTCTGCCCATTGAACTAACAATTAACCGTTCAACCAACAATCAACTTGACTGAGTTGATTAGGTACGAGTAAACTTAGACTACTATTAAAAACTATGCTTTGCACTATCCCATATTTATCACACTAATGATACACAACATTGTGTATTTGCACCCAACTCTCATGCATGCACACAAAATTTTCATTAACATCTATAACCCTAACCAAGTGAGAATTGATAAAAAAATTGCACCAAAGATTGTTATAGTGTTGAAATTTCATAAGAAATTTAGATCCATGGTACATTAAATAAATTTTGAGATAACCTCCACAAATTCGACCACAATAGGGCAAACTTGTGATAAATTTTAAACCTAGAAAAATTAGGATTCATGTTCCTACGAATGTTCATAAGAAGTAGTTGGCATATATGTCAAGTTTTGAGCCTTGACACATTGATAATGCAATGGATTAGGTCAAAACTCACACATTGAAAATTCATCAATGAAGAGACTACAAGATCATTATGAATTACACATACTCCAAACTATGAGGTCCCACAAAATTGTTTCTCCCGCCTGAACAACAGACAACTTGAATGTGAGAATTCAAAAACAAAGAAAAATCTCAATCGCATAGATCTTGAGGATGAACTCCCAACACCCATAAAATTTATATCCAAAACTAAACTCATCAAATTTGGAAGTATATTGGAAACAAGCCCGTGGTGAAATAGCTAAATTTAAATGCAGGAACTGACACAAAATCTGCAAACTTGAGCAATTTTTTACATACATTACCTCCACTCCCTTGATCTCAAGATTGATTTTCTCCCCAACTCTAATGGAGAACTCTATTGTAGGCTTGTGAGGTCGAAAATCTACATCTTTGGTCCTGCTATGTCCCCCATACTGTATAGGCACATACTCTAGAGATATAAATCTACAAGTAAAATCAAGTATTAAATAAGTTTCTAGGAAATTTTCATTGAATATATCCTTCATTCCATCATATATAATTAGAGTCTTCAATTGAGGTTGAGCATATTTTCACTACATCAGAGAAGGAATTTCACATACTTGTAGAAGGTCTCTGTGACTTTTCCTTCATGTGCAATTACAAATTTTCTCTTGGTACGTTGTGTCAAGAAAGTGCTCAACATGTAGTATAGTGCACTGAAATACCGTGGGACATTGATGAACACCTAAAAATAGGGAGAATACTAATTAAGAGGTGATTTGTCTATTTGATAAATTGAGTATAATATCCTCGCCCTTATAAGGCCCAACAAAATCCCACGCTTGCAAACTGAATATAGCAAAAAGTCTTAATTACATATGGAATACTTGACAATTAGAAAGATTGGAGAAATTATTCAACATTGTCTATTTTGAAAAAATATATTATCGACAAGAAGGATTGAGATCAATTCATGTTTGGCAACGGATATCCTGATATGTAATAGTGGAACAATTGGAAATGCATGATTGTCTTAAAATTTATTTCACTCCACATTATCTTCATGAGAAAATTTGATCTAAGGTTTTCCAAGCATTTTTTTGAAGACTGATCGAATATCTTCAAGCTATAAGCAACATTGGCTCTATACATACATTTTTCTGTGAAAATAAATCTCAGAAATGGGCTCTTGCTTTCAAGAAACCTATAACAGGTTTCTAGTAGCTTGGTTCTCTAACTATCTTTGGAGCCTTGGAACTGACTTATTATCTACGTCATTATATAATTTCCAGAGCATTGCATTTGGCATTGCCACCTCTATTTGAAGTGACATCACCACATTACATAGAAGATCGCATTATGAAATGAAATATTTCTAATGATCATCACATAATCCTCACTCTTCCTCACTCTCACTCATTTGTGGCCACATGTCCCTCCAATGATCTGGTCTACTCATTCTAATGCCATGAGAATCAATGTAATGGTAATGGCATCATATCTCTGGTAGTTTGTATCAACATATGCTCTTGTGCTATATCCTCTCTTCTATATATATGGCATATCTAGCTCAACATCATTTACTGCATTATGTTTTATTCCATAAGCCATGATAATATATTGAATCTCTTGTAAATTTACAACTGTGTTATAGTCTTGTTGTGAAAAAAATAGTTGGATAGTTCATCTTTTTAAATGTTATTTATGAAGAAGCTCATGGGATCTACTAGTAAAATAAAATACATCACTTTTCATAAATGTAACACACATGGAGCCACTATTTTGAATATAAACTAAGAAAATAAGTGCATGGCACTATTGAACAATCTGTTTTAGGGAAGCACTCATCTACACGAAATCTAAGTTGTCCTGAAGAAGGTACATGACAGATTCTATGTCTTGTCGAGCATGATAAGCATAAGATCCTATAAGAAATAGTCGTATATATATAGTCACCTGAATGCAAAGGAATCTGCCCTATCATGGATCAGTTGCCTCATGGAAGTCTCATCTCTCGTATGGATAACACATGATTAAAGGCTAGATGATCATCCAAAACAGAGCTTCAGAGGGAGCTATAAAATCCTAGGATTAATAGAAAATTGTAGATGGTTACATTATAGGCAGAGTTACCTTCTCAATATTAAGGGGGAGCTATGATGTTTGGATTCAAAAATTCACGTTGATAATCATCCTCTTCTCTATCAATTGTTTGCCTTGATATGAAGATGGAGAGCTTCTCATTGAGATAGTATGATCGAGAGTTCATTGTAGACAGAGGGAAAGTATAAAAGTAATATAAGAAGAGGCTCATGACACATCGTGTGAAAGAGATATGTATGCCTCTTGTACTAAGCATGCCATAAGAGGGTCGAGTTCTATTCATAAGGCAACAAACCCTAATGAAGGTGGAAAACTAGTGCGAGCAACCCAAGTTTGCTAAGGCAAGGTCGTGGAAGTTAGAGACCTAACCGTGTTTTGTTATGAGTATTGGAGAATGGTTGAATCCCTATTTTTCTAGTTCTAGGTAGAGCATAAGGCTTCTAAGGTATTTGGAAAGGGACCGAGACTCCTCAAGACTATACACAGAAGGGAGAGAAGAGTCGTAGGATGGTTAGGCTGTCTGCAAGTCTTTAGAGGCCATATTTTAGAGGGTCAAGTCACAAATTAGTAGCCTGGTTTGGGTTAGAGAAGGCCGCAAGGTGGTTAAGGCCTAATATGTCCTAAAGGCTAATGCTGCTAAGAAAAAGGTGTTGAGCTTTAGATCTGGAAGCTGGAGGGTTAGCTTTGGTAAACCAAGGATCATATTTGAGGTTCCAAGGGTCAGATCAAGGGTGTTAAGGGAAAAATCCAGAGCACTTAAGGTCTGAACAAAGTGTTGTAGTAGATCAAATGTGGAAACGGGGCATCTATGGTCTAGATGAAGGGTTATATGGGTCTGGTAGACTTGGAAAAAGATCCAAGAAGGACTGGCCATGTATCTTATCACTGAAAGAAATAAGGAATCAAGATCTAGACAAGAAGGCTGAGATCTAGGAGCTATGAATGTGTATTTAAGGGCTAATGTATAGTCATGATGGTGGACCTAATGAGTGTGAGAAATTTTATTGTTAAAGGATTAATATATAGTGAATTAGAGAAATAATTCAATGTGAGTTGTTGATCTTATATGTAGCTGATTATACAATGATTTGATGAGAAAATCCACCATCAGAAGTAGATCTACTAGGGCTAAGTATACAATATATTTTGGAGCAGAAAATACACTTGTGAGTAGCTGATCTAAGGAGGAAAAAGGACATCCCAGGTGTCAAGGAAAACAATACCAAACCAAAGTATCCTCAAAAGGGGACAAAGAAATGAGACATTGTCTTAACAAATTTGTGTAGTGAGACCATTCCTGTTGGGGCCCTTGTTTTGGAAACCCATTTTGAATATTTTGAATTTTGAATATAGGAGGGATTTTTGGGTTGCGACATGATGACACATGGCAATCGTGACCAAGTCGCAACTACAGCAAGCCGTGGAGCTATCGAGGTGGCGCAGAAGCAAGACATAGCTGAAGAAAGCAGATGCATGAGAATATACAACAGAAGACAGAAAGCGAAACACACAGACAACAAGAGAGAAGCCGGAAGCAGCTGAAGAAGAAAAAAAAGAGGAACTAACAGTTGCAAAAGTGGGTGAATAAATAGCAGTCACCCAACCGAAAGAAAGGCAACAGGAGAAGGAATGTATAGTGACTGACGGAGATCAGCCAGGATATCTCTGTAGTTCCTAGGGTTCTCTCATTTACCTTTCTGTTATGTAAGGCATCTATATCAGACTGTAAGAAGGTATGTAGCTATGGTTTTGGATGAAGATATCAATACAATTGCAGGTTGCTGTCATATTGTGTAATTCATATGTATTCATGTTGGTTATGATGATTTAAAATATTATTTTCTTGATACCTATACGCTCTATGAATGTTCTTGTGTATATACATAAGTTTATGCAATCAATTCAATAATAATCATGAGTTGCGGATCCTTCCCCTGCTATAGATCTATTCCCCTTCTACATGTGGTTGCTGCTATAGGGTAAACTGCTTGGGTTGTTGGTTTTCGAATATCCCTCTCAGGGCTTTCCGGTGCCCGAGGCAGACAGTAAGATTAGCTATGTTGTTCACAAAGATGGCATGAGCATGTTCATATTAGCTTGAAATAACTTGAAGGAATACAATAGAGAATTACCTCTTTGACAGTCTTGGAATCCCTTTGAGAGCGCTGCACAGCGAAGCAAGAGTCCTTCTTCACCGGCTCCAAATCCGAGTCCTGCAATCAGTCAAAGCACCCGCGTAATTTCTAATATAACAAGTATACTATCAATTAAATCAATATACAATAAACATCTAGATTATACACATCTGAGCCATTCATATCATACTATGTAAATGTTCAAACAATAATGAGAATATTAAGCATTGAATGCACAAAACGAACACAGTTCTATTGATTTTGAAAGAAGGAGGATTACAACCATCGGTTGTACCAAGCCCTCCTCAGTCTCCCAATCTCTCTTCTCTTTCAAGTGAAGAAGTCCAAGTCAACAAGCTCTCTAGGAGCCTCTTTGACTCTTGGCCTTCACATTGTCACACTATTCTCTATTCCACAAGTATACAAGAACCTTGAGAAATCCTTCGACCCTCAATTAAGAGCCTTCAGCTCCTTCTTATAGGAGAGGGAGAAGGCCATTGTTGCCCTTATCTTTCCACTAGTTTGGAATGGAAAAAGCTTAGATGTTTCTTTGATCTCCATACTTTTGCCTCTTTTGGAGTTCAGTCTCCTATGGCAATGACCAATAATGAACTGGTGCTTCTACAGTTTCCTTTGTGAACTGACTCCTTTTTGAGGGAAAGTCGGAGATTCAAATCATTCTCCACGCTCTTTTCCCAATTAAAACTTAAAACACGGGTAACGCTTCCCTCCAGTGTAAACAGAGTGTTGCCCTAGCCACTAACACAGCCAATGTACTGATTGCCTACGTTATAACGCTCTTGTTCTGTTCTATATATGCGTTACCCTAGCAGAAATAGGTTTAATTTAGGTCTTTGTACTTCTTCCATATTTGTCTTCCCCTCTGAGCTGATGAGGAGGTATTTTGACCTGTAACAGATGCCCCCTAAAGTGTGAGGTTAGAGACGAAGAAAATGGCCGAAATACTTTATAATTTGTAGAGATAGAGATATTGAAAGACTGAGGAAAACCTGAAACAACAACAAATGTCAGAAAATATAGCATTTGCCTAGAGTCGGGCATGTCCCATGCTCAGTAGCTTAAACAACATGATTTCTCTAGAATAGAGATATGAATAATCTGTCCACCAATAGGCACAATGTGGAAGTGTCTGTCATAACAGGATCAGGCTGAAGAAGCTGTCTCCATAAACAATATCGTAGCTTGGGGCAGGGAACACAACTTTAATGGTGTAGCCTTTGCCCCAAGGTCTTGACCGCCGATTCACTTAAACTGCATATTTCTCAACATGTGAATGAAGGAGTTGTCGTCGAACATGTGAGAAATCGTCTGATTACCAGTCGATAATGAAAACTGTTAACAGACGCGAAGGCGGCCACCGATAATGATGATGGTCCCTAAGATGCCCAGTACAATCTAGCGAGTGTGAATAAAAGGAGTTGAAGTCGAACACTCGTAGAATCATTCAACCAAGAGCCAATGATGAAGACCCTTGATCAAACACAAGACGACCTGCCACTGATGTCTGCAAGTATCCAGGTACTGATGGGTTTCTGGATCAACTTCCTAGATAAGATGTTGAAGTTGATAGGAAGTGATCTGTTGAAAGGTAGGCACTGAGGCGTCCTACATCAGTCAACACGAAACAGAAACCAACTGATTTTTTTTATGATTTGAGATAAGGAAGAGTAAATGGGAACGTCAAACGACAAATAATTTATGGCATAATGAATGGTTTGGTTGATAACAGGAGCAATAGATAACGAGATCTGCTTGAACAATAGAAGGCACTCTAGCAGGGTACTAGGCAGCTGAAGCGTGTTTGAACACAAAAGAGTGTGTTAGGATTTTACCGGTGCAGGGGCACTGGGAATTGAAGGCTAATACTCATAGATGGTAGGGTTCGGCTAACTGCGAAAGAGTTTTCTGGGAAGTGCCATGTTCAAGAATTTTGCTACCAAATCGACCTTTTTTGGAAATGTAACAGAGGTAGTATCCATTTTGTCCAAATTTTTCCCCTTCTGATTAAGTTTAACGAGTCCAGACGAGTAAACTCGGTGAATTTTTCATGTTTAGAGATTCTGAAAAATGTCAGGAAAGACAACTCTGTGCCTCATCTGATTAGATTTAACGAGTCCAAATGAGCAAACTCGGTGAATTTTTCATGTTTAGAGAGTCTGAAAAATGTCATAAAAGACAACTCCATGTCGTGTCTGATTAGGTTTAACGAGTCCAGACGAGTAAACTCGGTGAATTTTTCATGTTTAGAGAGTCTGAAAAATGTCGTAAAAGACGACTCCATTAGGGTACCTTTGTCATGTCTTGATAACCGGGCACGGCAAAGGGATAATAGTAAGCCCGAAACAGTTCATTTTCCGTAAGTTAGTCTATCGAATCCGGAAAAGTGAGAAATCTATGTTCAATGGACGTCTACCTCATTTTGTTATGAGTACGAGGAGACGAAGTAAACTCAATATTCTTTGTGAAATTTTAACGAGTCCAACAAAGAAAACTCGGTACCTCCGTGAAATTTTAACGAGTCACGCGGAGAAAACTCGATACCTCCGTGAAATTTTAACGAGTCACGCGGAGAAAACTCGATACTTTTTCTGTTTAAAGAGCTTTGAAAAAAGAGGAAAAGAATGGCTCCTTGTTCTCTGTCTTGATAGTTTAACGAGCCTGACAAAGGCGACTCGGGATTTTTTCAGTTTTATGAGCGAGAAAAAGATTCCTAAAAAGAATGCTCAATACTTCTTCATAGTTTTAACGAGTTTGAAGAAGAAAACTCTAGGTTTTTTGGATTAACAAGCAAGAAAAGACCAAAAAAAAGAAGGCTCGATGCCAACTTCATATAAGTTTAACGAGTCCGAAGAAGAGAACTCGAGGTTTTTCGGATTAACGAGCAAGAAAAATACCGTCAAAAGAATGCTCGATAAAACATGAGTATGTCTGCTCATAAATCTTGATCCCTAATTAGAACATCAGTACCAAATCTCGAGAGTTGCGATATGTGTACAGCAAGAAATCATGACTTTGCCGACTAACGTAAGAGATTCCTGCCCCAGAATTTGCTATAAGAAGGTCAGAAGACTTTCATTTTCACTATTTTGAGTGCTATGAAGAAGCTCTGGAGTGGAAAAGGGGTGAAAAATTCAGCTGACGATTACGGTCAACTCAGGCCACAGTTTTCGATTCTGCGAGATCCAGGTAAGAGCTAGAACCTCCTGCTATCTTTTAATTGTTGTTTTGCTAGTTTTTGCTAGTTCAAAATTAGGAAATTTTGAGGCCCTAGAAAAATATTTGCACCTAACGCGGGTCAGGAGTGCAATAGCCGCGTTAAACGCACAACCCGTGAAGGGGTTCTGCGTTAGAACGCTCTGTTTTGTAATAGAGCTCGTGTTAGGCGCACCGTGCTTTCTAACAATTCAATTTTTACATTTTGAAGTGGTCCAGGAAAGTTTTAATCGGTTGAAAATGTTGCATTTGCAGGTGTTCAGCTGTTAATCATGAGTATCTAGCGAGAGAGAGAACATGAGCGAGAAGAACGAGAGATGGTGACGGATGCGGCAAGTTTAATGGCTCTCCGGAGGTGCGGATTGCTCAAGTATGCCCGTTTAGAACTGATGAGGGGTCAAGAGGACCTCCTGAGGTGGCTGATCCAGCAGTGGGATGAACGACACCATGTCTTTCGGATTGGTGGCAATGAGCTCGCCATCGAAAAGGATGATGTGTAATTTTTGACCGGTTTGTCATGTCATGGGGCGAGGCCCAATTTTTCGAGGTCCAGAGCTGACCCTCGTTCCACTACTGATTTGATCCATGCGCACTGCATACGTGCCACCCAGGCTGTGAGTAACCGGATACCTATTGCACAGGTGACTCTGAGACCACTGCGGTCTATACTATGGATGATTGTTCGCTTGGCAGGTGCCAAGAGTCAGCATATGGCCACCAAGGCTCAGATGCTCCTAGCCTGGGATTGCATGCAGCCTCAGGTTTTCGACTGGTGTGACGGTGTGGTCCGTCGGGTCCGAGCAGAGCTTACTGCATGCAATACCCGTACTCAAAGGGAGTTTGGGTACGGTACACTGATTGTTTCTTTCATACTGGAGCGGATACCACTGATGAGGCCCAGGATCCCTACAGCGTCGTTGGGTCCACGCGAGCCGAGGTAGGCTCGGTGGGCCACTTTGCTTCCACGAACTGGAGAGGGTCCCGTGCGTGACTGTTTTGATGAAGGGTTTTTTGATTGGCTGGACTCCCATATCATCATGATTGAGGATTATCCCTATGCAGGGATGAATTTCACAGGCGATCCGGAGTTAGTCTTGCCTCCTGGCACCCAGTGGGGGCCCGATGGTAAGAAAAACGATCAATGTTTTTTCAAAGAAGTATTTGTGTTTTTAGCTTTTGAATGTTTATGTAAAAAAAATTTGTTTAAAAAAGGGGTGAAAATTTAGTTTTGACATGAAGCTTTTGCTTGCTTGAGACAGATGTGGCACCTGTCCATCTAGTTGGGGCCCTTCGCTATGCACGGCGAGGATTGCAGCTACCCGGGGCTGGCGCAATAGTAGAGGATGCGGAAGCCGGCGAAGACGATGATACCCAAATTTTACATGAACTCTCCAGGAACCTGGAGGGTCTGAGTATGGGTATACCACCGCTTCCTATGCAGGAGGTTCCAGTTCGTCTACAGCGGCATACTGTGGGTGTGCCGGAGAGATACTTAGTTCCTCTGAGGAGGATAGCTAGAGAAGTTGTATGCTATCATGAGCATCAGGCTTAGCTGGTGGAGTAGATGTATTAGTGTCAGAGCATGGCTTAGTGTAGCCAAATTTTGTAAAACACCCCAAGTTTTGGGAGATTTTTCTTTTCGATGTTTACTATGTACTGGACATGACATATATATATGTATATATATTTTTTGGTGATTTGTGTTTTTAAATTTTTATGTATTTTTTGATGTGATAAAAATATATGTACTCATGAGTAAATATTTTACAATAAATGCGATAAATGCCAATCTAACACATAATTTGCCAAAGAATCGGCTAATGCATTAAATTCTCTAGGAACGTGTTCGAATGTGATTGTTTGAAATTGACGTTCTAAAAGTCGCACTCGTAAAAAATAACGTAGCAATACAGGGTGGCAGACACGGTAATAATTGTTTAACTGCATATTGATGAGTTGAGAACCTAACCTGACCACTAAATCAGAGATTTCACGAGATGTCGCTTCCGTGAGGAGTTGGATCACTGACATGTACTTGGCAACATTATTGGTGGTGTTACCCAGGAAAATTCCCCCGGAACCAAGAAGGTCTGACTCAGGAGTATAGAGAACCCAAGCAGCTGAAGCAATGTGTCTAGTGTGACGACTAGCACCGTCCGCATATCTGACGTATGATAATGAATGCGATGACATCTGTGCGAAAGAAAAATATTACATGAGAAAAACACCTTAAACCAAAAACAATAATCCAGAAGCATCAAAATAAAATAGGCAAAACTTATATACATAAAATTACAAAGCATATGCCTAGTGCGAAACTAGGCAAAATACTTCTTCAGATAGAGCCCGTTGCAGGGCTCCTCGAGTGGAATTCCATTACAGTCCTGTAGTTCGTAAGCTCCTTTTGAGAGGGCTTTAGTAACGATGTAAGGACCGAGCCATAATGGTTGGAGTGTTCCTGCCCCCAAGAGGTCGTGCTTTTGATCATATAGTAGAATGAGATCGCCCTCTTGGAAAGAACGAGGCTTGACAGATTTGTCGTATTGAGCTTTAACTCGGCGCTAATGAGCTTCGAGTGCTAGTGTAGCGTCTCGACGAGTTTTGTCCAAATGATCAAGCGAGAGCAAGCACTCTTCTGTGGCGGTGGTGCCAGGCAGGAGTTCAACGTCAAGTTTGAGTGATGGGATTTCGCACTCGATCGGAAGTACTGCCTCCAGGCCGAAAGCAAGTTGGAAAGGTGTGATATTTGAAAAGCAATACGGAATATTTTCCATGATACCTGTCTTGACTGAGATATCAATGAGCAGTGTCTTGGAAAGATTACCTATGTTCCCTTCTGAATCGATAGTGTGAATGGTCGTATAAGAGAAGGGAACTATCTCAGATTGGTCAGAAGACGGGATTTCAGTTTTTATCGCCTCCGAATCAATCGTCGAGGTGCGATGGTGAAACTCTCCCCAAGGTCGTTCTTCTAATGACATGATATCTCGAATAGCTTCATCTGTAGGCCAGACTTCATTGAGGAGATCCTTAGAGAGAACTGTTATGGGAGAGAGGTTTGTACCTGTGGTCGAAACCATATCAGTGGAGGGTTCAGATGTGCTTTGGATGGCTTGGTAAGCCAACTCGACCGGAGAAAGCGGCATCTGATCTCCATAAGAATCAATATCTGAAGGTGCCGGGATGATCCATGGGTCAATAGATCCATCTGAAAAGGTGGATATCATTGCAACAGTGTTTGGGATCTGCGGCGATGGTAGAGGAAAACAACCTAGTAGGGAAGATGCCTTCAGAAGACCGGTACCGATACTGATGTAAGAGTCAGGGACACCTCCTATTAGGGGTACAGGGCTACTTGGTAAAGTAGCATAATCAGGGGTGCAGAAGGATAGCTGATCGACCGTGACTAGTTTCCCATCCAATGGAAATAGGATGAGTCGGAAGACTGAATACACGATGGCGGTCATAGCATAAGACCAACTGCGACCGAGCAATAGATTATAGTCGAGATGACGCTCTATGACTTCAATGTCCACGTTTACCATTTTCCCACTTAGAGTGATGAGAAAGCTAGCAAGGTATCCTTTCGGTAGGAAAGTGTGGCCATCGAAAGCTTTGAGGGAATTCGATGGCGGGGTTAGCGTAGGAGAACCTAAATGGAGTCAGCAAGCTTGTGACATAACGCAGGTCGAAGCACCTTCGTATATGACAGTGCGATGGATTGGTCTCCCTTTCGACACAACCTGCACCTGGAATGCGAGTTGATGTGAGAGGCGAGGTTTAGCCTTTTCCATATCAAAGATTGCTAGCATGGAATCTTGGGGATCTATTCCACTAATGGCCGAAAGCAAGGCTTTCCTTTGTGTTGGACAGGTTTCTAATACTTCAAGAGCAGACACAGCTGACGGTGCCTGCACCAAATATTCTACAATATTGTAGTTTTGGGCTGCACGTGCAGAGGTATTATGAGTCATGCGTCGAAGTGTCCCTTTGGGGGGATGAATTACAGGTTCAACGGTAAGCCTTTCGATATGTAAATCGTTGGGCGGTGGCAGATTGGAACTAGTTCCAGGTTCCTGAGCATCTATGGTAGGATTTCCATAAAGCTTGGCGCGAGCTTGAAGGTCAACACTCTTGATGCCATAAATGGCAGATGGTCCTTCGCCGGAAGGATACGAACCACCGTTGCCCCGTTGATGGGGTTGTGGCAGATTGTCAACCATGTGTTGATGTTGCTGCGGTTGATTGGGGAAAGGATTGTGAAGAACGACAGGTGTGCGCCCAGAATCCTTGTTAGCAATAAAATCGGTGCATTCCTGTAGCCGAGGACATTTGTATGTCAAGTGATCCTCCGCACAGATTTTGCAAGAAAATTTCATGGGTTTATCCTTTTCTCTGTCATTTCTGGCAGCATTTTTCTGATTAGAGTTATTCTGATTATCTGACTGCTCTTCTGAAGAAGACGTTTTCTTCTTATTCTTCTTATTTTTCCCGCTAGGTTTTTGTGAGATTTGCACCGAATTTATCTCAGCGGGAGGAAGAGGAGTCGTTTGATGGGGGGTGGTGGCAGCCGAGGATGGCTGGGAGGTTTTCCCCTGAGACTGATTGGTGGCTACACCAGAGATCGCGCCAACGAGACCATCGGCATGAGCTCCGGTTTTCTGAGTAGCCGGAGGGTTTGGGTTACTAGGGGCATGGGGGAGCAGATCGTAAAGCGTGCCGGATTGTGAATAGATTAAATCCAAGTGTTGGGCACGAAGAATACATTGATCTTCTGTCACCGCACTAGAAAGGCCAATGTCTTTAGAGATGTGGGGTAAAAGAGACTTGCAAAACCAATTGGCCAAGAGATGGTCCAGTATTGGCACTTTGACGAGCCTCCTCCTATGTCTCCATTCATGAATATGGTCGAAGATGTGGGTGGCGGTGTCTTGTCGCAACGATGTTAACAATTCTGTTCCGGTTTCCACTCTAATTGGCAGTTGGAAGTTCTTTAAGAACTCCATCGCTAAAGCACCAAACGTATTGATGGCGGTGCGTGGCAATTCAATGTACCACTTGGCGGCATTGCCTGTAAGGGTGCGGGGAAACAGTCGAAGTCGGACACTATCATCTACCATGGAATAGAGTTTCCCAGAGGCATACTAGTACTTGCATAATTTGGCAACGGTATAGATCCTACACATATGTTTGAACCACTTAAGGGGATAGTATTTACAATGGGTTGTCCCATTTGTCCTAAGGATTGCATAGGAAGAGAAATATTCCCTGCTACCTGCGTACTGATAACACTGCTCCCTGGTATAGTGGCCAGGGGGTTTGAACTCAACAGAGGGTTCCAACTGAAAGGGTTGCTAAAGGGCACCGAAGTAGTCATGCTCGTGGGAGGAGCTACCGTGGTCCCCAACGTGGTCACGGTAGGAGTAGATGCCGAAGGGTTCGGTAAACTACTGATAGTTGTGTTGACCATAGGATTGGGGGTAGGTGTATGTTGACTACTGGGGTTACCCAGTAATGGCATAGAACTGACCACCGGCGGGGAGGATGGTGGCGAACCAGGAATGGTTGCCATTGGTATCGACCCTGTGGACATTGGTGGAGAAATAGATGTTGGTGTTATCGTAGACATATCTCGGCGTGGTGTAATTTGGATTATCACAGGCCCTAACGGATCAGTGAGTGGAGGATTGTAATTAGGTAAAATGCCTTCAGTGAAAGGGTCCTCCGGGAGTTCCGGCTGATAAGGGTCTATGTGATAATCAATATTAGTCAGAGGAGACTGCTCTTCCGTAGAAGGCCCAGGTTCACCAAGGTTCAGTTCTTCCTCAAGGTTGAGAGGAGGTATACCTTGCTGTCGTCGAGACAGACAGTGTGGGTCAGGGGATGCCACGGTGACCGGTTTAATTTTAACAAATTTTATTAAATTGTGATCTATTATGAAGTCTCAAATGACATTAACCACACACTTAACAAAAAGAAAAAGGACTTTCTACAATCAATCAGAAAGCAGGCAGAATAGGGTGCCCTTTCTGAGTACTACCGTTCACTGGTGATGAAATCCAGTATCACAATAGTATATAGAGAGGGTTGGTCGAAAGTACAGTTATAGTCACTCTAGAGCTTCGCCCGAACCTCAGACGATAGGTGTAAGCACTCTCGTGGAGACGAGTACCCTCCTAAAGACCGAAGACAGAGTGGATATGTCTGTTCCAGGTACTAGGACAGCCCGTCCCAGTCACCTTGTGTAAGTCCCTAAAAGTATGGCCACTAAGGATACCTCAAATCACAGACATCATCAGGGGGGTCCACGGTCAAGGACAGTGTGCTATATGGGCAGAATACCTAGATCCTCGATCTAGTTTCGACATCCCCGAAGGGAACCCCAATATATAACACACCCACAGGATGCAGTCGAAGGCGGGCTACCTTCTATTGCACCCAAGTGTTGTCTCGCGCTGAGCTCCGGTAAAGGAACGGTCCCAATAATGTGAGTGCAGCAGGATTTCACTCGTTAATGACTCTAGTTTTCAAGTTTTCAGATCTTGGGTAGTTTTCTCACTTTCCTAACCCAAGATCCTAGCCTGAACTACTGTTTGTGTGAGCTCAAAAAATAATTATTAGATTGATTTTAGTGTCGCTTTATTTTTAGTGTACTTTGTTATTAGTCTTGCGGAGGGGGAATGGACGTATGAAGTATAGTGAGACTTTGGCTCAAGAAACCATGCAAAACATGCTCTAAATATTAAATTCAATGAAGAGTGTTTCTACAGGGAGAGGTTTCTTTTTCAATCATCCATGCACCAACATGTGAATAACACAACTCAATCTTTTGAAGATTCAGACTTCTATCTACCTCTTTTAACAGTCTGTGAACTAAAACTTTCAGAATAAACTTAGCTAGATGCAGAAAAAAAAAAAAAAAAATTCTCTTTTAAAAAGTAAATGTTTTGCACACTAACTAAATAAGAGAAACAAATAACAATGCCAGTTTAGCAGACAAGCACAGGGATTCAGTCGGTGAAAGGTACTGATGGCCAAAAAACTCTACAGCTAAAACACAGTCACAGCAGTGAACAACAAGGTTTTTGGCTAAGTAACGCTTTGTCTGTGAGAAAATACAGTGTTATAATGCACTGGATAGCCTGCATAGGTCGCGTTAACCAGGGAAAAGCTCTTCATTTGGCCAGACAGGAACAGGATTGAACTCTGCAAGCGTTTGGTATGTCTACTGGGCATCAAAAAATGGTCGGAAGGATCTTTGAACAGAGAAGAAGAGAAGAAAGGAAGGAATAAATAGTCCGGAAACTATGGGGGAAAATCCCCAGCGGAGTCGCCAATTCTGCTATAGGGTAAACTGCTTGGGTTGTTGATTTTCGAATATCCCTCTCAGGGCTTTCCGGTGCCCGAGGCAGATAGTAAGATTAGCTATGTTGTTCACAAAGATGGCATGAGCATGTTCATATTAGCTTGAAATAACTTGAAGGAATACAATAGAGAATTACCTCTTTGACAGTCTTGGAATCCCTTGGAGAGCACTGCGCAGCAAAGCAAGAGTCCTTCTTCATCGGCTCCAAATCCGAGTCCTGCAATCAATCAAAGCACTCATGTAATTTATAATATAACAAGTATCCTATCAATTAAATCAATATACAATAAACATCTAGATTATACACATCTGAGCCATTCATATCATACTATGTAAATGTTCAAACAATAATGACAATATAAAGCATTGAATGGACAAAACGAACACAGTTCTATTGATTTTGAAAGAAGGAGGATTACAACCATCAGTTGTACCAAGCCCTCCTCAGTCTCCCAATCTCTCTTCTCTTTCAAGTGAAGAAGTCCAAGTCAACAAGCTCTCTAGCAGCCTCTTTGACTCTTGGCCTTCACAATGTCACACTATTATCTATTCCACAAGTATACAATAACCTTGAGCAATCCTTCGACCCTCAATTAAGAGCCTTCATCTCCTTCTTATAGGAGAGGGAGAAGGCCATTGTTGCCCTTCTCTTTCCACTAGTTTGGAATGGAAAAAGCTTAGATGTTTCTTTGATATCCATGCTTTTGCCTCTTTTGGAGTTCAGTCTCCCATGGCAATGACCAATAATGAACTGGTGCTTCTGCAGTTTCCTTTGTGAACTGACTCCTTTGTGAGGGAAAGTCGGAGATTCAAATCATTCTCCGTGCTCTTTTCCCAATTCAAACTTAAAACATGGGTAACACTTCCCTCCAGTGTAAACAGAGTGTTGCCCTAGCCACTAACACGGCCAATGTACTGATTGCCTGCATTATAATGCTCTTGTTCTGTTCTATATATGCGTTACCCTGGCATAAATAGGTTTAATTTAGGTCATTGTCCTTCTTCCAGATTTGTCTTCCCCTCTGAGCTGATGAGGAGGTATTTTGACCTGTAACAGTTGCGGCATGCCTCGAGTGAGACTCTCTGCTCCCCGGAGTAGGGTGATAATGCCGGTGTGGTTCTAGACTACAACGGATTCCTTTGTTGGCCTCAACTCTTGAACCTGGGTCTTGCTTGCGAGACCTGTTTCCTCGCCAACAAATGGTTTCGTTGTTGGGACCTACATGTTATGAGGGGAAATAGATCATGGTATTAAGGATCTATGAAGGCGAAATATGGAGATGGTGGGATAACCATCTAGACCAGTTCATTGCTTAGCAAGCGGAGTTGATGAATCAAAAGGAAAGCGTGCTTAAGGATCTTGTCCTTTTCTCAGATTCCTCCAGTGACACTTACGAGATCCTCTGGGGAAAGTTCCCTAGTGACCTCTATAATCGGTTGTGGAGGTTACATAAAAAGGTTCCTAGGGATAGATTGCGGAAGATAAACCACAAGTGGGTGCACGGGGATCTAGTGGCTCTGCATCGGTTGGACAATGAATTGACCTGCACCGTGGATTTTCGAGTAGAGCGCACTTTGAACGGGTATATTGTAGAGTTTGCCGTAGAATGCTACCAATCCTTATCGAAGGCTGAAGCTATCTTCCATTCTGGGTTAAGATGGAAACTGCTCAAGGAGATTCTGCTATGGATTAAGGCCCGAATGGTGGATGACAGGCTGCTGGAATTTCAAAAGTCAAGCATGGAAGCATAAAACCCCAGTGCTGGGGGAAGGGCTGAAGGGACCGATGCTACGTAAAGTGTGAAGAGGGGAGTGGGGATGGATGCTGAGGCCATGAGAAGGTTAAGGGAGCGATGTGCACATCGGCGGGCGCATATTGCCGACAGGTGGCGAGAAAGGGTGATGCGGGAGTTAAGACGATGGGAAAACGACTGGAAGAATCAAGAGGAGGCACCTCAGCGGATAGAGATTATGGACACTCTGGCGGATACCCTAGAAAGAGAAGGGACCATTATGGGAGTACGGCGGGTGCATGGGAGCCCGACTAGGAGAAAAGGAGAGACGACGACTGACAAAGACGATACAGGAGGGCAGCTCGAAGAAGTTTCCGATGGCGAATGGTACGTCGCAATGTAGCGGTTATTTCAAGAGTGGACGACATTCATCTCTCTAGGTAGCCCTACTTCCAACAATTTGCATGGCAAGGATCCCTTCCTTCCCCTGGTACTTTATCAACCTTTAAGTAATATTTTTGTTAAGTTACAAGCATTAAGTCAATTGCACAACAGTTCATTGTCGACAGTGACATACGTCAGTAGCAGCTTCACTAGTAGTGTTGCATTACCCAACGATATAGTTACGCAACCAGGACCCAGAGGGATTATCCTGGTTACCCCTTCACCAGTCAATATGGCCGGGTCATTCACCCGGTATCCAGAATTCTTTGGCTGGGGCAACGATGATGTAGAGCAACACTGGTATCTCTGCGAAGCCATATGGAGGGCTCGGCAGATGCCAGATGCAGGGAAGCTAATAGAGTTCCAAACCACGCTCAAAGAGAGGGCTCTGCGGTGGTTAATCAAGTGGTCTGAGGCCCACCCTAATCCTGTACTTGTGGACGTAAAGTGGGATTTTGTCTGTGAATTCAAACTACCCCAGATGGACCAACAGGGTCTGTCGGAGCTCTGAGAGATTAAGCAAAAAGAAGACACCGCATGGGAGATGATGCGGCGATTCAAGGATGTGATTGGGAAACTCAACTACCTGATCGATCCAAACCATCAGAGGGATTGGTTCATCAAGGCTCTGCTGCCCTTGACACGAACCCCCCTCACACAGCAGAAGATTGACAATTTACAGGACGCTTTAGAACAGGCCACGAAGATAGAGTCCATAGCCGGCTATCCTCAGGAATATCGTGGGGGGCCAGCTCCACAGGATCCTTTCTTAGTGGGACTAAAACATCAAATCACTATTCTAACAGAAAATCTCAAGGATATGCAACCTATAAGACCAGCCAGGCTGAACGTTTGGTGCACTCACTGCTTGGTTGAAGGCCACGTCGCAATCAAATGTTCTAGGCTGTGTAGCATGGGTGTGGGACCCTCTGTTGCGGAAATCTAGGGGGGTCCACCCATGGTGGGTGGCACAAAAATGAGTCCACAGGGGGTATACCAGCCGCAACAGCCCTATGCAGGGTTCCCACCTCAACCGAACACAACCGCTACGGAATACTGCGAGATTTTCCGGACGATGGGACATCCTCCTCGAATGTTCCCGATACTACAGAAGTACTCCACGATCCCAAACAATGTATACTATGAGTTTTGTGTTTCCACGACTCATAATACTGAGCAGTGCAGCGCTCTTGACGCACTTGCGGATAGATTGGACCGTCCCTCCTATAGGGTGAACGAGGCTTTCGGGGGAAGAGGTGGCAGTATGCACGGAGGCCACACAAGGGGACGCGGTCCAGTGAAATGTTACAACTGTGATCATGAGGGTCATGTGGCTTGGGAATGTCCCCTTCCCCGACCTCCCTAGTGTTCCCAGTGTCGTGTGAACGCCCATTCCGCAGAGGACTGTATAGAACTCATCAAGAAGTGGGAAGAACGGGCACGACAGAGGGCCATGAATTTGGTAAATTCCGAGTCGTGTGGAACCGTGATTCTAGCCATGCAGAATGTAGTGATCGTCACATGGGGCGGTAAGAAGACGGGAGAGGATGCTCATGGAAAGGAGCCGGGCCGGGCTATTTGGCCCACCTCCCCAAAACAACGCGCAGAAGAGGTACTTCCAGGAGGCCGTGGAGGCCTTTGCTCAGCTGAAGGAAGCTGGGGGCCATGAGGTACCCTCGACGACTGGCTCCGAAGAACAGACTACTCCGGGTACCTTGGTTGAAGAATGGCTTCAGCTGTTCCTAAATATTGTTGATAATGCTTCCATGCAGGACCAGGTCAAGCATACCCTGCAAGACGCACTACAGGGGAATACAGGGCCAAGGGAATCTGGGGACACAACACCCCAGTATGTGCAGTGCGTCAAACGGAACAAGCGACGAACAGGAAAAGAGTTCCAGCTTAACACGCAGGTTGCAGGATTCCAAATCAGCAATACCATGCTTGATTTAGGGTCTGACATCAACATCCTGCCGTGGAAGATGTGGGAGGCTCTTGGATGGCCACGACTGACCTATTCGCCAATCCAACTCAGAAAGGTGAACCAGTACTGTATTGTGCCGATTGGACGACTCGAAGGCATCGAAGTCGACATTGCAGGGGTGAAGACTTACACGGACTTTGAGGTTATTGATATTATGGGGGAAAAGGATCCTTACCCCGCTCTATTAGGCATTGATTGGGCTTTTGATAATTATGCCATCATCAACCTCAAAAAGGAGCTGATGATCTTCGAAGATGGAGAAGTCCGGGTCACTCAGCTCCTCGACCCGTATCAAGGCCCGCGATATACAGAAACTGTGGACAACCAGGCGGATGCGCAGATGATGGACCACCTTTACCAGATGACTGCAGGGAAGTGGGAGGACTATATCAACCTGACCGTAACAGGCTCTGTTAGCTGGCGTAGTGTCCAAATCTCAGAGCTGGGCTCGGAACTCACCTGGGAAGACTGGCAGTAGGGTGGGTATGAGACCAGTACATGGAGATGCGCCGCCATTGCTCGAGTATGTTGGATCGATGTTGAGTTCAGAGAATATCCCACCCTATCGAACATGCAGGCTGTCAATACCTTTATTGCAAAGGTGGAAGACATGGTTCCAGAAGGCTGCAGGATACCACTTTTGGACATTGCATGACAGTCCACGTCAGCAAGGTGGTGGAGAAACCACCGCAACACCCTGTCGCAGTAGAGTTGCATGGCGGAGGCATTGTAGGTGTAGTTTAAAGAAGATGAAGGCCCTCGACGCAAGCACAGGTACAAAGGGATTTCCGAGCCACGGGGCCACCTGAAGAGCTATGAGGAACAATGGCAACACTACAAGAAAAAAGCACATTGGTGAGGGTCATGCTTGTGATGGACCTTTAAGGTCCGTCACCAATGTCACATATGGTGACGGTCCTTAAAAAACTATCACTGTAAGTGTATATAGTGATGGTCCTATATAGTCTGTCACCAAAGACATTTTCAATGACACTTTTGGTGAGGGTCATTAAAGGCCCATCACTAATTATCTCTTTGGTGACACTTGTAGTGACGACTTTTAATGACCCTCACCAATGCTCTTTTTGTTACTTTTGGTGATGGTCAAAAAATGTCTGTCATCATTGATCATTAAAAAACCGTTACTGTAAGTGTATATAGTGATGGTCCTTTATGGTACATTACCAAAGACATTTTCAATGACACTTTTGGTGAGGATCGTTAAAGGCCCATCACTAATTCTCTCTTTGGTGATACTTCTAGTGACAAACTTTTAATGACCCTCACCAATGCTCTTTTTGTTACTTTTGGTGACGGTAAAAAAATGTATGTCATCATTGATCATTCCAATGAGTTTTTGATGACACTATGTGCCTGTTAATATATTTTTTGTCAAAAGATAATGATTTAATACCATTATTGTGGAGTATTTTTTATAATATGTCCAAGGCCATAGTGGTTAGGGTCAGTCAATTTTTTAAGAAGTAATTAGTGTGTATCATTTCCCTAAAGTAATGACTTGTCGAATAGAGATTTCCTATGAGTCAACACATGATTCATATCTATTAAGTTTATTATCTAGCAAATTCCCTTCAGATAAAGTTCCACTATTGTGTGTAGGATATATATTATTTAATACATAATCAATCTTTGACAATTATATTAATGAGAAAGACCTAACACTCCTCAACAATCTGGGCACACCTTAAATTAATTCTTTGGCACACACTAACATTACTTATCACCCCACATGTCTTGGAACATCTTTTTACCTAGAACATATTGCGATGACACTGACGCCCAAGCACATGGTGGCATGCGCTAGCACAACATGGAACTCTCCTAGCATGTGTTGGCATGCTACATATAGTCCCTAGCATGTCGTGGAAACCTTGGTTGAATGCATTGACATACATTAGCACTTGGCACACAATGCCACTTGGCATGTATTGGGACCTATTATTAGTGTTCCTAGCATGCCCCTTTTCAAAAATATAAAGTCCTGACTTATTAACCCTCTTATTGGTTCTTCCTTTTGTTTCCTTGACACATATTGACATACCCTGGCACCCTGCACCACATCCTTAGCACCTAGCATGTGTTGGCATATCTTGGCACTATTAATTGGCACATGATATAATTAGCACACCCTGGAACTCCCAAGCACACTTTGGGAATTCTTGAAATGCCTTGATATTCCCTAGCATGCCTTACCAATGTTTAGCATACCTTGTCACTCCTTCCTTGGCATTACAACTAACACTCATTAACACTAGTCTGTGGCATATGTTCCTCATATTCATTAACTTCCATGAATTTTTACCTAGTGCTCCCTTAATGTTTTTTCCTAGTACTCCTTAACACTCATCAACATGCATTATCACTCTCTAGCACACCTTAGCACTCTTCAACATTCCCTTCGATTTCATAACATGAATAACACTAGTCCCTGACACATATTGGGGCTTGGCACGTGTCGGCGCTTGGAAAGTATTAGCATGTATGGAATACATTGAGATGCCTTGGTATGATTTGGCATGGTTTAATATTAAATTTATTTATGATGATCAATTGTTGGAAAGTAGATGAGAAGCAACAAAGGAATACTTGGCACTTAGAATGCACTGAGAATTTTCACTTGGCACCTATTGTCGCCTAGTGTTGGTGTGCCTAGCATGCCCCTCTTGGAAAAGGTAAATTGATGACTTATTAACCCTCTTATGTGTTCATTTCCTTGTAGTTTAACTTTTTTCTCCCTTTTGTTGTCTTGACAGTGCCTGACATGAATTGACACACCCTTTCACATCTTGGCATGCCTTATCACTTGGCACATCTTAGCATGTCTGATGTGTATTCCCACTATCTAGCACATCAAGGTGGTGAAGAGAGATGTAGTCCTAAATTAGGTCGAGTATGAGGGCCGAGTAAGGGTTGCTAAAGGGAGGTCGTGATCATCCTCCAAGAGCAAGAGCATCATGTGAGGGTTCAGAAGAATGTTGCATACCTTAATGGTTGGTTTGCGCTAGGAAGTAGGATGGCATATTGTTGGTGTTCTTCTAGCAGATCGAGCTTAAGAGAGGTTTCTCATGAGAATCTGGGCATGTGATTTCAATTGTGTCTTTGTGTGAAGGCCACATCAAATTATGAAATGTTTAATATTTGCAACAAGAAACAGTGAGATTGGAAACCAGAAAGGAAAAAAAAAAATGCACCCACACTAGTGAGGAATTTTGATGCATCAGGAGTGAGGAATGTGGGGCGTCTAATTTATTTTCCCCTTAAATAAATTGAACAATAAATTGTAATTTCATCTCATAACAACTTGTGTCAGTTAATTAAGTCATGATGACCGAGTTAGCTCAAGAAATTAGAGTTGAGGGTCTAAGATGAGGCATCTAGAGGGATTCTAATATTTTTGCGGTCCAATTGAAGTTGATGCATTAGTGGGGTGCAAGTGTAATTAACTCAATTAAATGAGTTAAAATTAGTTTAAATAGTTCTAACTGAGTGATGAGCTAGTGAGAGGTCTAGTGAATTAAACTAGATTTAATTCACAATGAGTGATCAATCAGATAACTGATAATTCACTATTAATAGTTGCATGCATGTCAGTTTCAAGGAATACCCAGTTGAGACAAAGGTTAATGGGAACATAACTATTAGTCGTATTCAGAGAAAATTTCCCATGTGAAATTATAAAGTCATTGGGATGCCATGATAGATTGTGAAATAAAGGAAGACTGATTTTCCTAATTAATAAGGAGTTAATTCCCTAGGAATTGCATGAGCAAGGAAGGCTGAAGTAAGGATGAGAATTGGCTAAGTACTAAACTGAGTTTACCTAGATCAACGAGAGCCAATTGACAGAGTGTTAGAGAATCTAATGAGAGATTAAGCATTGTATTGTTTCATGATTCCTTAACTTAATACACAATAGAGATAGAGGATTTTTGAGCAGTTTCTTTCCCCAAATACATCATGTTGTTGTGCGATTGATAATTTATTTCTCTTACTCATATGTGATTGTGCGATTGTGTTTTGTTTCCGAAAATTGTAGGAAGGATTCAGTATCTTGTTTTAGTATATTACAAGATCAGATTGAATCTCGTTGGTTAGATTTTCCACATGGTATCAGAGCAGGAATTTTTTGGGCGACGAGTTTGTAGAGAATATATGAAGATTTTGGTGTAAAAATTTCAAAAAACAATAGAATATTTGGATTCCTTGCGAAAATATACCCAACTGGAAAAAACAATCGATCGAATCAGAGCTCAGATGAGGGAGATATCATCGATTTAAAATCAACTCTTTTTTTGAAACTTTTTGTAACATCGGGGCAATTACACTGTGTGTGAATCAAGAACCTATATGCACTTGAGGTAACAGATTCATGCAAAGCTTTGAGGAGAAAGGCAGAAGTTAGAGACTTGGTGGTTTAGAGGGAGCATAAATTACCTCTCAACATGCATCCTCATGAGAAGCAGTCTCAGAAGGTTGTGGAGTAGCTGCCGCAATTGGAGAAGCAGAAAGGAGACCGAGTGGAAGTGTCCACTCAAGCAAAGACCTCCATGAGGGGGAAATTTCGAGCCAAATGGGAAGAGGGAGAAGCCATATCTCGAGGTTTAAAGTGGGGTGATGTGTAGACATAATCCCAAGATAAGAAATTTGGGCAAGGTCCATTGAGATGGCATGTCTCATGGATCGAACCCTAGATGGCTACGAGGAGCCCACAATACAACAATAGTAGGAAGGATCAGTTAGATTGATGTAGTCAAATGTCAGCAAGACAGAAATCAGAGTGACAGATGTCAAATACTGGAGCACAAATCAGAGTTAGCAATAATTCAAAGGGCACATATGCAGGTGTGAGCAGCAGCGCAGAGAATCCAGTCCTAGACAAGTGCAGTAGCTAGTAGCAGTCAGAAGACTTTGATGACAAATGCATTATATTGATTCAACTGTTTGAAGTCTATTCAGTTTCAGGATTTGCAGGTGCAAACAAAACTAGAGAAGTGTAGCATGCAGAACATTCCAAAGGTACCGGATGGGGATAGATTGAATTCCTTTCTTTTTGAGAGGGAGTGTTGAAATTTTCAATAAGAAACAGTGAAATAGGCAACTAGAAAGGAAAAAAAAAATATGCACCAACACTGGTGAGGAATTTTGATGTACCAGGAGTGAGGAATGTGAGGCGTCTGATTTATTTTTCCCTTAAATAAATTAGACAATAAATTGTAATTTCGTCTCATAACAACGTGTGTCAATTAACCAAGTCATGATGATTGAGTTAGCTCAAGAAATTCGATTTAAGGTGATCGAGGTGGATATTGGTGGCCACCCTCCTATTCCACTTGGGCCCTCGCCATTGTCTCTTTCAGTTTTTCAGTTTCCTTAATTATAGCACAATTTAATATTTTTGTCAGTTTTTCGGGTCCTAAACTTCTGGAGCTGTTTTGAGGCCCCAAACAACGTTTTTTGTGCACGAAAGGTTTGGCGATTTCATAGAAATCGCATTAGCAATTTTAGTCCTCGGATAGATATTTCTAATGAGGCATCATTTGCGTCAAACGAAGATCATATGACCAAGATCATTTCATCAAATACCCTGCTGAATGGGCCTTACAAGCTATTTGTGTAGACAAACCCCACAGAAGCTGTGTGATGGAAAAATACTCACACTATATTGAAGAAAACACCTACCAAATAAGGATGACATTTCAAATGGGGCAAGAAACAATAGAGAGATAGACATCGAAAAAGTTAAATGCTAGGGCAATAGGAAAGAAACTAGGTAGCATGGTAGAAAGCACAACAAAGAAAATTATAAAAGTGTAAAACCCTACAAATTAGCACCCATCCAAACATCACCACAATTTTTTCTTTAACTCTAAATCTCCAAATTCATCAAATTATATCCTGTATTCAAACATGATCCTCTCTGTTAGCCATTCTGAAGATAAGCCTGAGAACTTACTACATAACCATCACCGACATGTAGTGATCTTATTCTGTGATCAGACAACCTACTTTCCTGAAGACACGGAAAGGTAAACACTCTCTGCCAATATTTTCCATACAACCCAGTTTGAGCAACCACATATACATCACCAGCTTTTTCTCTTCAGATTTGTAAATTAGAAGAGCTTTGTCTAACCACCTCCCAGTTGTTCCCAGAGTCACCTAGGCAAGCTCTCTCAGCATAATCCTCTTTCTGTAGTACCTAATTACTAATTTAATTAACCATAACAGTTTCTTGATCATGCAGGTATTTCAAATATATTGCCAATAAGCATAAAGCTTTCATGTTAAAAAATCATGTCAAAAGACTTTATACTATGATGCAAAAAACACAAAGAAACCTCACCAACACTCAAAGGACAAACAAAGTCAAACCTCTACAAAGTATAAATAGATATCTGATAAACTTCATTCCACCACAAAAACATGCTTAACTAAAGAAAATTCTAATTATTGTGCTTTCAAGATAAAGCTTTCAAGGGAAGTGATGTTATAAACATACCCCTACACCTCGTGAACAATCAATGTGTGTAAGTAGACCATCATAAGGCTCATTTTAAACATCATTATTATCATTTTATAAATCATTTTTATTAAATCAACAAGAAGCAAGCAACAATTGCATTCAGGTCCACTGAAGCAAAGTATATGGCAGTTTCATATACTTATTATGAAGCTATCTAGATTTGCAACTTGATTGTAGAGTCAACCAATCAGTTGTTGAAGCCCAATATTGCCTCTTGTGAGAATCAAAGTTACATCAAGATCTATGAAAATCCAATGTGTCGTGACCATTTCAAACACATTGATATTCAATACAATTTCCTAAGAATATTCTAAGTTCATTAGGGAGTTGGTAGTGTTGGACCACATTCTGACAAAGTTGCATATGGTTAATAGTTTGACAAAGACCCTAACAAAGGGGAAGTTTGACAAGTTGGGGGAGAATCTTGGGTTATTGGAAAAATAAATAAAAAAATCTCAAGAGTGTTAGATTACCTAGTTGGTCTGAGTTGGTCTCACCTCAGCCTTGGGAAGTTGAGCAGCACCAGGATTGCAAAGCTAGATTGTGGTACACCAATCAGAAAGATTCTTAAATACAGCTAGAAGCTTATAACGATACCTTCGAGGATAGACGAATTAGTTGTTGGGTCACACCCACCAAGTATGGCACACTAGTTGAGGAGATTAACACCATCATCTTAGGTGCATTCGTGAGTGCACACTTATGGAATGAGGCACCTTCAGGAGAGGAGTTATATCTACTATGATAATGCACTACTCTAAAAGAAAAGCCTTGCATACAAGGCAAAGTTATGAGGGAGTTATGCTCAAGGGAGATGCACCACTAACGCTATCATTAATCTGTTTTCTAACAACACCTTCTCTTAACTTATGAATGAAAAGGATGGGCACACTAGTTAGACATTTTTAGAAATAGATAATAAGAGTGAGTGTTAGCTTGTAGGTTGTAGTAGGAGCTTTTGTGCGATGACAACTTGTTGTGACATTCTTCTATTTGAGTAATAAAGACTTCTCTGTAATTGTTGTTGGAGCCTGCTCTTTTTATCCTGAATTCTCAGATTGCAGATTTGTGTAGAGTGGGCCTAATATATTTGTTGTTTTAATCCACTATACATGCTGTGTTTGCACTCTTGAATTTACATCCTTCATTTTTTGTTCATACAAATCTGAAATTTTGATAGGCAGATATTAAAGTTCAGTCCTGTTGTTAGGATTTTTTAATTCTATGAGGGTATTCTCTTGTTT